>VZSZ01007116.1:814066-860202 GCA_013398815.1 Ibidorhyncha struthersii
GCTCCCCTCCCTGATCCAGAGTCCCTCCCCAGCTCTCCTGGAGCCCCTTTAGGCAGTGGAAGGGGCTCTGAGGTCTCTGAGGAGCCTTCTCTCCAGGCTGACCCCCCCCAACTCTCCCAGCCTGTCCTCCCAGCAGAGGGGCTCCAGCCCTCGCAGCATCTCCGGGGCCTCCTCTGGCCCCACTCCAACAGCTCCGTGTCCTTCTGCTGTTGGGACCCCCCGAGCTGGAGGCAGCACTGCAGGGGGGTCTCCCCCGAGCGCAGCAGAGGGGCACAATCCCCCCCTCGCCCTGCTGGCCACGCTGCGGGGGATGCAGCCCGGGGTGCGGGGGGCTCGCTGGGCTGCCAGCGCACGTTGCCGGCTCCTGGGGAGCTTCTCATCCACCAACACCCCCAAGTCCTTCTCCTCGGCTGCTCTCCAGCCATTCTCCGCCAGCCTGTGCTGATACCGGGGGTTGCCCCGACCTGGGTGCAGGACCCTGCACTTGGCGTTGTTGAACCTCATGAGGTCCACACAGGCCCACTTCTCCTGCCTGTCCTAGTCCCTCTGGGCACCATCCCGTCCCTCAGGCGTGTCATCCACACCACTCAACTTGGTGTTATTCGCAGACTTGCCAAGCGTGGTTATGAACCTGGCCGAGAGAAATGGAGAGCGAGGGGGGAGTGAGCGGCCTGCTGTCCCCCGGGCTGACATGGCCACCGGGCCCCGGGGCCCTCTGGCGGGCTGGGGGCAAAGAAACCTGGAAGATGATGGCACGCGGTGTCAGGGGTGGCTGTGTCCCTTCAACCAAACACCAGCCACCGGTTCCTGATGCAAAATTTTATCATTGCCCATGAGTAATCAATCGTGGCTGGTGCCGCTCCTGTTCCCCCGCTGCCGGCCCTGGCAGGGTCTGTACTGGATGCTGCTGCTCCCCGACACTGGTTTTGGCTAATAAAAATCCAGATGGATTTGGGTTTATAACTCTACATCTTGCAATCGAAACTGTATACGTTATATTCCTTTTACTGACCAGCCCCCATGTTTCAGTTTGTAGAGCAGAGGAGTCTCATTGTTTCGTTGACATGAAAAATTTGAGATAATTCTTTGGCGTGATTGGATTTCCAAGTGAAGGGAGGGATGGAAGTGCTCACAAAAACTGGAATAGAGACTGAACGCTTTTAAACTTTATTGGTTTAGACACATAGTCTGAAAAAATACTATGCATTCCCAATTGTCAATTCATATTAAACAAGCATATGCATTTGGTTATATCATTATTGATTTAAAAAAAAAAAGAAACCATTACAGAAAGACTGCTGCATCTTCAGAGAACTTTGCAACAATTTTTTCATAGAAGATTGCTAAAATCAATCTCAGGTTCCAATATTCCTTTGGTCGTTATTTTATTTTATGTTTGTTTTTTTTTTTACAACACGTTTAGTATAGGCACACATTCTGAACGACTTTATACCGATTGTGAGGACAGAGTGCTGGAGTAACAACAGATTTTATAAAAGCGTTTTTATTGTCAGTCCACGAGAAAATCTTATGAGCAGTTTTGAGAAATGTGACAATTTAATTCTTTACAAAAGTTTCCATAGATGACTTTTTGATATACATGCTAATATACCAAAACTGAAAAATCCTTAATTACAGTTAAGATCTTTTTTTTACACAAATGTATATGTTGTATTTTAACCCCTTCACTTTCAGTTGAAAATAGAATAGGCAACACTTAGGAAAATGCCTCATTTGTTCGCTGCTTGTACTTTGCTAAAATACATAACAAAAAGCTGAAATGACGTGAAGGGCTTAAAGGGGCTCTAGATGCCTCAGAAAACATTTTATTTTGGAACAATTCCAGGGATCTAAAACTGTTTCCCTCCCAGACTACAAGCATCCAGATTTCTCCTCCGAAAAGAACAGCCTCAGCTTTATCATTTAACAGGAGTAAAGATGGTATAGAAACCATTGAATGTGCAAAGTACCGAAGAATGTTAATTCCAAGAAGAAACAAAGATCTAATTCTGAGATCGATTTTTTTTTTTCCTCAGACAAAACCAAAGTGAGCTAAAGATACAAAAAGTATGCAGGTAGAATTGCCTCTAAATAAAATGCTTTTCCAAATTTTCTGTAAGGCATCAAGAGGTCCTTAAGTAATCTGTTACCATGCAAAAATAGTATATTCTTTCTCAGTTTACATTCATCTTGTAGCAGTTTATTTACATATAGATCACCAGTTTGTGCTTTTAACACATGGAAAATAAAAAAAAAAAATCTATAGTTAATTTGTTTCATTCCAGAAAATTAAGTCAGATTATTTTCTGTTATATGCAAGAATTTCATATTCATGGCAAAAATGACACTGGACTTTACTGATGCTGATATATACCTATGAACAGTGAGGACAGATTGCAAAATAGTACTTTTTATCAGTAAACAACTCACCGTCTCTCTCTCTCTGACCTGATGTGCACCAACAATTTTAACCTGCGAATGTGCCTTTCAGGACAGAATAACACTGGGTATTTCCTGCCAACTTGGGGTTAAGACTGTCTGGTACGGTTTCTGCTCGCACTTGTGTGTGTCTTTGACCATTTCTGTGGCAGAAAGGTATTTTCTCTGTGCAACATACTGAGCAAAGAACGTACAAATTACATAACTAAGCAATATTCTCCTCCTGGAAACATGTATTTTATTCTGGTTTTTATATACGAGCACTGGAGACAGTCTCCTGGTGATTTCACAGGCATAGCACCAGGCTCAGGAAGAACCTCACACATTTAAAACGTCTGAGAATACAGTACTTGGTCTGCAGCGCACTGACCACAGCATAATACAGCCCTCGGGGAGAGGATGCAAAACTGCTTTGTCCCACTTGGCTGCTCAAGGTGGCGGCGCTTTGGTGACGCCGAACAACAGCCCCACCGCAGGGGCCGGACTCTGACCAGCGCTGAGCCCGCCTGCCATGGCACACCAGAGCTGTGCTCATTTCTGTCAGCTTCCCATATTTTTTCATTAATTGGTTGCAGAACAAGCCCCCAGTCGACAGTGATTAGTTAAAACCAGTCATCCTGAAGCCATCAGGAATTGAGCTCTTTACAGGGAAGGGTAACTCGCATCGCCGCTTAGGCAACAGCACTTGCGTCATTAGTTATCTTGAGGAAAATAAAAAGAACTGGTTATTAGACAGCCCTGGGGATTTTTCCCTGGGGGGTCAGTTTAAGAAAGCTCAATGCAAAAGAAATGTTCCTGGAATTTGAAGAGAAACATGTTTGTGCCTAGCTCACATTTTCAATTTTTAATCTCTTACAACATTGTTACAATTACGGTGAGACAGAGTGACCTGCAGAGGAAAATCTGATTACACAAGAAAGTACTGAAGAGAGCTTTTAGTTTATTTATACAGCTTTTCACAGGTTCTGAAAGTATTCACACTTTCGGTGTGACCACACGATTTCTCCCAAATTTTGCATCATCCTAGTGTGACCATGTCTGTATTTTTTCTTTTTTATTCTTTTGGTGTTCATATCTTTGGCTCTAGTGCCTCTGACATTTTGCATCAAATACCAAAAGAAGAATACAGATATATTTTTCAGCATTATATACATAAAAATAACAGCCATTTAAGCTGCAAATAAAATCATATTGGGATCTTCTATACTTAAACAAAGTCAGAGTTTAGTTGTCTAGAAGAGTCTGGTAAACTGAAATCATCTTAGGAGAAAAGCAAATTAAATTCATGTGGTAGAAAAAAGTCAGTGGAAAATTGCTTTTCCATACTTATTTAGATGACTAGTTTTTTTTTTTATTTTAAAAGTATGGCGCATTAAAACAGGAAATTGAACTAATTCTTCATTGCTTTGAAGCATGCGTATGTAATGACTGTCTTTTGGCTGATACAAAAAGGAGATGAACTAGACTCTGCAGAGATGAAAATCCTTTATGACTTGACCTAAAGAGCCAGATTTTATACAGTAATTCCAATCCTCTGTAGATGTGGCAGATGCAAATTCCCCAGGGATACTGTTGCTGTGTACATTGGTGAAAAATGAATGTACAATGCCATCAGATCACAGTAGCGGTATTTCGTATTTGCTTTGGACTGATATGAGTCATTGCACTGGAATCGAATGAGGAATCGGGCACAAAAAGGGATTCAGACAAATCCTTCTACATTTGATAAATCAAATTGCTATGTTCTTTTTTGAGTGACTAAGTTAGCTGATACTGCTTCCTTTGTATCATTTTGTTCTGAAATTACTGCAATAAATCAGTCTTCGTGTAGCACTAAGTCATTAATTCAGTTTATTTCATTTTGAAGCATGCAATGGAATTTCAGAGGGAAAATAAGAGATCATTTGATTAAAAATATAAACTTTTAGCTTCAAAAGTCTACAGTGGATTCCAGTTTAGGAGGGAAAATAAGTGTGCTTTCGCTGTCCTAGCAAAGAAGATCCAGCAGGCACAGCTCCATGCTAGTATGCACTGGTGCAACAAACAGCAGCTATTAAAATACACATATATATTTAGGACCCTGTTGAGCAGAAGGAAGCCACCGACAGTCCAAGTATTCAAGCGACTTGACGTTACAGTTTTCTCATTGTTTTGTACCGTGCTTTCTATCAGGAGAGAGTTCTCGAGTCTGTTCCTGTGCCACATGGGACTTATCCCCTTCCTAACGGCCGCAGCGGGTTGTGAAAGCCAGGGTGTCATCCAGACTCCCACCTGTTCATTCCAGAGAGGCCACTGGAAGTGACGACAGTGGGAACTGGGGCTTCCAGATGTCTGAATGGAGGGATGTTTTCATAGCAGACCTTTCTGCGACCATGTCCAATGTTTTACTGCACCATGATGCCTCACAACAGCACGGGCTAACGCAGCCTTTCGCCCATCCCTGGGGGCCTTTTGGAGCCGTATTGCTTCCCCTTCCACGGCCATCCGCAGGGTGCCCTCTGCTGCTCCAGCTCAGGCTGGCCTTTCTCCCAAACCAATTTGTTTTGCTCAGCCCAATTCAGAATCGCAGCGTATACCTTGTGCTCCATTCCGAAAGCGCTCTTTCCGAAAGGGAGTTAGTCCAACTGGACTACGCAGTATTAGCAGCACGTAAAGTAATAAATTAGGGAGCGGGAGCACATGGGTTAACGTGAACTCCCACAGAAAGCCGCCACAGAGCCAGCGATGCTTTTGCAACCTTCTCAGTTTGAGTAGTTCGGATGTCCATGAGTGTACTGCGCTGAAGGAGGCCCTAATGCAAAATCAGCATGCCATGTATAAATGGAGTTCAGATGAAAAGGAAATAGAGGGGATTCTATCCAACCGCTTCCTAACCTGTTCTTGTAATTCCAAGGTAATATTAATCCTTTAGATGTAATATTCTAATAGGTCTATTAAGTACAAATAGCGGGAGATTCGTTCCTATTTCTATTCTGGTTGTTAGTTAGGTCATTAGTGATTAAATCAAATCAATGTAATTTATGTCCTGGAAAATATAAAAAACTATCACTTAATAGATAAACCAATATCCAGCTTGACATTCCAGATCAGGGAAAACAGACTTTCACCATCAGTCGCTGATTGTTTGAGGTAGACCACATTATTGAATTATCCACATTTTTAGTTTCTAATGTATTAGGTTATATACAATCAAATAGTAACAGACAGACCTGAAATTTTCCCTATTTTAATTAGAAATGTTTGTAATTTTTAATAAGGTAAGTTCCCATAATTTACTTGGTCATAGATTGAAATTTCTGTATATTTTGTGGCAATTTAGCATAATTCTTAGTAGTACCCTACTGTGTACGTAAAATAAAAAATAAATTGCATCACACCTGATGGAAAAAAGAAGGAAAATTATGGTTAGTGGTGAAATCCTAGAACAATGAAAGGCTCAAATGTAAGATTCAGATGCTTATCCATTTCAGCTGTGTCATTCTGGCTCTGTACTTTTGAGGATTATTCTAATATTGCTACAAAGTCCGTTATTCAGAAGATTCTTCCTGCGATTTCAGATGGAGATGCTTGAATATAGCTCTTCTATTTGTTTTTTGAAGTAATCTCTTAGTTCTGGTCGCTTAGCCTTCAACGTTGGCGTCAACAAACCGTTTTGTACTGAGAACATATCAGAGTGAATATAAATGGCTTTGACCTAAAATAAAAAAGGGATATATTTATAGCAAAAATTACAGGCATCCCACTCAAGAAGCGTAACTTCTCACGCCAGCCTTGCTGCGCTACCTCTGGCTCTGCCTGGCACCCAGGGGACCCTTCCCCAGGATTTTCCTCACCTTCCCAAGTTTTCCAAGGTGACGCTAAATCCCTCCGCCACCCCTCACCGCTCCCTGGCTCTCCTGCTTGTTCTCCCGTGTCCGTGCCGACCCGCCAGCCGGCCGGCGCAGAAAGCAGCACGCTGAGAGAATGAGCACAGAAACCTCTCTCCCGTATGAAACCAAGGCCAAAGCGCAGCCAGGCAGAGCAGGAGGGAGAAAATCGCATATGGCGATACCAGAGAGGGAAGGGGGGGGAGGGAGGGAGGGAGGGAGGGAGGGCAGGGAGCCATGCTGCGAAACATCATCTTAACCGAGCTGCAAAAGAAAGTTCACAGCACCAATTTGGTCTTGCAAAATTATCACGAGGCTTTGCAGGTACGAGGAGTGCCACGTGATGATCGTCTTTAAAGAAGAAGAGTTGGTGGTGTTTCATTAGCTAATTAAAATGACATAAAACCATTCATCCTGGGCAAACGGGATTTTACAAGGCTGCCCGTGTCAGCGGCGGTGTCTGTGAGCGCAGCAGGGAGCCTGGCGGCGCAGATGGGAGCCAGCTTTTCCTTCCAGTGCATTTATGGGCATGCTGGTGCAGGAGAAAGCAGAAAACTGCTGTGTGACTGGTCACAGTCCACCGATTTAAGACAAAATTCCCCAGCCATCTGCTGCTTTCGTGATTCCCCAAACCAGACTGGTTTGCATTTTGTTAGACTGGGATTTGCAGGAATATAGACCGAGAATATTTAAATTCCCATTAGATATGTGATTCATTTTTCTCTTGTAAGCATTGTGGTCCAGTTCCTCCTGCGGTGACGTCCTTCCCAAAAATCAGTGTTTGTGCTACTAATGCTTCCCTCGCCGCACCGGCTTGCAGAGCCTGCAACCCTGGAAGCTGTTGGTCACAGGAGCCAGAGTTGTCATTTCCAAGCCCGAGGTGCAAGCTCAGGCCGCTGGCGCTGAGACAAGGACGGAGATGACAAAGAGTGGCTCTTCCACCTGAAGGGGCTCCCGTCCCACTAGAGCATTAGCTGCAATATCTGGCTCAAAGTTCGGTTTTAAGATTACGTATTGCAACGGGGATGTCAATTTTGAAGCCCCTTAGTTCTGAAACGCGAAACATTTCTCTTAACTTTCAGAAAGATGCCAAGGCTTTCCTCACTACTTTATGGTTTATTAATTGCAAACTGCTGGTAAACTACATTACTTGAGGAGATTTCATATTGTGAAGACTATGGCTGGAGCAAACCAGACTTATTACCACAGACGATCAGGTGCATTGCAAACCATGCTTTATATTGAATTTCATTTTTAAATTCCTTTCTTTTTACTATCATTTCGTTTGCATTTGTAACCGAGAAATGAAGAATAACAAGTTTATGTTTAACGGTGCTTCTGCTGCACTCAGATATGGTGAATTAGTCATTAGAATTACCGCCCAGAAACAGTCTAAATAAAAGCAAAAAGGCCCTTGCTGATTATATGTAATGATTAAGATGTTCATTATTTTAACAGAAATAAGCATTGAAACACTTTAAAATGTGGTGGATTTTTTGGTTTTAATGCTATGTGATCCATGGTTGGTTTCAGATCCCTCCTCCTGAAGGGTTTGTAGCTCTGTTGCAGAAATATTTACACAAGCACCAGAAAAGAATGAGTGCACAGGCTGAAAATAAATAAATCAGCAACGTTTCCTAGGTCGGTTATAAGAATGGTAATTAGTGACCCAGTTTCTTAACGGTGCTCTCAGCGGCATCAGAGTCCTACGGATATTTATCTTGAGCCCTGGTTGTCAGACTGGAGAGATTATCCCCGTCCTTGGATTGGATTTTTACCTCTGCACCCAAAATTTTCACTAAATTTAGTTCAAATCTCAAGCGTGAGTGGAAGGCAGAATCACAGCGTATGTATTTTTCAAAGGAACAAATACAAGTTGCCAGCAATAACGCTCGCTCTCAGAAAACACTGTGTGCAGCTGCAACAAGGATATGTAGTAGCAGAACAAACGCTGACAAATCCCCGATTCAATACCAAGGGACAAATTGCCCGTCTGACCACACTGAATAATGTATTAATTGTGTCATTTTTACCTGCTCAAAGGAATGAAGTCCACTCTCCTTACCTAACCGTACCATGTCTTCCATTATCGCCTGCTGCAATTCCTGGGTTAAAACACATAAATTCTTCATGAAATATCAGAGTCAACCTTACATGCAATTAATGTCATTGTTCATCAAGAAAACGTGTTTCTCAGTAAAGTTCAGGTGCCTTATTGATAGTTAACACATAATTAGCAAATATTCTATTAAAGAAACGTACAAACATTAAACATAAGTGCGGCGATGTTAGCTGTTTCCTTCAGTGGGAAAAGTAAGGTTATATTTTCGAACATATATGACACAGATGCTTAAATTTGCAATCCCTCAACCATTTGCCAGACTTAGATGCAGAATCATTTCCCGCAGACGCCAGTGGGTCGGTTCAGTGGCATCAGTGTTCGCTGATGTGGTCCCACTCAGTTCGTCAGTATGAGAGAGCACGTGGAAATAAGGCTGGGGTCCGTATTTGGGACATTTAAACAAACACAACCTCTCCTACTGCCGTACTGTTGTTCTCTGCAGGACAGACCCTTGGTGCCCCCCACGCAGGAGTTTGCCGAGGTCTGTACGCAGCCAGCACACGCCACCCTATCCGGGTCAACCCTGCTTAATTTTCAGTGAGCAAATAACTCTTGTCACCGAGATCATTAATAATAGACACCTACTCTAAGTAGGTTATGCTACAGTGAAAAAACGTCTGTACTGCAGATAGACAGAAAGACAAACCTTATTTTTGCAGAGTTCCGCATATGTTCCATCAAACCCTCTCTTCTTTGCCCAGCCTGGCATAACTTCGGAATCGGGCACCACAATTCCCACCAGAAAGGCCTGGAGGTGAAGGAGAAGGAGAGTTGCAGGCAGAAGCTGAGCCCCATTTCAGGCCCTACGTCGACGTGAATACATTAGCCGGCTGAATTTGCTACGTGCTCATCACTTCTTGTTTAATTATGGCAATAAATTGCTAACATATCATAGCAAAGTATATTTTGGTGTCTGTGCCTTTTCCTCAGATAAAATGGTTCTCTGTGACTGTTCCTGCATTCACCAACAATTTTAACACCTTCCGTTGGGTTTGTGTTCTGCTGGGACATTAATTAAGTTACTTTTTTCACAGGCATCAGCCAGAGCAGAACGGAGCCCGTATCACTGACACACACGCAGTTCATGGGGCTGAGTCTCAGGCAAACTCCGATGCCAAGGGAAGCCTCGTGCTTGTGGCCAAGGAATGTGGAGGGATGAACTGCAGTGGTTTCAGAAGCTGTGTGTCTTTGTATAAATACGCAAATAAATGGGACAAAATTGGTCAAAACAGGGAGGCAGTGGTTGTGGAGCAGCGGTGGCTTTGCCTTCATCCTGCTTCCCGCAGGCACCGTGGCAAAGGGGAGGGTTCGACACCCAAAGGGTGGGACTGAAGGAAGTTCAAAGGTTTGGTCCTTGGCCACAGCATCCTCCAAGCTGCTTTGGGACACACCAGCAGCTCAGCTCCTGCCTGCCTGGCAGCCGGCTCCAGAGCAGGGGGGAGACATCAGGGCAAAACCGCGGCGTGATCCACTCACACTTTCCCCTCGTTCACGCCCAGCTCTCTGTCTTCTATTTACAAAGAATAAAGTACGATTTTTGAAAACTTGGGTTTTACCTGCAGGCTGTCTCCATGGACATAGATCTGGGCAACAGGGTCACTGCGGATATAGATATTCTCTATCTTCTCCGGTGCAATATATTCTCCCTGAGCAAGTTTAAATATATGCTTTTTCCGATCAATAATTTTAAGAGTCCCATTCTGTCAGGAGAAAGAAATGAGAGTTCTCAGAGAAGTTATTTAACCATAGAGGCTCAGTAAGCGGTCTGCTTTTGACAGAGCTCTTGAAATTGCCAAAAAATGCTTCACTGACATATCGAGCTTATTCTGCAAAATAGAAACTCAGTCCTTTGTAAAGATAGATCTGCTTGGAAATACTCAAAAACGTACATGAGGATAATACAACTGACATAAGAACACAGCATCTGATCAGTACGCACAGGTAACCATTTCCCGATGTCTCCAGTGTGAAGCCAGCCCTCCTGGTCCAGCGCTTCGGTTGTCTTCTCTTCATCTTTCAGATAACCTTTGAAAACATTGGGTCCTTTCACACATATCTGCAAAACAGTCAGAGTTGCTGAGAAATTATTTTATTATTCTGCTGTAAATACTAACAAGCTAAAAAGTAATTAGCTAAAATTGAAATATCTTAAAGCTTGACTTCATGACTGCGCTCCATGAAATTAAAATACATTCTGTTATAAAATTACGGATGGCTTTTTTTCAAATGAAAGGAAGTATGAAGTAGGGATTGCAAAACTGGTTTGTCTGAAGTTGGTTTGCATTCAGCTTGCAGTTAAAAAAAGTTATTTCAATAAGTTTAATTTCTGTGCAATACAGAAATATCAGCCACGTAGAAATCACAGCAATTCAGCTCTTCTTAGCTGAACTAGTTAATTCAGTCTTAGCTTTTAAAGTAATCAGGCATGGCACTGGCTGGAAGTACTGCCACAGCCCCTTTTTAATTAGTGCTTTGCTGCTCTATTGCTGCATGGATGTTTTCCGTTCCTCATTGTAAAACGTAACGCATCTGCAACCATGCACCTTACAAAGGTAAAATGCTTCTATAACTATGTAACTACTTAATACAGTGTTAACTAGTGAGAATTTGATATAAAAATGTGATTTGCTACCTCTCCTTCTCCTTTGGAAGCAAAATAATTCAGCTCTTCCACATCCTTCAATCTGATTAAGTTACAGGGCAAAGGGGCTCCTACATGACCTGGAAATCAAAGTTATCAAGTCACTTGTCATCTCTCCTGTAAACAATACTTAGCATTTTATGATTAGTTGCTTGCATAGTTGTAGGTACCCTGGATGTTCTTCCAGGAGCCGTCTCTGTGTGCAGAAATAATTTTCCTCATTTAAGGTTTTGTGGTATTAAGACTAAATACCCGAACCTCCAATTTGGCTATAAACCCTGTTTTCAAACATGTTGAAATACAGACCATGTCTCCCTCACCTGTAAGAAACTACACCCTTGTTTAAGCTTAACTCGTTAGAAAAGCACACAAAGCTCTGGACTCTCGCTGGTGTAATCACCCGGCAATACCGACTGCAGTGACGTTATGCTGGGCACGCTTCCCCTCACCCCTGCAGTTTCTCCAACGATGAAGCGAGGGCAATGCCTGCTGTAGCCGCCACGCACTGCTAGAGCACTACACCGTGGGAAACAGGCCTACTGCCCCCAGAAACAGCTGCTGGGAAAGATGGACTGGAATGAGAGGACTCCCCAGCTCGGTGTCATAGAATCACAGAATGGTTTAGGTTGGGAGGGACCTTGAAGATCATCTCGTTCCATCCTCCCTGCCCTGGGCAGGGACACCTCCCCCCAGCCCAGGTTGCTCCCAGCCCCGTCCAACCTGGCCTTGAACACCTCCAGGGATGGGGCAGCCACAGCTTCTCTGCGCAACCTGCACCAGTGCCTCACCACCCTCACAATCAAGAATTTCTTCCTAATATCTAATCTAAATCTCCCCTCTTTCAGTTTGAAGCCATTCCCCCTCATCCTGTCACTCCATGCCCTTGTAAAACGTCCCTCCTCAGCTCTCCTGTAGGCCCCCTTGCGGTACTGGAAGGGGCTCTAAGGTGTCCCCAGAGCCTTCTCTTCTCCAGGTTGAACCCCCCCAACTCTCTCAGCCTGTCCTCACAGCAGAGGGGCTCCAGCTCTCGGAGCATCTTTGTGGCCTCCTCTGGTCCTGCTTCAACAGGTCCATGTCTTTCCTTCTCCAGAGCTGGATACAGTACTCCAGGTGGGATCTCACCAGAGCAGAGTAGACGGGAATAATCACCTCCCTTGACCTGCTGGCCATGCTTCTGATGGAGCCCAGGATATGGTTGGTATTCTGGGCTGTGATCGCACATCAATGGCTCATGTTGAGCTTCTCATCAATCAGCACTCCCAGGTCCTTCTCCTCAGGGCTGCTCTCCATCCATTCTCCGCTCAACCTGTGTGCTTGGGATTGCCTGACCCAGATGTAGGACCCTGCACTTGGCCTTGTTGAACTTCACGAGGTTGGCATGGGCCCACCTCTCCAGCCTGTCCAGGTCCCTCTGGGTGGCATCCCTCCCCTCCAGCGTGTCTACCTCACTACACAGCTTGGTATCATCGGTAAACTTGCTGAGGGTGCACTCGACCCCACTGTCCATGTCACAGCAGTTTATGCACTGTAGCGCTCGTTGGCTGAGGTCTCGTTTTGCCAAGGAGCCAGATGGAAGCACAGTGAGGATGAGGATGCGGCGCTGGCGAGCGAGGGGTGCTTTGCCCAGCACTGGCCAGGGCCTGGGGCCAGTGGGCAGCGAGCCCCAGGACACACCAGTATCTGCATGGGGCTGGTTTTGGTTTGAAGAAAACCTAACAGATGGCCACTTATGCTGGGAGAAGAAAGCATGTGCTCTTCTCCAGCCATGGAAAATCTGGGTTGGAAAGAAGGAAATGTTTAACGGCTGGACTCGATGATCTTAAAGGTTCCTTCCAACCCAGGTGAGTCTATGATTCTATGAACTGGCCAGACCTGTTCATATCTGATGTCTGGTTTTCCTACTAGTATTTATGTGAATGAATATGATACCCATTTCAAAACTTTTTTATAGATACTGATTAATTATATTAAGAAGAAATTAAGCCGTAGTACTTGTATGTATTATCTGAATCTTGCTTAGTGCTAATTTTTATCTGATTTTGTCAAGATTCAAAAGTTTTGAAAGCCTGAAATATATAAAGTATTGAGTAGTGGTGGATCTGTATCCGAAGCCTGGTTGGCTCGCTAAGCAGATGAATGCATTAGTCTTTTCTTTGTTCCAGCATTTCATTCTAACAAACATTCTTTTAAACTCAGCTTCAGTGCTCTAGAGAGGACTCCCAGGGCCGGGAGCGCAGACATGAGAGTATTCCAAATAACAGCTCAAGGGACAATTCCAGACCTCCCCAGGCAAACGTGCCCAACATCTGATCCCTGTCTATTTATTCTGGACCACCGACACTTTGAAGAACTTTACATTTGCTGAAGATTATTCATAAAGTGGCGAATGCTGCATCACACCCTGTGATGTTACAGGCCACAGTTTTCAAGAGAAGTGTGCATTCCTTTTCTTTCTGGAAATGGTGGAAGAAAATCATTACCTGATGTCCAGTCACCTGGGGTCGTAAAGGTGCATCCAGCTGTGCATTCTGTTTGGCCGTAACCTTCGTAAACCTGACAAAGAAACAGGTATCTTTAAAGCGGCATAGACGACTTCACTATTACAGAATAAAATTCCAAGACTGTGAGCCAGTCCTGCCAGCTGCGATGCACAGTAAACACAGGGACGCTTTCCCTGGCTCTCACCGTATACAAAATTTCATTTTCCTTCCTCTGAATTACCATGGCTCTGTAGAGCCGAAAACAGTAAGAAGACAAGTTCAGTACTTAGCTTTTGAGTCAGTTACTATGTCACTCTACGAGAGGAATTTATTGGGGGTGAGGGGAAAGTATTTTTGTGGGACACTTTGAAAATACACCTTTTAATATTTTTTTTTTTTCTTAATTTTAGGCTCTTGAATGTAGCCTTTAGTTGCCCTGGGCTTCCTAGTCAAAGAGGAATAACAGAGCAGACATCTTAAGTAGGTTAAATTGCCATCTGAAGACTACCCTTCTCCATTTATATATAGAATAAAACATATAATGAAGTTCCTAGCACACGCACAAGCACATTTAATTGCACATACTCAATTTAAGTGCTGAGAGATGGGTGGGATGAGCCTACGGGGGGGGTTTTGGCAGCTGCCGGCAGCGCAAGCAGCACTTGCCTGCTGCTCCCTTCCCAGGGCCACCGGTGGCTCCCAGCCCAGCCCCAGGGCGGCGGGAGCAGAGCTCTGGGGACACCGGTGCCGACGCTGCTGGTGGAGCGATCCTGGGGAAGCTCTCCTAAATGCAGTTCTGAGGTCCTTAACCCATTGCCTTGCTTAAACGCAGCGCGTGTCCTAGCTGACAGTAGATGAACACCTCCAACAGCCCACCTGACATCCGAGGGCGGCGCGGAGGAAGCCCAGGACGGTCGGAGATGCGGGGGCAGCGCCTGTCACTATCATGCGAACGCACCCACCGAGACTCGCCTGGTTGGTGGTACGAGAAAACAAAAGAAAGCATCACAAACTGCTACCCGTGGCAAAACCAGCCGCATCCGTGAGTATTGCTGATACAGAACTCGCACGGAACGCTCCCTCTAGAATAGATGCAGAAATACGAACTGGCCCTGAATCTTTCCTTGGGAATAAAAAGCCAGCTAAATCTTAAAAGCAGTAACTGTGTCCCTCACAGGTAGAATTAGCGCCCAAAGACAAAAAACATTTGACGTACGGGGGCGGGAGTCCCGCTCCTGGCAGGACGAGCCACTGGGTCTCCCCTCCTTGGCCGCAGGAGGCACAGCGGCTCTGGGGAACTGTTGGATAAAAACCAGACTCTTCCCCTTTCCAGTTTCCTTTGCTTATTTGCACCTCGTCTTTTTTTAACGAATGGGCTCCCAAGCCATCTAAAATAATGCTGTCCCTTTTTTAAGGCAGGTGACCTTCAAATATTTGCGGAGGGTATTACATCAATTCCTGTGTCGTGCTTTACTTCTTCCCCCCCTCCCTGCCCCTTCATTTCCTTTTTCTTATTCTACGAGTAAAAAGAAAACCCAGCACAAAAGGAAACAACTCCTCATTGAGTCTGCCAGTCTGGCCAGACCCTGAATCAATATGCAGCCTGGCTTGCCGCATGTCTGCGCCCCCGGCAGCGCCGTGCGAACTCCGCTATCTTTGCACACTGAGGACAACTAATCCCCAGACAAAAAGGACAGTCAGTTTCTTTCATTAAAAATAAAGTGGCATGTCTCCAGATAAGTTATCCAATTAAAAAAAATGAAGTAATCGGAGCCTCCCGGAGTAGTGCAGAGCCCCAAAACACTGGTATAACGCCAATTTAATCGTTTTTTACTGAGGAGATGTGTGGCAAACAGCAGGGCATTCTGATTTCTTTCCCCTCTTGTTAAAACATGATTTACACACTCGTTTTTTTTCTACACCCGTATTCTGGTTTTCCAGCAGTTTTGAATATGCCCAATTGCAACCCAACCCTAAATCCAATTGATATCTATAGAGAACTTGCAGAAAACTTTGGCGTGACATCCCTTTGATCATACTGCTCTGTTCCTGACCACCTTCCCGAATTCCATCCCCAGTGGCAGCAGGCAGACGTGGGTTCGATGCGACCCTCTCCCCTGCCCATTGCTGAGGGTGAGCGGGGAGAAACCATTTACCTGCGGGACACGGGCAGAGCCCACAGTGGGGAGCCGGTCCCCGCGAGGCACAGCGCCCAAATAACGAAGGAGGTCTCTCAGCCCCGGTGTCGGGCAGGAGGCTCCCAGCCTGCTTCTGGGCAACTTCACCTGGCAGAGGGCAAGTGCCTCTGCGCCGCACCGCGTCCCTCCTTGGTGCCTGTGCAGGGGCACAGCTTGTCTCCGAGAGCCGCGAAAAACAGGCGCTATTTGGCAAATAGGTGATTTCTCAGTGCTGCTGAAGGGGGGATGTGGCAAAAGCTGTCTTAGTCTGCCTTGTGCTTCTCCCTTCCCCTCTGGAAAACTATCCCCAATGGACGTGAAATTTTGGCATCTTATGCACGATGCTTAAAAAATAAATACATACGTAAAAATAAATACGGCAAAAGTTAATGCAAAAGTTAGTGGAGTAACAAACTGTGTTCCATTTCCTTTTTCTATTCAATTTTTCAGTCTGCCATTCGCTAGGGAGTAGCGACTGCCCGCGGTTCACCGTCAGGCAAGCGGACCACACTGACTTGAAGGAAAATCAGTCATTGTTAGAAGAAATGACAGTCCTTTGAGTTTAGACTCACTTCTTAAGTTGCTTACCTGTATTTTATTAAAGAAAAGTTTATCCCACAAGCTGTCATTCCTAATGATCCCGTTTCGAACTTCAGCCTTTTTCCGCTTTGCAGCAAACTCCAGAACCCAGCGCTTGAGGGACGTGTCTGCCTGGCTGAAGATCTGCGGGAGCGCGGGGCGGCAGGCAGCGCGGCGCCCGGGAGAGAGGAAACAGCAACAGCTCTGCTTACAATTACAGCTATACGCTTCTGCCGGTGCCAGGTAGGGCACAGTTACATTAGCAGTACAGTTAAACGAGACTACGCTATGGCTTTTTTATTGGGTTGAAAACAAGGAGTGGTTTGTTTTGCTCTGTTTGCTACTGTACATCCTGTTCCTTTAGGGGAAAAAGGGGAGAGGATGATAGGGTAGGCTTTGTCTAGATTTACATGACTGCGATTTCTATATGATTTCTACGATGGGATTCCGTGATGTAGTGAAATCTGAGCAACTAGGAATGAGCAACTTGGACACTTGGCAGCTAGAGCAGGTACCGGCGCTGGCCCATGCGGGGATGGGGGCTGTGTTTACCGCAGCATAATCAGACAACAGCAGGAACTACATCTCTACAAACGAGAAGCCCATCCCTCTAATGAGGCACCAGAACCCCTGAGCCAACAGTCCTGACCTTGGGGAAAAATTAAATCAGTAGCTTGTACTTAAGCTCATCTTTAGAGGATAAGTCTTCTGAGGAATAAATATTCCCAGCTGGTCAAACAGATTTACCATGATGACCAGACATGCCTGTCTTAAATACCTTTCAAGACCATCTCTTAGTTTTAAAGATTTTTAGATCCAAAAGCCAACCTCGCTGCCTAAATCCTCATCGTTTATTTGCAGTTCCCAATTTTCAGCTGTCATTGCCACCAGAAAGAGAGATTCAAGTTCTGAAACTGGTTGAAGGGCACAAAAAGTCCTGGTTTGACTGGTGCGTCTGTGATGAAAAAATCCCTCGTCTCTGGGAATGTCACCAGTAACCTCAGTGAGAACAAGGTAAGAGGCCAGTACAGAGGGATTTCATGTTAACATGCAATAACCGTGCCTGCAGTCTGTGTAAATCAACGTACTATAGACTTACACATTGGAGCAGCTGTATCAGTTCCGCAGGGTAAGAATGTGCTTGCAGCAAGGCAGAAACAGTACGACCTGCTCAGGAAAGCTCCCTGACGGAGGGAATCCTTTCAGATAAGTACTAAAGGGACAGAAACTTTATTACTACAAAGAAGAACAAAATTAAACTCACCTTATCGTACATCCTGTTTAACAGCCGCGGCACGACAGGGAAGATGGTTGGACGCAATGCTTTCATATCGTCCGATAAGAGACGAATATCTCCTTGAAAGAACCCAATTCGCCCTCCATGGCAATATACGACAGACTGATGGGAAAAAAAAGGAACACATGAAACCTCTTTGCTTTGTATACCCACGGCAGAGCATCCCTCCCGAGCGCAGAAGTGCCTTTCCTGAAATTCTACTCTCAGTAAGGCAAAAATGGGGCTTTATATATATATATATATAAAAAAATGTAACCAAAAATTTTGTACTGAATAGAAATATAGGGATAGTTCTGGGCACTTTTCAGTACTGGCAATTCAGCATCCACCAAAATTGCCGCGGTTTCTGGAAGAACAAGCACCCAAAGCTTTTAGCAGGGATTTCCCCCTCATCCCCTGCATATGGGGATGGAGAAGTCCGAGTTATGGTCAGATTCTGGAGCTGAACTTCTCCGAAGCCCAGACCTACCATAGCAGCTCACAGCATGAGGACCTACTGTCAATAAAGAAATGCATATTAAGAAATACTGTAAAACATACTGAGCGGCAGCCGATTTTTAGATGTTAATACTTTAGTTTTGTTTAAATACAACAATGTAGACTACGTTAGCAACACAGTGCCTGATCCTGTATCCCAGAAATAGAAGCCCACTTCATAAAAGGTGCTTTACTTGTATGGAAACTACAGATCCAGAAGTTTTGTACTGGGAAAGAAAAGAGGCCGCTTTAATCGGATGAGAATAGAGCTGGACGTGCGGGATCGGGCTGGGCAGACTGCCTGCGATGAGCCAACTGGCAGCCGAAGCGGCAGCTCTGGTAGTCAGTAACCCCGCAGAGGACTAGGACTAGTCACTAACTTGGTAAAAATGGCATTTTATTGCTTATGCTCCCGTGTTCGGAGCCCAGCATCCCTTCCCGGCTTTTGGAGCGCGAGCAGGAGGAGGCATCCCCAGCAAAACGGCGGCGATGGCGGGAGCGGAGCTCAGCCCTCCTGAGCCCGGACCAGCGCGCTCGCTTTTCTGAGCTCTGCAAGGCGTAGGTGGAAAACATCAGCTCCCTTTGCTCGACTTTTCTCCCCAAATAAGGAATTTTTAACCGTTGTAGTTAAGAGACACCTAAGTCTTTTTGCGCTACTCCTAAAAAATCTGTAATACTAACCGGAGCGTTTTCACTGCTCTGTCAACCAGTTAGAGACTGTCTCTCCATCAACGGAAACCACAGGAATTCTATGCATGTGATGTGGGTTTAACGAACATCACACTGCCAAATCTGTGTTTTACACTCCACATGAATTAAAAATAATAAAAAAAGGAAAATACAATGAGTGTGCTCATTGGGCATTGTAACTAACTACAAGAAATTTTTAGCTTTGAAGAATGTAAACAGAATGTATCTGTTTAATTTTAACTGTAAGTTCCAGGAACTAATAACATTGGCTAAAACTAGGGAAGATGACACGTTGCTTGCTGTTCAGAATGCTTTTGAAAGTCACTTTTTACACCTTTTGAAAATAATCTTTGTATTGATGCGCTTTTTTTAGTAGAGAGGATTAACCTGAACATCCTTTGGTTCAGATGTACGTATTTCAAATTTTTCTAACTTCGCCCACAACACATCAGATGACTTTTTAATAACGATATTCTTGTTTGCTGGCAAAGCAGTTTGCCTGAATAGTGGTGCCATGCTGCCCGACCTGCCTTTTAAAATTAGACTCACAGTGAAGATAGGCTGGGCTGTACTTCTCCATATCGTTCATGGACTTTCACTTCCAATTTGCAAGTTTTTAACAGGGCGGAATGTATTATTTCTGGCACAGATGTTACTCAGAAGCAAGGGGGAAGCTTATATTCAGATGCTTGTCTGACTCAGAAAGTATGCTTTCAGCCCGAAACAGCCCTCCCTGAGAAAGTACAGAGCTGCAACTGAATCCGGATCCAATCTTCACCTATTGGACCAGTTTTTAGTTTACACCTTCTCGGGCCAGAGGAACTGGTGTGATCGTCTCACCTGACTGGCCTAACACGCTGACTGCAGCACAAAACTATCACCGTCTGTTCAGAAAAGGGATGTGGAAAGTCGGTTCTGCGGGCTGGCACGACTTAACACTTCTATTTGCCATTATTTCCCGGGGACGCTGGCTTCCAGTTACTGCCCACCGTACGCTGCCCTGCCAGGAGGATCACGTGTGTCACACCACCATCTCAGTTTCCTCTTTTTCAGCGTCTGCAAGTTTTTTTGCAGATCTGGTTATTTACGCAACAAAAGGATTTTGGCTGATGGAGAAAACGGCACGAAATTCTTTTTATTCCCGTGATACCTGATCCTAGAGTGCTTTGAACAGCTGCCCCCCCCAAAATCGTGCAGGTAGCAGCTCCCGCTCGCTGACGAAGGGCCATTTTCCAATCTCAGAGCCACCGGTGAGAGCTTGGGAAACTCTCCTGGCCTGGCTCTGGGCTCGTGGCCGTGTCACTGAGACCAGTGGCCGGGCCCTGGTGTTACGCACGTGGCACTTCTGGAGTACAAGCTTTTTTTAGTGCTACAAGATATCGCTGGTTATTTAGTATTTTATTCATTTTATTTTTTTTGTTGGCGTGGAAAAAGATGATTTCCACTGACACTGGGACCTTACCTGTACCATTCTCTCAAACATGTGTGCTAAAGGCAAATAGGAAATGTGTACATCCTCACAAGTAGGAGACCACTGACTCTGGAAGAAAACACAAGGAGCCCCACGAGGCCTCGTCAGTTCAGGCAGGTTTCTTACCTGTATAACTCTTTCAAACATGTGAGCCAGAGGCAGGAAGGAGATGAGCACATCGTCCTGTCTCGGAAAGATCACTTTCTGCAGGTGAAGGGCATGGGAGACAGAAAGGAAAGAAACACTGACAGGAAGACAACAAGAAAGTCATAAAACAATAAAAAGAAAAATGGCACCAGAGGAGCAAAAGGGGAAAGACTGTCGAGAGAGGAAGGGAGCAGCGTACGAAGTGAAGCGTTAAGCCACAGCGTCAATGAAGCTCAGTTAGCAGGAGGAGTAAAGAGCACGGAGATGTACACAGAGGGCAGCGGAGAGGTCTCTCCATGGCAGAAGGCGTATCGTATCCACACGGCTCACGCTGGAAACAGCGGCTCACCCTGACAGAGAACCCAATTTTTATCCCTTGCTTTTTACCAGGAGATGCCGAGCCCGGGCTTCGCACGCCCAGCGGTGCGCAGACCTGCGGGAGCCTCCTGGAAATCAGCGGGGCTCTACAGCTGCACCAGCTTTCCATGTTGCACAGAGCCCATCAGAGATTCACAGTGTTACTAGACTCAGAGCTATAGATTTTTTTCTTTTCCTTAGGTTAATCATTGATTTGAATCAGAATATATTGGAAAAATTAATGATTTTCTTTTTCAGCTGCAAAAAGTAATGATTTCTGTTAGTGTTTCTCATCATTTCAAGTGATTAAAATGTGATTTGAACAGCATTATCACTGCTCCAAAGACAGGTGCAGTGGGGAAAAAGAAGGCTGGACAAATAAGGCAAAAAAATAAAAATTACCAAAGCCTTCGGTATGCCAAGGTTTTAACTCTGTCTGGCAGGCTGGGATAAACAAAGGCCCCAAGAGCCTTACCTGATCCATGCCCCAAAAGAAAAGCAGCCCTTCTCCCTGCATGTCCAAGGGTACGGCTTGCCATAATATTATGGATTAAAAAACCTGAAACTTGATTACCCAATAACTTGCACCAAAGCCAGTGGTTAGTGGAAAATGGGTATAAAATCTATTTGCTCACAGTATCAGCAGTTTATACCCACTTTGCATCTCCACTGCTGTGACATGAATCGATAGTCCATGACCTGGGACATGGTGGGGAATGGAGGCACGGGAGTTTCTTCCTCGGGGAGGATTTTATTGGAGTTAAATCTGGGCAAGTCAGATTTGGGTACGCCCTCTCAACCATTACCTACTGAAGTCAACTGTGATTGACTACGTGGGGATTTCAGCATCCCGTTTCATATTATTTTACGTGTCAGGCTGAATTAAGGCATTGGGGCCTGCAGGTCTACTTATACGTTATTGCAAATTGGCCTCATTTTCTGCAAGCACAGTAATGTAAAACCATTAGCACCACTAGCTATGCTGCTTTTTGTTTGCGCTGCTTTAAGTAACCAGACCATAAATGATTTGGTTTTAAATCAGACCAAAATGATGACATTGAGTAGTATTTCACAGTTGGCACAGTCGTCCAGTTAAATGTAAAAATGAAAACAGCTTCTTGGCATTCAAGAAGAGCCTTACAATAAAGCGCTAGGTTCACTTCAAAAAATGTTCCATTTATAAAAATCACTGAGCTAAGCAAAAATGGCACCAGAGTATGTAAAGAGCAAACCTACAGGACTTTGCACCATTAGGTATTTTTATTTTATCAGTTGATACTACTTTCAAGTATTTTGCACTTTTCTCGATTTCATTACCATGATTAGACATTGCCCTAAGCACAGAATCACAGAATCTCCTAGATTGGAAAAGACCTGTAAGATGCACCTAGTCCAATCCTTAACCTAACACTGCCAAGCCCACCACTAAACCACGTCCCTGAGCACTACATCTACACGACCCTTAAATACCTCCAGGGATGGGGACTCCACCACTGCCCTGGGTAACGCGTTCCGATGCCTGATGACCCTTTCAGTAAAGAAATTTTTCCTAATATCCAATCTAAACCTCCCCTGGTGCAACTTGAAGCCATTTCCTCTTGTTCTGTCACCTGTTACTTGACAGAACAGGTCGACTTCCACCTCTCTGCAACCTCCTTTCAGGGAGCTGTAGAGAGCGAGAAGGTCTCCCCTCAGCTCCTCTTCTCCAGGATGAACACCCCCAGGTCCCTCAGCTGCTCCTCATCAGACTTGTTGTGCTCCAGACCCCTCACCAGTTTTGTTGCCCTAATCGCGTGGATCAGCTGTGGGCGTTTGCCCCCTCGCCAAGCATCTCCGGTGACCTATCGAATTTACAACCCCTTACACCGGACTTACGTCTCAATCTGTTACCTTCGAGATTAATGAGAGAGTCCCATTGCCGCCAGCGAGCACTAAATCCATTTCTGCGGGCCAGTCCTGAAAGACGCCAAGTTCCCTCAGCTCCCTCTGAATTAGTTCTCTCCCAAAATAAGCGCTCCTGCCCTTTGAAAGGCAGCCATCGCTACGCATCAGCTTTCGCTTGCGCGTCTCGCTGCCTGGGAACCCAGCGAAAGCTCCGCGCTCTGAAACCCGAGGGCTCGCTGCCGCCTTGACATTCCCTACTGACAATTACCGGGGTCACCACCCTGCGAGTAACTTGAACACGTGAGTGCAGTGGGATTTCTCACATCACGCGTCTGAGTTTCTTTACAACAGATGTCTGGAAATCTCAGAAAGTTCAAGGATTAAGACAATAAGACTATAGTATTTTCAGCACCAACGATAAGACCAGCAAGGGGTGTAAAGTAACAAACTGTCCACCCCATGTGTGCATCACTACTTTATAGAATTGCCTGTTCACTACAAAAAAATAGATTATTTATATTTGTTAGGTACAAGCTCCATATAGTCCTTAATACGTTGTGCGAAAGCAATTCTGCCTCCTATATCATTTCCAAGCGCAAGTTTACACATTGCATGAAACATATTATACGGGTACTTGGCCAGTGCTGTGCTTTTTTAAAAAAATATGTATAATGGAAACTGAGATATACTTAATACCAATGAAATTAACCATTCTTGTAAAAACGTATATGTTCTCGTATATACACACACTTTACACGCAGAAAGCGTTCAAATAAATGAGGATGACATTGCGTGGGCATCCTTAGAAGTGGAGCTTTTTGAAGTACCAGTTGCAACTGTACGGGCCTTCTTTGCTCTCCTAATTCTTTGAAAGGAGTTAATTGATTTACAGGAGCCAACGTTTCTCCTCAGAAGCACTTTGAGCCCTACGGAGCCAGCGCTGGAAAGGGGATTTAATGCCCGCCAGTGCTGTAAGCTCAGAGCTGCTCCCATTTCCATGGATTTGGCCCTCTGAGTAAGAGAAATTTCACCTCTTCTCTGCAGGAGCACATTTCCAGCCCATGCAGGGACACGGCTTAACCCACACACTCCACACATGGGAACATTTTCTTAATCAGGGTATTCACCTCCGTCACTTTCAAAAAGCCTGAAAAATCGGCAACCACGTTCCCGTGAGTCAGCATAGCACCTTTGGGGTTTCCTGAAAGGAAACAAAAGAGTGATTTTAAAAGACGAGCCAGTAGGTAATTTCCAAAAGCTTAACAAAAAAACAAAACAAGAAATGGTTAAAATATTAAGTTGTCTTTTTGAATTTTAAAATTTATGTAATTTTCGCTGTCATTTCTGTGCAGTGACGTGCATCAAACCCACTTATTGCAATCCTCAAAATTTAACAAAATGATACTGTAAACATGGGATAACATGAACATTTCCAGTGGGGACTCTGAACACGTTTCCACCAGAAATTGCCCAACTGCAATTTCTGAGATTACTCAGGTGGAGCCGCTTGGTGTGCGCGGCCACCAGCCCTGCCCCGCTCTTTCTCTCCGGGCACCATTTATTTCATACAGATTTTGACTAAGAACAATCTTGGATACCAACAGACCCCATTTAAAAGGCTGTAAAGCTCTTGCTTAGCCGGTGCACTGGATAACCTGAACAATGCAGAAAACATGGTAAAAATTAGGCTACGAGAAGACCCTATGAGACTGCAATTAAGGGAAGTCATTAATACTGTCAGCAGCAGAGCAGAGGTGACCTGGAGACAGGGACAGGGCAAAGCCCCAACGTATCACCCCAGCGCAGGCACTTGGGCACCTCCACACCGTTAGCATTTGCTTTTTCACCCTCTTTTCTGAGCCGAGAACCCCCCCTCGCACCGTAATACAATTTTTAGATTTCCCATCTGTTCGTACGCCAAAATATGGTGTTTGTTAAACAGGCTGAAACCTCCGAGCACGCAAACCGCAGCCGAGGGCTCCGCACGTCCTCCTGTCACCGCACCGTCCCTCGTCATCACCCTCAAAGAGTTTATTTCCGAAAAGAAGGTGTGGCTCAGCTCGAATAAAGATTACAGAGCCAGCTTCCCTCTCCCCAGCGTGTTTTTAAGCAGATTGTTTTAATTCCATCGCCCCACTGCGGCGTAGCTCCGGCTTTCCTCAGCTTTCCCGGCAGGTACCTGCCGCAGGGACGCCCGCGGGAGCTTTGCGACGCTGCTACAGGTAATGACTGAGGCAACAGCCTTGCTGAATTATAAACCAGCCAGAATTCCTCAGATTAGGAAAGGGCCACCGGGGATTTGTGAATCAGTCTCGGCACATAAAAATATGCTTAATCCTCTGGGTTTCAGAGCAGTTCGCCGGCTGTGTTGCCGGCAGCCCTTGGGCACGGGCGCGCGCCCACGCGGCACAGCCCGGCTCAGCCAGCTGAGCTGACATCGCTTCTGCCCAGCCTCTCAAATAGTGAAATAAAGGCCCAGACGAAAGTAGCAATTATCACACGCGTTTATTGTGTTAAAGCAGGACATTTTGAACACAATGTATTTTACTGAAAATCCATATTTGGTGTTCCAAGTGCCTCTGAGTAATTCAGTCCCAAATACTTGCGGGCGAACAAAGTGCACAGGAGCTATTTTGGTCTTTCGCCCTTCTCCGAAGCTCAGAGGTGAAGCTGGGGCTGACATCTTTGCCAACCACAGCTGCTCCTGCCTGAACGTGTTGTACAGACGGGCTTGCGGGCACCTGCTCAGCCACGCAGGGCTCGTTTCGAGGTGATTATTTTCACAACTGGGTGCACACGTGGATCCAGACCTCAAGAAAAACTCCAGGAACCAACGTCAGTTGTAAATACATGCCAACAAGCCAGAAATTGCTCGTTATTTAAGTTGCTACTAGCCAAATATGCACGCTCAGCCCCTGCAAGTCTACAAGTCGCCGTGCTCCCACAGCATCACACAAGTTTCTCTGTGGCGGCAGCGGGCGGATTGCACGCTGGTGGAGAGGACGTGCTTGGTGCTGGTTTGGAAATTCAAAACTGTGCCCTCCGGCTACACCAGCTGCAGATCTGTCTCCTGTGCCTTCACACAGCTCTCCAGACTTTTTTTTGGAAGATTTCTCAGATGCTTTGAGACCTCAGACTTACTTACTCCACCTCTGACTTTTTTTTTAATGCAAATTGAGTACCCCTGCTCAGATCGCCATGAGGTGCCCGGAAGCGGAGTGAACGTCCTGGCTCCTTCCCCCACGTCCTGCCCGCAGCAGGTTCAGCATCCTGGACCGGCGGCGGTGTTAACGGCGTCAAAGCAGAGCAGCAGTGTCGGGGCCAGGACAGCCTTCATCAGCAGAGATCCAGAACAAACCGTGCTGCCACGGGGGAGCTGGAGCTTTTTAGGCTGGGGGAGTCCTGTAAATTTTGACCTTCTTTAGTTCTTCTGGTTTAAGTGTTAACCCAGCAGAAGAGGTGCCCCTTGCTACGAGCCTTTTCCCAGAATCATCACTTCCAGAGAAAAAGGTTGGCAGTGATACTGCTTTTCCTTTTAAAAAAATAAAAAAAATTTAAAAAATCAATGCCAGGTGTGTACCACTGCTCTCCAGTTTGAATTTCCTCGTAAAGACACACCTTGTGAGCGTCCTGGTACGGGAATGGGTGCGCCGCGATCCCGCTCAGTCAGTAGCCCGGGAATGGCAATTTCTCCTTATCCTGCTGCCGGGCTGGTTTGACAGTTCTCATAAGCAACAGAAGAACCTTTTCCACATCACTGAATCGGTATTTCAAGCAGCAGCTCCAGCACTAACTCAGTGGCATGATCCATCGGCATTTTGGGAGGTAAGCGCTTTCCTCCCCTCGGGAGCCTCCGGCAGCCAGGGATGGGCACCGGCAGGCTGCAAGAAACCGCTGGGAAGCAATTTTTATCCTATTGGTTACAGGTGGATCCTTGAGGCAATAACAGTTTGCTTCTCTGGAGTAGCCAGCACAAAAAATTGTATCCTGATGGTTTGGGGACATCGGTGTGCCTTAGGCCCATTTCTGAGTGCTGCTGGTTCTTCGGTAAAACAATGAAAGTTGGTCTTTGCATCTGAGCTCAGCAGCCTCAGCCTCCCCCTTCTCCCTGGGGAGGCATTTGGACATCTCATCCTACCAAAGAAAAGCACACATTAAAGTCTGCTTCTGGGTTTTTTTTATAAGCAGCTAAAATTATTTCCAATTCTACAATTTCCAGGTTACAAACTATAGTTGAGATTTGTTTCATAGAATCACAGAATTGTTGGGGTTGGAAGGGACCTGTAAGATCATTGAGTCCACCCATTAACCTAACCTGACCAAACCACTTCTAAACCATATCTCCCAGTACCACCTCTACCCTTTTTTTTAAACACCTCCAGGGATGGCGAATCCACCACCTCCCTGGGCAGCCTCTTCCAATGCTGGATAACCCTTGCAGTGAAAACATTTCTCCTAATATCCAACCTAAACCTCCCCTGGCTTAACTTGAACCCATTTCCTCTCGTCCTCTCACTTGTCACCAGGGAGAAGAGGTCAGTCCCCATCGCTCTACACCCTCCTTTCAGGTACTTGTAGAGAGTGAGAAGGTCTCCCCTCAGCCTCTCTTCTCCAGGCTGAACAGCCCCAGTTCCCTCAGCCGCTCCTCATAAGATTTCACACCACACATAAATATTTAGAGCCCTTCAGAACTGAAAAATCTCTTGAGAACATATCCGTTGAAAGAAAATTCTAAATCTGGTCATTAAAAATATCCTGATATGAGCTTTACAAAAAGCCAAGCCTTTTACGTCAAAACACAACATGGAAAACAGACAGGAGTGTTGATGGAACCCCTGGAAAAGCCAGGTGCTGATGTGCAAAGTCCTCCGGCAGCAGGGGATGGGCTGGTGGTTCACAAAGCACAGCTCTGTGAGAAGTTAGTTTGCCAGTAACCTGCAGAATTCGAAATCTCTGGTTTGGGTGGGAGAACGCAAATGAGCTGCCCTGGCTGTCCTATTTCTGTAACTTCAGGCAAGTTCCTAAGAAAAGCATGAAGTCAAGAAACCGGCCCATGGTTGCATACGCAAATAAAAAAAGAAAAACAAAACCCTTTATTCAGAATTCCTTTTTTAGAAATCAATATATCAACAAAAACGTGACTTGAAAAAATAATTGCTCTGCACTTCAAAATCCACACAGACTGTGCCCCACCGTATCTGTAGGCACGGCTCCTTTGGGTTCCTACAATTTCCATTTGTGCCTGGCCACTGGCACAGACGGCGCTCACAGCGCACACGGCTGTGAGGTCCATCTCTCGCACTGGGTAAAACCTTTTCCTTTTAGGAATTCCCACTGCCGAGACGGAGCAGAGTCAGCGGCTCCTTCCACAGCGCGCTGCCGTGGGGACTCTGAAGTGCACAGACCTCAAAACTAAGAACGGTGTGTGAAGGTAAAAAAGCCAAAGCATTTTCATACATTTTGAGTTCGTACTCAGAGTTGATAAAGCAGCTGCCTACCTGATCCGCAGTACAAGTCTTCTCCAGGAGGTGGAAGATGAGGATGTCCCCATGCGCTGAGCAGGCTCTGCAGAGCCCTCCCTCCTTGGAGGGCAGCTTGGCCTCAGACAGCACCTTCTGCTTGCCTAAATGAGTGGAGGCCAAATCGAGGACGCTTTGGAGTAGGACCAAGCATTAGGCAATCCTGAGAGCACAGGTGAACCTGGAAGAGCCACTCCAGCAATCCCTGGAGCGTGGTCCTCCCCTGCAGGTCAGTATAAAAGCAGTTCCCCAAGCAATCATGCCTTGTGCATCTGCGCTGTCTGCAGGTATAGCTTTTTGGTAGATGTTACGAGTTCTCAAGAGTAGGAAAATCATGGAATCATGGAATGTTTTGGGTTGGAAGGGACCTTGAAGATCATCCAGTCCCACCCCCTGCCCTGGGCAGGGACACCTCCCACCAGCCCAGGTTGCTCCAAGCCCCGTCCAACCTGGCCTGCAAAGCCCGATGAAAACCAGGGTCTGGAGAGAGGAGAAAGCACTGTGTCGGCTGAGAACAGGCAGGAAAACGCCACTGCTCCTCTCCAAGAAAAAGGGTCCAGCGGCACGCGAGTACCGGCAGCGGGGGCTGCCCAGGCTCGTCCCCCAGCCTACCCCAGCACGCGGTGCCCCAGGGCCAACCCGAGGACGGCGGCAACACGCGAGCGAGCTGGGGCACACTGCAGAGGAGACGGAGGTGCTGAGGATGTCGGTGTGCTTAGGATACAGAGAACGGAAAGCTGTGCACCCACATTTCTGTGTTTTGGGGTTTTTTTTAAACATCTGCTGAAGATAAATACCAATCAATCGAGCGCTTCATAACTACGCTGCAAAAGGGGAAGCAGAAACATGGGCAGATTTCCAGACAACTGCAAAATCTTACTGCCAAAGTGTATGTCAGGGAATTCAAGCGAAAAACAAATATATCATTATTTTTCATTTGCAATCTACAGAAACGTATACACATATATGTTCTTAAACATTAAAAATGCATGGAAATTGCCATGTCCGTATAACAGCACGTTTCCACAAATTGAGGTGATGCTAATAGATAATTCCATAACCTATTCTAACATTTCACAATTAAAACACCTCTTCTATTACCTGTAGTGCCACTAGTAAAACAGACAATGGACAGATCTTCTGGTCGAGGAGGCTAGAAATACACAAGGAGAATAAGAAAATCACATCAGTCAAACGCAGAAGGGTCAATGGTAGACTGTTGTCATTGTATAAACTTAAAGATCAGACCAATTACATTTCAGCTCTGTCATAAAAAGCTTTCATTCCCCTTGGCGAATATAAAAGACCATCATAAAACTCTTTTTATCAGGTTTCTTCAGATGATGCAGACTCTATTCCTCCCATATGTTTTGCTCCAGCTGCACTAAGGGCATGCTTTAGCGTAAGGAGACTTTGATGGAGTATTTGTCTTGCAGTTGGTGTTTTCAAAGACACCATCTATATCTGTAGGTGTGTGGGAAAACCTGAGATAATTTGCTGATTTCCAAATAAATTCTGGAAACGTGCTTATCCACAACAGGGGATACTTTCTGAAGCTGCTGATGGCTCCCACTTCCAGTAGCAGCTCTTTATTCTCAGCACCACTGCATGTGTGTGCCATTTTGGGTCAGCAACGAATAAATAAGCAGCCTGAAAATCAGGAGCTGCCTTTGAAAGTTCTGCACGAGTATGAGCAGCCAGCAAAAAATATCAGTGCAATTTTCCAAAAATATCCCAGAGAAATACTGCCAAGTCGCGTTTCTGAGCTATAGAAACCCCACCGGAAAGCCAAGGGTGCAAACTCATTCCCCCAGTGCCGCCTGGGTAAGGTAGTGGAATTAGTGTGGCTTAACAATGGCATTTAATTACTGTCTCATTAACACGTTCAGCAAGGATGAACTCTCCCAGTTAAGCGTCCCAGGTGGAGGGTATGAAGCAAATACTGCACATCTCCAGGGGGTGGTATCCACAGCCCCGCGGAGGGTCCAGGGGCACTGCCCCAGAGACGCGACACGCAGGATTCCTTCTGCCACAGCAAACCCTTCCCTCTCTCGTCACCGCAATAACTGCAACACAGTCAGCTGCGGTTGTAAGCGGGGAAAGCAGCACGCCGACACTCACCACAGGCACGTGTCGACTCTCACGGCCACAGTCCTGAAAGAGATTAAAGTAACAAAAATGATTTCCACTTTAATTCCTGTGGCGTAACCCACTCGTCAATACTCTGCAAACCACTAAGGGAGAGCGTGAGCTAGAGCAGAAAAATTTGTGGCTAACGCTTAGGTCATCTTTTCTATCCAAAATTTCTTGCGGCAACCGCAATGCCATCCTTGGATTTCCAGCAGTGCTCGGGTTGGTTGAGGCCGTTTCATAAAAGTGGAAGGCTGTAGGCTCCCGTGTAGGAGGACAGCGTCTCCAACAGCAACCGCCCTTCCCAGGCTTAAACAGCAGCTGATACTTAGTTTGAGCAGGAAGGTTTAAAATGTTGGCGCTCCTATCGACAAGGAATAACACTACGAGGCGACCGCACCGAGCATCAATATTACCAGCCACAAGCTGCTCTTTTGTGCTCTCCAGACACTGATCCTGCCGTGCAGTTCACAAGTCCCTGGATATTTTATTGTCTTTTTACAGAAACTACAAAACATAGTAAAAGGAGAGGGAGAGCGAACTTACCTCCACCTCCTGCATGGTCTGGATGCGAACCCCACAGCGCCGCCCTCTCTCCGTCAGCTCCTTCTCAAACGGGTCCATCAGGATGATGGAGCTCAGACCCGGCGTTTCTCTCCTCTCCACGTGGTCGAGGAGTGTTCTGGCTTTTTCAGGTTTGTCACAGATGACTGTGGAAATGTCCGCTGGAAGAGAAGCAGCCAAACAAGTTGTTTACAGTAAATCTTTTTTAATGCAAGGCAGGCTGCTGGCTCATAGCTAACGTTATGGCAGTTCTGATATTCACTTCAGGCTAACATCAGAAACCCTAGAATGTAACATACATTTCTCTTAGAAAATCACTGCAATTTTAGCTAACCTAAATGAATGCCGAAGCTGTAGCTGATGTCTACAATTATTCTGGGATTCGGTTCAAAATGCTAAAATTGCTCACCATGTGGGCTAAAAACTCTAGGAGGCAAAATACGAAGCAGCACAAGAGTGGGTGGCCGTGGAGTAATTCCTGCTGTCAGAGCATCCCCGTCCACGGCTGTGCACGACCGGGCGCGTGGGAAATGCAGCAGAGGCAGCCCCGACCCAGCACGGGGACAGCCCTCTCTGAGTGACTTCAAGACACTCAATGAGTAAAATCACCTGTATTTTGGAAAGCTGAAGAAAAGAAACCATTCTGAGCAACAAAAACGGTTCCTGAGATGACATCAATTTTGTTTTTACCTGTGTTGACAATGTAACGAATGGCTCCAGGACCTAAGGTGTCGTAGAGGGGAACCACCACCATGGAGTAGGTGTAGCAAGCCAGCTCAGAAATGATCCACTGCGGGAGGACATCAAAGCACGAAGGTGAGAAGGCGGCCATGGCAGCAGATTTAACACACTTGAGAACAAGCTTCAAGTATAAAGCGAGCTCACGAGTCAGGAACGTTATTAATACAGCATCAAGTTGATCTTAAAATCTCACCTCTGGACGGTTTTGAGCAAAGACCCCAATGAACTGCTTCGTGGATGGCTTGCAGCCCTGCTGAAGAAGCCCTGAACCCAGAGCTTCTGCTCTTTCAGCCACCTGGAATTTGGAGAGAAAAAAAATACATTAAAAAGGGGGAATATAAGCAATACCAAACTAAGCAAAGACTTAGCTTATACAGGGAAGCTCTCAAATTAGTGCATTTGCTATCTAAAAGCCCAATTATTTTTTTTTAATGTCACCACGAGCCATTAGTAGTTGACTAGCAGTTGACCTCTGGTTGGCAACACCCCAACAGCTTTGAGCATGTCAGTGCCGCTGTCAAGAGCAGGCGAACGGCATTGAGCCGGTCCCCGAAAGCCGAAACACCTATATGACGCTGGGATGTGCCTGGCTGGGGAAACTGGGAGCGCTCGCACGGTGTGTTAGCAACCTCCCAGTCTAGAGCATGTGTGTTACCCACAGGCACCTTAACACCCCCTTCTTCTGCCGGGCAGGGGGAGAGCACTGGGGGAGAGGACTCTGCGGGGGGTGTCATTTCCAGCTCACCTCCTTGTAGGACAGCCACTGGTAGGGCTGTTTGGGTTTCCTGAACCCCAGGCAGGGGCCGTTTTCTGGAAGACACAAGCAGAGATGATGGTGTTAGTGCCAGGAGTTAACGCGCTGCCCACCACCACGCTGCGGGGGTGCAGCACAGCCCTCGAAGAGTAAATCTGTTGTTATCAGGGTTGGCTCTCGCTCCGGGGGCAGAGCTCACTGCAAGTCCAATCAAATAGGACAAGAGAGCCGCAAGTTGCGCCAGGGGAGGTTTAGATTGGATATTGGGAAAAATTTCTTCAGTGAAAGGGTCGTCAAGCACTGAAACAGGCTGCCCAGGGACGTGGTGGAGTCACCATCCCTGGAGGTGTTTAACAGTCAGGCCGGATATGGGTTAGTGGTGGACTCGGAAGTGCTGGGTTAACAGTTGGATTTGATGACTTAAAGGTCCCTTCCAATCTAGACAATTCTATCATTCTGTGATTCCATCAAATTAAACACACGGGTGCAGCTATGGGAGACGGGCTGCTGGGATCTCCCAAAGACTCACGTCAGTCCTCCTCCCTGAGCTGCAGAGGGGACAGCAGCAGTTTGCCCCCAAACAGCCTCATTAAAAGACACTTCTCCTGAGGTAGTGTGAGCATCAGTGTCTGATGGGGGCTTTCATCCCAAACACCGCCTCCCACTGCTTTTGCTGCCTTTTGATTTAAACACTTCAAAGTGAAAACTGCTATTTTTAGCACAGCCTGCTCTCGAGGAGAGTAAGACAATACGCAGCACTAAGTGACAGGAGAAATGTCAGAGAAGTTTAATTAATTTGCTAACTGTACTTATCTGCACAAGATCCATCCCTCCATGCTCCTACCGAGTTAAATGTATTTACCCCTGTCCTGCCCAGTGGGATATCTGCAATTCCACTGAGGCTTCTGGTGGTACCAAAAATAACAATCTGACAGTGAAATTGGTGTGCTCGGTGAGCCGGGACGTCGTAAGCAGCGGACACAGAAATCGTTACGATAGAGTAGGGAAGAGTCATTGCGGCTTTTTGGAGCGGGAAATGATGTCTCATGAGTGTGTGAGCGCTCTTTGACGGTACCGTTGACCACAGGGTAAGGGCGATGGACTGACACACCACACTCGGCTTTCCTAAGAGCTTTTGGCAGAGTCCCTTACCCTGCCCTGTTGTGGAATAAAAGGTAAGCTGGATGAGTTAGTGATGAAAAGGCAGCAACGAGCAGAAGTACGTATCAGTGTTTGCAGCGGAGGAGGAGCTATGTTGGGTTCCACAGTTCTGTGCCCGGATCAGCCCCGTTTAATGTATTCATAAATGTTCTGGAAATGAATAATGTATGATGAGCTTCGCTGATGCTGCAAAATTCAGGACGTTAAGCTGTCTGCCAGCGGCGGCAAAAAGATCTCATGGTACCAAGAGACTGCACAGTAAAATTCAATGGCATTAAGGGCAAAATAACGCACGTTGCAAATAATAACCATAATTACAATCCCAACACTCCAAAAGCGGTGCCCACACCACCACGGGCAGCACAGGCTGCAGCACCTGCCCTGCCCCTCACTGGGCCTCCTCCTTCCTTGGACTGCTCTCCTTGGATCTCCCACTCCCTGGATGTCACACTCTCAAGCCTCCAACTCTATTTGGACTTCCATCTCTTGGTCTCCCTTCACTTTGTTTCCGCTCTATTGGCCTCCACTCTTTGGCCCCCCTGTTTCCAAGGTGTCCACTTGCTGGTCCTCCCACACCACTTGGGCCTCCCACTCTGTGATCTTCTGAATCACTTTCTCCCTCCCACACCTTTTTGGCACCCCCATTCTGTGGGCCGCTACAGTCAGGTGACCTTCCACACTTGTGGATTCCTGCACTTTTGGGGCCTCTTCACTTCTCCAGCCACCCACACATTTTCATCCTCCCACATTATTTTGGCCTCATACACTCTTTTGACCTCTTATACCTTTTCGGCCTCACACTCTCTGGGCCTCTACAGTCCTTGGCCATCCTACAAGTCTGGGGACTCTACACTCCTTGGGCCTTTAAACTCTCAGTGGGCCTCCCACCCCTTTTTGGTCTTCCACACTTTTTCAGCCTCTACACCTCTTTGACCTCCCACACCTTTATCAGCCTTTACACCTCATTGGCCTCCCACACCTTTTCATTCTTACACACACTTTTGGTATCCTACACCGCTTGGGCATCTCCACCACATTGGCCTCCAACACATTTTTCAGCCTCTACCTCATTGGCCTCCCACACCTTGTTATTTTCCCAAACCTCTTCCAGCCTCTCAAATCTTTACCAGCCACTACAACTTGTCAGCTTCCCAATACCTTTTTGCCCTCTGCACCTCTTTGGCCTTCCACACCTTTTTTGGCTCCTACAACACGTCAGCCTCCCACACCTTTATCAGCCACTTCACCTTGTCTGCCTCCCCACACCTTTTTCATCCTCTATGCCTTGTTGGCCTCCCCCACCTTTTCACCCTCCCACTTGTTGGGCCTCAACGCTTTTTTGGCCTCCTACACCTTTTCAACCTCTACACTTGTTGAGCTTTCCACAACTTTTGGGCCTCAACACTCATGGGTACTCCCACTCTTCTTGGTCATTCTACACCTTTTTGGCTTCTAAACTCCTTCAGCCTCCCACACATAATAGACCTCTGTAGCTTTTAGACCTCCCATGCTCTCTTAGGGTCTACGTTCTCTGGGCCTCTGCACTTTTTTGGCTCTCATATGCTTTCAGCCTCCCTCTCTCCTTCAGCAATCATATTTCCTTCAGCTTCCCACGTTCTTTTTGCTTCTACACTTTTTGTGCCTCCCGCACCCTTGGGGGCTCCTACATTTTTTCAGCCTCTCCACTATTTGTGCCTCCCCCAGTCTTTCAACCTCTTGCTCTCTTGACTTTTCCAATTTCGTGGCTTCCCACATTCTGGTGGCCTCCCACTCTCCTTTGGCTTTTGAGTTCGAATGAGCCTCTACACCATTTTGGCCTCCCACACTTCTGTGGGCTTCCACACTCTTTCAGCCTCTACACTCTCTGAGCTTCCCTAAGCCTTTGAGCCTCCCACACATATGGACTTCTACGTCATCTGGTCCTCCACCTCTCCCAACTGCCGCTCCCAGGCCTCCCCATCCCCATGCTCTCACCAGAGATGCTGAATCCCCTCCTGAAGACCTCGTACATGGTCCTGGCATCGTCATAGTAGTGCGTCAGCAGCTGCGGGCTGTCCCCGATCACCGACCGGCGCGCCCCGGCCAGGCCCTGTGGAACACAACACGACACAATGTGACACAGCCGGGAGATGGGGAAACCCCAAAGTGTAAAGCAGCACGCTCCCCAGATGCTGGAGAAGCCTCTGCAGCCACCACCGTGTTCCTGCCCTACCATTCAAAGGGACGGGAGAAGTGGGAGGTCCACCTCGGCACCCCAGGAACATGGAGGACCACCGGCCCAGAGAGGAGCGCTTGACCCGGCTCGTTGCCACAGGAGGTGGCTGATTTGAGGAGGAATTACGAATTTGCAAGTAACGGAGTGGGGACGTGCTGAGGGGAACAACTGCTCTGGGCTCCTCAGGTCCCCAGGACTGGCACCCCAGGACTCGAGGACATCCAGACCAACACCAAGGACACACTAAAGCCGAGGCCAGACCCCAGACGCTGGTACGTGGGTTCAGTCGGGGTATTTTAGAAGTGGGAGGCAGGCAGGGCGAGAGTGACCCAACCGGGACTGCACTGGGAGCCAGAAGAAAGTCTCGCTGAAGCCCTAACCTCAGGGGACAGCTGGCTTGGAAAGTGTAAAGTCCTCCCACCCTTTTAAGAAGTTGCTGGAATGAAAGACAATAAAGTTTTAGAGGGGACATCACAAAAGCCTTTAAGAAATTCTCATCACACTTTCAGATATTAATTTAAGTGGAAACAATCTTCAGAAATATTTCTGCTCTTTAAAACAGAGCAGCTTCATTAAACTTTAAAACCTTTTGCAAGCATGAAAATTAATAACTCCTCAGCCTCTAAGCATGGATTCGGGTCTACTTTTTCTTATTATTACAAAGTTTGCAGCAGCAAACTCGGTAATGGGCACACACACAAGAAGTGCCGGCTGATTCGATCTCATCAGCTGTTGCCGTGGGTTTCTCCCACGCCATGGCAGCTCCTGCAATTTTTGGTCATGGATGGTTAAGCAAAGCTAAGATCAAAATGTTATGGAAAACCTAAGAGGATAAATTAATGGGCGTTTTTCTAGTTTTCCAGTTTACAGGAAAAGGTGAATTAAGGCGTGAAGTGATCCCAGGCGCAGCGTGTTACATGACCCATTTCAGGATGAGGCCGGGGAGCCCTCAAACCAAACGAAAGCACCTCCTGGCGTCCCCTGCGCTCATTTCCAGGTGTGCAAACCTTGGCTGAAACCCAGTCTTCTCCGTCCGGCGTGTCTCGGGCCTCACCTCGACTTCCTCCGACTGCATCCGCAGGTCGCAGGGCGGCTTCACGGCCCTGGGCCGGCTGGCGAACCAGTAAGCGACGACGGCCGCGAAGGCACCGATGCCCACCAGCGCTGTGGCCGGCAGGTTGCGGAAAAACTGGCTGAGGTCGTCGAACTCGGGGAGCCGCAGGCTCCGCAGGATTTCCTGAGCCTGCATCTTCTCCACGAGGGAAACAGCAAACTCTGCAAGAGCCAGAAGGACGCGGTCAGGTCACGCCACGAGATGGGGACGGGCAGCGGGGGGTCTCTGTGCGGCTCGGGATGGGGAGAACGCGCTTCCCCTCGTCAGCCAGGGCAGACACACTACTCTGCTGACCCGCGGGGCTGCCTACCAACAACTGCCTTCGTGTGGGAAGAGGAGCATCTCTGGAAGAGACATGAGAAAGGAGAAAACATCCTGGCAAGGGTGAGCAGGAGCAGAGAGCTCCCTCCTAAAGGACAAGTGAGTAGACGTGTTCGTTGGACGATGTGGCTGCAGGTATCTGTAGCAGACAGATGCTGTGACAAGCTCTGGGATCCGGCTACGACTGTACCCTCAGGGTTGCCAGCAGCTTGCTCTGCCTTCCCCGGGCAGGACGGGGGCTGCGTGGCGCTCACAGCCCCCAGCAGGGACAGGCGGCACGGTGCCAGCTCCGGCCACAAGCCCTCGGCTCAGGTGGAGCGGGGCAAAGCCGGCGTGTCTCTGGGTGCCAAACGCTGTGCAGACACGCTCCCAAACCACCACTCTCTGCCTTTGCGCCAGCTTCACTTTCTCAACTTCAAGTTCCTTCTGGTTGACATCAGGGTAAATTAGAGGTGCTCCCAGCCAAAGAAAGTTTCGTTTCATTGCATAAATGTTTCCTGGAAGAAACAGCAAGCGACTGCAGAGAGGGGATAAGGGAGCGCCGGGGTATCAGGCTGCAAGCACGCTGCAGCCACCGCATCTCCACCCTGCACCCCGCCAGACGCGGCGCCTGCGGGTGCTCCGTGGGGAGACGGGCGGCTACCAGGAGGGAGGAGTGCCAGGGCATTCCCAATGGGCATTCCCAATCGGCATTCCCGAGGGGTGCAGCCCTGACAGGAGAAGAGAAGGGCTGGAGCCTCGGCTGCTGGCAGGACACAGTGGGGCTGCTGGGGACCCTCCGGCCCCCGCTGCCAGCCCCCACGCTGCCCCGACAGCGCTGAAACTAAAAGCAAAGAGAAAAACTTTTCTCCTTTTCTGTAGCGAGGGCTGTGCATGGAGGAGACAGGCGAGAGGAGAAGTTTTATGGCACCGGATGGTAACGCTCTGCCATCCGCGGCTCATTCCCTCTGTACCTGCCAGCATCCCTTTGCTGCGGGCGCGGGGAGGGCGGCTCTCGCTTCTGCCGGACTCAGGGACGAGAGCTGCTCGCGGCGAAAGCAGAGGGCACGCAGCTGCGCAGGCATCTCTCCAAGCACAGACCCTGCACGTTGCCTTACTTTTTTCTTTTGCGTATACAGAAATGGCCACTGGAGAGAGGAGCCGAGCACCCGGCTCACTGCTCCCGGGGCACGAGGTGAGGCTGTCCTCAGGGGACTTCGTGTTTGGATACTGAGTACACGAGGAGCATTTTAAATATAAATAACTCCTATTTACAGTAACAGCCCTGTATCAACTCCCCGCCAGGGAGCCTCCGGGAACGGCCAGCCCTGCAAGCGCCCAGCCAAGAGATGCTGCAGAGGAGGGGATCCGAACAGTTAAGGTTTCCTGTTAAGCGCCACAGCTCTATTTATGACTTTACCGGCAGACAAGACCTTAAAGAAAAAGCTTTTCTGCCGCAGGAGCCCAGGCAGCCCCTTTCCTCTCGCCCTCTGGCCTCGATCCAGCTTGGAACCACCAAGTGATTAATGGAGAGGCTTTGCTCCCCGGGGCAGGGGGAGGGGGGGGGGACGGCGCTTCCCGCACAATGGCACCACTGACGTTAACACAAACCAGCTTTTTTCCTCCTGGGAACAGTGTCTGGGTTACGCTGGATGTCGGGACTACCCTCGCGCAGCCTTTTCCCGTACTCGTGCCCAGCGAGCTGCGGGGGCCGGCGCAGGCAGCCTGCGAACAGAGCTCTGGAGGTTTTTAAGTCTGCATGAGCAAAAAAAACACAACGAACAATTAACCTCACCCGTTGTCGGGCTACAACATGGTGGAGGGCAGCGGGGAATGGCGACAGGGACACAGAGCCCATGTTCGGGGTCATCTCCCTCCTGTGGCCTCCAGCCCAGTCGCCCCTTGGGCCAGATGCTGGACACCAGTGCCAGCCCAGCATCCCCCAGCCACCTCTGCTCACCCAAGGGCTCCTGACCATGCAAACCCTCTGGGACCACAACCAGCCCCTCCAAGAACGGGTGCGATGATCACGGCAAATAAAAGAGCGTCCAGACAATGTTACTGGGCAACACCCACCCATGGGGTAACTTTCTCCTGAACTTTGAGCATTTTTCCAGGAATCCGCTCATCCAGTAGAATATCGACGACACAGCTGCCGTGACGTTCGGATGAACTGAGGTGGAGTGCTGATTTCTCCCCGCAATATTTCTCCACATCAGGCTACAAAAAGCAGCTTGCCAGACGCACTTTTACTAGCAAACTACAAAAAGTAGGAGAGCTGAGAGGGAGCTATTCATTCACTGATGAATTAGTTATTTGTGCAAAAGCATTGCAGCCAGTCCCACTTCAAACTGTTTGCTCCCGGAAACACATCCCGTCCCACCAAAGCAGCCAGCTAATTTGCTATGGTTGCTGATTACACTGAAATCTTGAGAATAACTCCCTCGACATCAGCCTGTGAGCGGGGTTTTGTATCCACCTGTGCAGCCAAGCCGAAAGCGGAAAGCTGGGAAGGTGCTCGTGGGAAAAGCGAAGCAGCGGCAGCGCTGCCGTGGGGGGATGCTTGGCCACAGCCACGTGCTTCTGCCCCGCTCGGCTGCGGGTATCGCCCGGGGAGCAGCAGGGCCAGAGGCCGTGCTGTGCGTCTGTCCGGGTACACGGACATCTGGAGTTCATGGCATCGTCAAAAGGATCAGGAGAGTCAGGGTTGCAATAAAAAGAATGAGTGTTGGAAGCCAGACCCTATGCAATATGGGAATAAAACTATTTCTGTTATAATACAGACAATGAAGAAAGTGTGATTACACCTTTACTGACTTTGCATCCCCCTGACATGTGCCGGGTGTCATTCATGTCAGTACCTGGATTTTGAAAAATTTGCTTGCGACATAAAAAGCACACTTTTAATCTGCCAAAAAGATATGATGCTTTAATACAGAACCAAGAATCACTTATAATTGCTGGGAGGTATTTGGCCTGAGCAAAGTGACGGGCATGGTGCTCCTTGGTTTTGCATGGAACATATTCCCCTTACTGGAGTGGCGACAGGGACACCATGGACCACCAACTGCCAGGAGCAGGGTGCTGTTGGCAGCATCTGCTTCTGCAACGAGGTAAAACGCGTGATTTTGGCTGCTGCAGCACAAAACCTACAGGAAAACTACTTAAATTGCACTCATTCCATCCGTTTCCGGGAGAAAAATCGGAACATTCATCTGAATTAAATGCTCGTGGTACATTTATCGTTTCTAACCACTTGTGCCACACTCTGCTGCCTTCTGCTGAATTCCTACTCGGGCCATTGTTTCCCGCTGACCTGAAGTTTTTGTCATGCAGCAGATCATACCCCTGGAACAGGTGCCCGAATCCTTCATTCCACATCCTTCATTCCTAACCACATCAGCTGGATTAAATAAATAAGTATGACTGGAAAATAGAAATTCCCTTTTCCACGCTCAAGGGAAGCTGCTGGCCCATTTCCACGGTGAACTTAAGAGATTCCTGTGACCACAAAGTCTGCAAGGATTTTTTAGATCCTTTATGATTAAATAAAAAAAAAAAAAAAAAAATACATAAGCACTTCTCGTTAGTGACCCATTTTAAGTACACCGCAGGGCATCTCCGAGGATGTACAGTGATGGAAATGTCAGCGGTGGGAAACAATATCAGAAAAATATCTGAAAGCAGAAATCCACTTAGTTTTCTGCCTGAATGCAACAAGTGCGCTGGGATCCCTGGGAGGGCGAAGTAGAAGCGCTAGCGTGGTAAGGAGAAAGTTCACAAACTCATCTGCTCATGTTTTCCTACTTTCACTTAGTAATCTAAATTCAGTGAAGACTAAACGTATACATTGAGAACAATATCCTGTTCTCAAGAGCAAACTTACCGGGGCAAGGGAAGTTCCCAGCGCCTTTGAATCCTCTTATTCAACCTGAGACCTGTAACTTCAGGCGCTGACCCCTGTTTCTGATCACATATGATTTTTGCACTGCAAAGCTCATCCGGCTTCTGCAACAGTTAATCTTGATGGTTGCACATCCCAAAGTGACTCGTGATGAGCCCGTACTTGATCTGCTCGGGGCAGCAAACCTGCCTCGGGAAGGTGGCCAGGGAAGGGGCCCAGGCATGTTTGGGAGGAGCAGCGCGGTCCAGACAGTGGAGAAACGCTCTGGCACCCTCCTACCTGAATACATTTCTCATGTGATCAGGAAAATAAATAATAATCTTTAAAAAAAAAAAAAGCCAGCGTGGTTGGGCTGGGTTTCCCATCCGCGGGGCAGTGGCACACCGCACACGGCCGCTGCCATCACCTCGGTCTCAGGAGCTGCAGCAGATGCCCTCCGCACCCCTTCTCCAGCGGTTTTGCCCCATTTCTGTTACCGGCAGCGAACCCACCACCCTGGTGTGGTGTGTGCTCCCCGCGAGCAAGCAGAGCACCGCGGCTGCGCACATGGCACATGGAAATGCCGACGTTTCCATTTATTCCAAAGGGGATTTCACATTACCCCTGGACTTCTAAAGTATTCCCATGGCAGAGAAAAGCGAAACAAATATGCAAAGTGGAGAGAGAAGAAAGTGGTTCTGAGAAAGGCAGAAGTGCTGGTTCGTCGCTAGGAGGGAAGAGCCACGGGCGAGCGGTTTGATGTGGGGCATCCTGACCTAAGAAGTTAGCTTATGTTAGTATTATCAATGTTCACCTTAGTTAACTAATAATGAACAGAACACTGTGATGTTTGAAATCCCTCTAGCCTTAATTAACTAGTAATGAACAGAACGCGGTGTCGTTTGAAGTCCCTGTTCTCTGGACCTTAACATCCAGGATTGATTGTCTGTAGGATGAACTATATGACAACCGGGCAAGAAGAGAATCCAGTTGGCCAACTGGGCAACAGGACTTACTTTTAAGGTGCCCTGAAGTGAGCTGCCTTCATTATAATACTAAAAAACACACCCACAGGTCAAGAAGACCCTTGCCCAGGTGAAGACCCTTCCCCCGTGCATGCGTGATGGCTGAAAGATTGACATAGCAGATATTATAATTATATGTAAATTACTAACCAGTCGTAACTGGGAGTGTACTACCTTGTAACTTTTGTGTATAAATATAGCAAGACGACCAGCATGGGGTGTGCTTGATTTGTGGAAAATCCACTGAGCACCCTGAATAAACACAATATCTCTCCTGAGCGTGGGAGATCAGTTAACGGCACGCCAGGCACAAATCCGCTTTTCGGACAAGGGGCCGGGGCTGCCCGAGTTGGACGGCACAGCTGGAACCTCCCACGCCATGGGCTCGGGCTGAACCGGGCTTCTTGCAGCCCCTCGCTGGGCTTTGAATCACCGACCGGCCTTTGTTAACAGGCCGTGACCACAGGGACAAGGCTTATTTATTTATTTTTTTCTAGCTACAAACGGCACTATTGTGCCATTCAGTTTTGATCTTTTCCTGCTGGAAGTGATTCTGTAACTCCAGCGCAGTCAATGGAGTTTTAGTGACACAAACCAGTGTGGGAACAGCCTCAAACTACTGGTGTATGCATAATGCAATTAAAATTTTACCCGTCCTGGGCAGCCGTGCAATCACATCCTTCCTACCGTTACGTCAGCACCCCGGCGCCTGCTTGGGATGGGGAACTCCTTTTGAGATGCCTTTTTCTTCCTGCCCACCATGCGTCCGCAGCGGGGTAGGGAAGAGGCGGGTGATTCTTTTTACATTGGAAATGGGGTGAAATGACTAATTACTATCCCTATACCCAAGCATCAAACATTTGACTTTATAGCACTAAACCAAAATCAAATAAACAGCGTTTTCAGTCTGTCTGAGGGAATTAACTACTTGCAGTGGGGAACTCTGAACCGCAGCCAGTGGACGCGCGATGGCTCCGAGCCTGCAGACCCGCAGCTTCCCCCCGTGTGAGCTGCAGCCAGAGGAATACGTTTCTGTGAGCATCCCCATGAGCCGGCGCTCGCCACAGATCCGTGTCCTTGGCTACGGTGCCGGCTGCTCACTCATTTCACTGAGGAAACAGAAAATACAGGATCTAAAACATCTCAATCCAGAGAGGCAGATTTAGAGGGATTTCACTCAAGGGAAACAGTGGGAGCTTTTTGAACTCTGTGTTCTCACATCCCGCTCCGCAGACCCCAGACTCTGCGATTTGTCGTTGCTTTCCCAGAAGGGGGTCGGTGACAGATTTGCTCAAGGAAGCACCCAGCAAAGTTTGGGCCATTCTCCCGTACCTTCCCCTGCAGGAGAAAAACACGCTCGCAGTGCTCTGTGCGCAAGGTTCTTCGAGGTGAGGATTCAAGTCATCTTGTGACTGTGTCACTACCTGAGAGTCTCCGTTTACGGAGGGCAAGGGAGCATCGGAATTCACAGGGACACGTAAAAGTGGCAGGTATTGGTCAGACTGCATCACTGGGACCCATCTGCTAATTTAAACACAGCTGTTGCAACGATTAACGTGTTTCTGAGAACATGTGCGCGGAGGCTGCTGTAACCCCGCAGGCAGAGGGCATTTGGGGATTTTGTGTATTGCTCACAGAGTACAATTCTGGTTTTCTTTTCCTTTTTCCAAGCTTTGTGAAAACACGCGGCGGGAGAGCGATGCTGGGAGGAGCCGCTGTCATTAAATGCGGCTCAGGTACCACTGACTTTCTCTCACTTGGCCGGGGCAGCAGCTCTTGGGAGACCACAGGCTATGAATTCCTAATCGCTGCTGTAATTAAACCCAGAGACGACGCCAAGCCAGCCTCTGCCATGCACCTCCGCACGTTTTGCTTGTATGGGCACTGGAGATGAGGAGTTGGATGAACCTTCAGTCCGCAGCCTGAGGCCCATCTGGGTCGCGGTCGGGCTCAGCCGCGGAGGGGACGCACCGGCCACTCTGCGGCAGACGGGTCTCGCCCTCACCCGGGCAGAGATACACAAGGTTTTATGGGAACAAGTGATGTAACGATATCTCCAGCCACAAAAACTGAAGTCTAGCCTTTGTCATGCTTCAGCCAGAAATGCAGTACCCACTTAATTCTGAACCTGCAGATTTTTTTCTCATTTGTTCTAATTAAAGACGAGGAAATTTGGGAAGCTCAGGGCACTTGGCCATCTTTCTGTTTTCAGCTGCTTTGAGATTAGGTCAATTTTATTCTCTGTTGTAATAGTTTCTACACTATAGTGTTTATGGAAACGGTAACGCCACGCTTTACAGCGGGCACAAAGCCAGCTGATCAGTGTTAATCACAGAGAGAAATTGACATTATATACTTATTGATCATCACAGATAGCTACTGAAAACCTTACAGAAGAGTGGCGCTGCTGTGAGACAGGAAGCCAGACAACCTGCGAGTCCTCCAAACTGCTTCAGAAAGAGTAAAGGAGGTGATAAAACATCACGGCAAAACACGAGCACTGAAGTTATCTGAAACTATGAAAGAATCAATGCCCAGAAATCCAGTAAACAGCCCCAAAACGAAGCAGAAGACGAGTGATACTTGGTTCATGTACTTTTCCAGGACTCCTCTCCGCTTCCTGGCCTACACGTATAATTGTGGTACAAACGTGCCACCACAGCAGTGACCTTAAGTACATCATTACGCGGCCGCATCCCTCCGCAAGCGGCTCCAGGCACCGGCGACCCCACAGCCCCGACCCACCTCGCACGTACTCCGATGCGTATATGGGGGCCCTCTGCGAGGATCAATCAGCTGTGCCTACCTGGGATTCAGCAATTACTGGGATTATTGGCCAAGCTGAGGATAATACTATTTAAAACTTAAACTTCACCTGCTTTTGCTCCTCTAAAGGGACGTGTTTCACTACAGCCCTTTCCCCCATTTAACGTCTCTCACCTTCAGTCAGATCACACTGAAGAGAACTCCCACGGCTTCTGTGTAATGCATCACTGCTTTGATTTTTGGGAGAGCATACGTTCATCAGAACTGTGGGTTTTATTAAAAAAAAAATGCCCCCTACCCACCAAAACCAGATCAAAACTCTTGCAGATGCCTAATTTTACCCACTGTGAGTGAAATAATTGACCCCCAAGTGCAACAATATATAAACCATGATTACTGTGTTTTACTTAGATTACACAATTCTTTGTCGGGTCAAATTATAATTTTACATTTAATTTAAGAATCAAAGCAAAGGCATTAGTCCTCATGGAGTACGGTTCCACTATAACTCAGTGAGTCATAACTGTGAAGGGAAAAGAAAAAAAAAGAAGAAAAAAAGAAGGAGGTACTAGTTTAGAGATAAACCTGCTTTTTTTGGATTATTATGGCAGGACTCAGACAACATGAGAAGGTGTGAGAGGCCATGGATGCAGTATACGCATTTGCTCTTGGACAGCTATTGGCAGATAGCAAACAAGGGAGGAAAGGCACAGAGCGCCTGCGAGGCTGTGACATCTATCCACAGAGCAGACACTGGAGAATCACCCAGCGTGCAAGAAATGTATTAAAAAGCAGGTTAAAATTTTTATTTTTTATTTACTCATGAAAAATGTCCTTCTCCCCTTCCTTTGGGAATCAGAGCCGTCCAATCTGTTGAACTGGCCGGTTGCCAGCAAGACTATTAAAGAACGAGGTTTCAATGGTACATAAGCCTCTTTCACTCGAATTGCTTTCGTGCCGGCGGAGCTGGCCGGGGGCTCGGTGCACCCCGAACGGGGTGTCTGGGGCGCGGGAAGCAGACGTGGGGCTGCGGCGAGGCCATCGGGGACCGTCCCCGTGCCGCTGCCTCCCCGCTCACGCCCCCCCCGGTCAGCGAGGCGGAGTTATCTGCCGTGGAAAAAGGCTTTACAGCCAGGTCAAGCCTCTTTGATCTGCTGGAGAGGAATAAGGCAAATAAAGTTCACTGCGAGGCAGCCGGCAATGCTTTTGCGTGACCTCCGGTTACTGCGCGTAGCAGGGAGAGGATGGGGATGAATAAAAGGGGTTCAGCACATGGTTGGGGCTGTGCCATAAATTTGGCCTGGTGATGTAAGTGGGCCTTTTATTTTTTTTTTTTT
>VZSZ01007116.1:868077-879560 GCA_013398815.1 Ibidorhyncha struthersii
ACTCCAGGGCGTCCCACCCCCTTCCCATCTGCAAACTGCCGAAAGAAGTTAAGCTTGGCTAATATCAGCTTAGGCTGTATTAGCGCGGCAGCAGCCCTGCCCCGGTGTAACCCTTGAGGCACTGGAGACCCCGCGTCCCGGCCGTGGGAGCCTTATTCCAGCTGTTCCCAGATGGGCAAAGCTCTCACCCCTTCCGCTGCTCAGCATCGCGTGGGGCTGACACAGCTCTTTGTCATACCGCAAGATTTTATGGCTCCTCAGAGTCGAGGCAAGGCTTTTGGATGTAAAACTGCAAAGCCTTCGTGCAAACGCTCAGTTTAAAATGAAAGACGGCATCGGTTTTTTTCCTTTTTTTTTTTTTTTTTTGAAACGTTGGGAGCCAAACTTCTAGGAAGGACTGCAGAGAATTAGCCTTNGAAAGTCTGCATTGCCAATCCTAGTCTGCTAAATGGGAAGCTTCATAGCTTGAGTAGGATAAATGTAAATCAGCTGAATCAATAAAACAGGAAGAGAATAACTATCGCCAACGTCATCTTTACATTGTTACATATATTAAAAGAAAAAAAAAAACAAAACCCCAAAACAAACAAACAAACAAAAACAAACAAACAACTGCCATTTGAGCTAAACCCAGGTTTTGTTAATTTACACTGATAATAACAAAAACTTCGCAATTCATTTGTGGTGGTAAAATTATTACCATTCACGGGCCGGAGGGGTCTGGCTAAGGCCTTTAGCCTAACTAAAAGAACATTCCTTTCCACTGAAAGCTACCGGTCCCTGATTGCTTCCAGCTCCCCCCTTCTGAGCTCAGATAACACCCCCCGGGGGGGGGCCGCCCCTCTGGGCCCAGCAGGAGCCCTCTCTCCATATCGACATCTTATTTACTGTTATTTATGTTATTCCTTTTTAGAATTGCGGCAGTTAGCAAAGCACTTGAGGAGTCCATCCCCCCAGGGAGGACTACCTGGCTTTGCTGACAGCTTTGTTAACACTGAATTATTGTTTTCCTCTCTACTTCCTCTTTTTTTTTCCCCCTGAAACCGTATATAGGCTCTCCACAGCCACTTGGCAGACAAGAGGGGAGCAGAGGGGGAGATGCTCTCTAAATGCTCTTTCACTAGTATCATAGTTAGTAAAAGTGTCTGTCTGACCTGTCCTAAATTGTACTTGTGCTATTGTGCACTTGAAGTGCATAATGGTGAATTCTCGAAGAACACTTAAGACTCATGAATGAAGAGGGACAGATATTTAACGAGATTTCAGGCAAGCTTGTCAAACATTTGTTTGGCTCAGATGTGGCTATTTTGCAATCAGGCTTAATTCATAAATTTGCCAGGGGAGGGCAGGGAGTACCGGCCTAAACGCTCTGCAGATGTAAATCAGCATCACAGTGGGACCTTAATGGGACCTCAGCAATATTCACCAGCTCAGATTCTGGCCCCTTTCATCCTTAGGAGCCACAGCTTCACAGACACTTTGCAGTCAGGAAAATGTTTCAGGTGTGTGAGCAGCCAGGCTGGCTGGGGGCTTTCATGCCTGTAGCCCACAGATGCACCACAGGTGTGTTTGTGGTGGAGTGCTCCAAAGGGGATGTGGGAACACTGATTTAAAAAAACATATTTGATTAAAAACAAGTTACTGTGCTGCACTTATTTGTAAGAGCTGTTCTTTCAAGCTCCTGTTGGTAAGGGATGCTCTTGCCTACCTCCCTGGAGCTCAGAGTGGGCAATACGCCCTCAGCAGAGATGGAGGGCTTCAGTATCACAAGTGTTTCAGGACAGCTTCAGACCCTTCCACCTCGCCGGTAAATACCCTGAGCGGTTATTCCCTTTCTCTTGTCTTGCTTTCATTGCATGTACACACAGCATAAGGACTCACTTGCTGGAACAACCATAGGAGAAACATGCGACAGAACAAAGGGAGAAAACTGGATTTAGGCTTCCTACCTTAAGGGAAGATGGACATAAGCACGGTCTAAGCAATACGCAAAATAAAAGCTTCCCCAATGCCCCAGCATTTTCTGCCAGGTAGATCTGCAGAGCAGAGTAATCGGGAGAGCTTTTTATGGGAAGGCACCCTCCTTTTTTGGACGTGTAGCGGAGGGAAAGCATGCACTTCACCATAAACAGGGTTTGCTCTAAGAGCCTTTGGCACTGGAACTCAGAGGACAGTTCAAGTATGCGTTAAGGTCCTCCTGCAGATGTATTAGCTGTGCGCTGCAGGACGTGAGGCCGAGGGCTGGCGGGGCTGAGCCCGGAGGTGCTGAGCGCCCAGGACCCGGCCGAGGCAAGAGGAGCCACAAAGCCCTTTTGTGCTTCCAACCAGGACTCAGGTGACTTCTGCTTCTGTAGAAAGCTGCCCAAAACTGACCCTCACCTTAGTGTGTTAAGTCGCAGGGGTCTTCATGCTCTACAAGTACAAAGGAAACAAGAATTCACCTTTTGTCCTGATTACTGCTCAGTCTAAAGCCCAGTGAGACCCAACTACCAGTAAAATCAATGGAAAGACTTCAAAAGGACTTTTATAGGATTTGGCTGAGACCCTCACCTGTCCAGGAAAAAAAAAAGTTATATCAGTAAGTCACAGTGCTTTTAATGCTCACGGTCAAACACAACGTGAAAGAAGGGAGTAACCTATTGAATTTCTCTACGCTTTAATGCTTTATCAAAATTAATGAGAAACAAAGATTAAGGCTGAATTTTAAACAGCGATGCTTATAGCCAGGAGGATGCAGAGCCACCAGAGCAGCTAACTGAGGCTGTGCCACCAGGAAACCACGCGGGGCTCAGAGCCGGCCCGTGAGCTCCTGGGCTTTCCTCGCTCCACCGCCCAGAGTCCCACACAGCACTTCAAAATTCTGAGGGTAACTCAATAAAAACCCGCTGCTTCATCTTTCGGGACATTCCCATAACCCAGGGCGATAGCTTCAGTTACAGAACAGAAACCTGCCAACAGTATCCCTACGTTCCTTAAGGCCCATCCATGGAAAATCCTGCCGTGACTAGAAATAGAAAATAGCTGCTAATTAAAATAACGAAAGTCATGTAAAAGGCGGAGGAACTTTAGTGCCTTGTGTTTCTTTTTAGCAGTCTCTTTTTTTCTTTCTATGTTTTTTGGTCAGATATTTTGCTTGTTTTGATTATGCACTACATATTTTTGACCGCTTACAAAGAGCAGCGGGAAGGAAGCATATTGTATGAATAGAGGATAAATTCAATAATTAGGAACACTAATATGAGGCTACCAGGCAAGTGTTTCTGCCTCCTGCCTCCTGTCCCTCTAGCTCTCCATTTCCTTACACCGCAGGCATGCCAATGGATGGCAAGGGAACAAAAATAAACCTATGATGATGATTTTATTGCTTATGCATCTCTTCCCAGCTGTCATCCTCAAAACAGTTTACAGGCGTCCAGAAGCACGGTCTCCATTTTGCAGCGGAGCGCGGTGGGTGCAGCATGCAGGGAGGTGCAGGGGCCGTATCCCGCCCCGGTCCAAGGGGGCGCCTTCCGTGTCCCGGCACCCACCAGCCCCAGACCCCAACCGCAGCCCGCACCCAGCTCCAGTACCCCGGCAGCGAGGGCCCGGCACTGCGCTGGAAAACGAGGGAAAAGGGGGGACTGGCATCGCACGGAAGGTTTTTGAGAAATCTGTGTTTGGGCTGTGAGTTGAGATGTCCTTAAATATTCAAAGTTAAATTCTTCACTGAAACTTTCTTTTCTTCTGACAGTAATAACAAGTGGCTACATTGTTGGAATGTTTTTAAACACCCGGTTTATCTTTCAGGATCTTTGCTGTTGCTTTGGTTTGGGTTTGTTTGGGTTTGGGGTTTTTTTTATTACTAATTTTGTTAACTTAAGCAGCAATTAGGCTATTCATATTTTTGTTTCTAGTCAGTTCCACTTTCTGATCCCACACCCTGCGGCACGCAGTACATTTCTGTGCCTGGCACTACGGTAACTTGCTTTTCCTCTCCTGTTTTCACAGATATTTTCAAGTCCCCGTGAAGGCATTTCTGTCCATGCTAAATTTTACAAACCCGCCCCAAATCTCTCTACGGCCGCACATAAGCCAATTTTCAGTTCAGAGCTATAGGGCACCTTCCCGCTGCCTCCCTGCCGTCAGGCTTTTCCCCATCTCCAGCCCCCCCTTCCCCTTCCCTCCTGCAAAAGCAGCCTTGAAATCCCCCTGTCTGGATATTTTAAGACGTGCCTCTAAGACACTGGAGGAAGGTTTCAAAGAGTTAAGGTGGGGGGAGGCTCTTAGGCGGCCCATTCTTCAGTCTCAATGACCCAGAGCTTTTGCCTTTTCAAATGTGTTTAACCAAATAAAGTGAATAGAGGATATGCAAATGCCTTTTCCGAAAGGAAACACAGCCCTGAATTGCTGTTGGCAGCTCAGAGCATCACACCACCCTCGGCAGCCTCTCAGCTGCGGGGATTTGCCAGCCCGGGGAGAGGCGGCTGCGCTGGGCCGGCACAAAAAAAACCCTTTTCAGGCAGAATAAAACCAGGGCTCGGGCATTCCGCAAGGGCAGAGGGAGGAGGTCGCCGGGGATTGCTCCCACGGCGTCCCCCAAACACGCGTGGGCTGTGCCGGGAGGACCTTCAGTCTCTGCTCAAAGTTTCCAGGGCCATCGGGGCGCGGGTACCACTCGGGTACCACTCGGGTACCACTCCCTTTCGCCAGCAGGCTGCTCGCAAGCCGCTCAGAGGAGTTCTTTGAACGTTTTGTGGAAGAAAAAACAATTCGGAATTAGGTCATCTGGAGCTACGGATGAATGGTTCTACCTAAAACTGAGCTGTGTTGGAGACGCGAAGTAAAATACCTTTAACATTCCAAGAGGGATACTAATATATTTGTCTTTTTTCCTCCACCATTGGAAAGAATCTTGAAACAAACTCTAAATAATGTTCTTTATGCTTTTTATACCTCAATATTGGTCTCTGCAGAAAAGATGTTTAAATCCACGTCATTCACATCTTTTGTAATTTCAGTGCGAGTTTGGCTTAGATCACTTCCAGTTCATTTAAATCAACAGCAGAATGATTTACTCTCTTTCTAGATACTTTTTCAAAGCCAAAAACCCATAAACTAAAACAGCTGCTTAGCAATTTCACTGCTGGTTCCTGTGCTGACCAGCTCACATTCGCCCTTGGAGGAAAAAAATAAAGTTAATCCCAGTTCAGCAAACACCTCGGTGCTTTCCTGGGCTGCAGCTCTCATCTGGTGCCATCTAGCAGCGACTGCGGACACCCCGGCGGGTCTCTGCCCAAGCAGCACGCACAGGAGCCGCTTCTTCCCTATATTCCCAGACCAGAGTGGGAAATTGCTGATTTTTTTTATTTGTCAAACCAGAGATGTTTTTAGGACTACAAGACACATGCCCGGTCGTTGGTCTCGCCCCCCCTCAGTCACAGCAATGTCCGTAGTGATCGTCGAGCTGTTTTTAGGGATTTGGTAGCCCTGGGAAAGGAGTAGCTTGTTGCTGTGGTGGCAGAGATGACCCTGAGCTCCGACCCTCGCCATGCGGAGGCACTTGCACATCCTTCGCAGAGGAGGCTATCCCTGAGCCTCCGTCTCTCCCCAGCCCACGGGGGCTGCTCTGGCTTGTGCACGGGGGCAACTCAGCCTCAATTTCTCGACGGCTGGTGGGAGAAGGAAAGGTCATTTTGGGTCTTTCTCTTCTCAGCCATGGACAAACGCAGCAGGTTGGCTTGCCTAGCCCGGGAAAAAGAAGGTTGTGCAGCTTTCCATCCAACAACAGGTCAAGGGGCAGCCCAAAAGGAGCCGTGGTGCCCTCTGCACCCAGCCATGCACTGCCTGTGCTCTCCAGAGCAGGAGAACCCCGTCCTTTCCAAAGGCCAAAGCTGTCAGGCTGAGGAGAGGACCCGGCCCCGGGAGCAGGCAGGACGGGGGCAGAGACCTGCCATGGGGGCCACTGTCTCAGAGAGGAGGCTGGGCTGTGGGTCGGGAAGGAAACACTGGGAACAAACAAATGGCTGGGCTGAGACATGGCGCTGGCATCCGAACAAGCGGGATCTAGATTAGTCATAAGCAAATCTGAGCTGAAACTTGGAAGATTTTTGAGCAAAAGTTGCTAGAACAACTTTCCAAACTGAGAGTGTGTTCACAGCAAGGAGGGTCACGCTTCTGCGGAAGGGCCAGCCAGGGTGGCACCCCACACCACGTCCCTGCCACCTCAGCACTTGTGTTTCTGGACCCGAAGATGCAACTCAGAAATGAAGGCTTTGTGGTGACTGCCATTAGGCTGACAGCCTTGAAGGCAACCATCCTTCATCTGTGGTCAAAGCACAGCCCCAGGTGTCCAAACGGTGCGTCCTGGTGTCTCTTCCCAGGCTCGGGACTGGTCCTCCCCACCTTCCTACCACCACCAAACCCCCCCCGGCAGCGAGGGCGGTGAAGGCTGTCTTAGAGTTTGGCCACTAGAAGATGGGCTTATACAGGTAACCACCTCTGCCACAGGCACCAGCGGATAAAAGACCCTTCTCTGAGGTTGTTATTTTTCTGAATCACCCAGCATCTCGTGCGGCATTCCCGTCGGACAGGAATCGCTGCTCCCTGTGCCAAGTGACACGGTTGACCTCAGTGAGCAAAGCCACATAACAAAACCCAGGTACCTCTGGAGCCCATTGGCCTCACCAAGGCCAACTCACCCAACACTGATTTTGGAGCATTATTGTGCAGTAATGAAGTGGAAACTGTTCACTGTAGTTTACATGTGGTGTTTCTGAGATTGTATCTACACCACAGCAGCCACATCGATGAGCAAATGGAAATGTGAGCTGCAGTCTTGCGACACCATGGCACACAGGTCTAAATATAAAGACTTTTCCTCCCTTAACTGGGGGTTTCCTAATGAGATGGTGATTTCCACTGAATGATACTTTTTTTTTTTGACAAGTGACACTTTCTTCCTGTGGCACAAAAGAAAATGACTTGGACAAGGTGGTTGGATTTATCTTCTTTCCACATTTTCCAGTGGTATACCACAGAGCACGGAAGACTGAAAAGCACAGAAAGAAAAGAACAGAAAAGTTGTGTGGCTGACAGGGCAGCTTCTGGGACAGCGAGGGCAGTACTCGGGTTTGGTGGGAGAATCGCTGCAGGGTCTTGCCAAACCCTGCCACGAACTCAGCCCACGCCGAGCAGGGGCTGCGTTTTTAGCCACACTTTTCCAAAGCATCTGCCACGCGTTGTACCTACACCACTGCTTGTAAAAGCCCAAGCAGTGAGTAAAGAGAGGGAGAGGCACGGCCGCAGCAGGGAGCGTGGGCACCAGCGCGGGGGCCCTGCAGGGTGGCCCTGTGGGCTGAACTACCCCTGCGGCTTTCAAACCCTTCCTGGCTAAAAATCCCAGCTCGTCTCAATGTCTTACCCTTTCTCACCTCCAGCCACCAAGTTTTCCATAGCGCAGCCTCCAGCAGAATGGTAAAATATTTATAATTTTATCTCTGAACAGAGCATAAGGAAGAAGCAAAATCAGGCAAAGCCTTCCTCCTTCGGTCCCTTCCCTCCCTCCCCACTGGCCGCAGGTCACCTTGAAGGCTCCGTGACAATGTTTACGGCAGAAGGAGGATTTGACACAGTAGATGACTTGTCATCACTAAGCGCTGAAGGCACACTATGGCAGTCAATCCGAGCCCAGCAAAATATTTACCCGTATCACGCTGTACGGTATCGACACTAAGTTCCTCAGAGTCTATGGAAAAGGATTTGCAAAGACTCTGAATCAGCACATCCGGGAAGAAAAGCCCCTGGAGAGCCAGGTGTGGCTCACAGCGAACTACAGGAGAGCACAGAAAGGAGCGTGAAGGCTCCCGCTGGGCTTTCACGGATTTTACAGGTATATTTCAAGCATGTTTATCCATATTTTAAAGCCACGTGCTGTCTGGTACACTTTACTCCGCTGCGTTTGACTACTTGCTAGGGTAAGAGGCTCTCCGGGTTGATGAGCTCTGTAAGCCCTACTGTTCAGAGGGAGAGGAGGAGAGAGCCCGAAGCAGTTTGGACATCGGTACCTTCTCCAGAGGGGACAAGGCCAGAGAGCTGCAGGAAGGGAGCGCTGCAGATGGCCCTCCCGTGCTCCTGGCACCCGCAGCCCTGCAGGGACGGCAGCAGGGACAGATGGGACCCTGGTGCCAAGGACCTGCAGGGCTTTGGCTTCGCACAGTAGCACAAGAGACAGAAATAGCAGTGATGGAAAAAAACTCATTACTTGTATTGATCCATCACCAAAGAACACACGCAGAGCACTTAAAAATAAAAAAAAAATGTATTAATAGATGTTCTTCTTTCCTGTTCATTTCTAATCAGAAAGAGGGCGATTGAGTTGATAATTTTGTTTGGGTCTGTACGAAGAAATAATCCAGCAAAGCCAAGGAAACAGCCACGGGAAAAGAGCTGCCCTTGATGCCTGTGCAGCTATCAGGAGGTAAACGCGTGTGCCACGTTAGCTACCATCGCTCCTTCAGCCTCGCCCTGGCTTGCCTCTAGTCAGCGACAAGTTCTCCAGGTGCCGGTGGCAACTCCGCAGTCATAAAGAAGGAAGATGCTGGTATTTCTCTCAAAGAGGTCTGAGAAACGTAATAACGAGGAAAGGTTTAAACCCTGTGGTGCTCTGCAGTGTTCGGTGACGTCAAAACCATGGCAATTATACTCTCACTGATGTAACGTTGTATTTCTCTGTTCCTGGCTTGCTCCCAAGTCAGCTTTCCTGTTTCTGTGGGTATTCAGTTAATTCAGTTTACCATCTGTCTTCAAAGCTTTTCTCCTCTTTTCATTACTTGATTATATTTGTAATATCCATAGTAGCGCGGAGACAAGAATCAAATAAATGTCTAGGTTAGTCCAGAGCAGCAGAGAAAAATTGCTGCGTGCTGTCTTTCCCTGCAAGCAAGCAGGGAAATCCAAATACATTTACTTTTTCTTTTTGATGGTATCTAGCAACCCTTCAAATGGAGCAGTAATAGAAGGATGGAGAATAAAAGCAACTAAATATACCTCATCAAACGGCACAGGCTTTGCCTCTTGTGCAGCAGCCAGCGCTCCGTGGGCTGGGCCGAGCAGCCTCCGGCATCTGCTCCGTTTCATACACAAAGCACAGCAGGAAATATTTCTTATCCGGAGACCTGAATTTCAGGGCATCAGCAAGGACTCCTGTGTCACAGCGCCGGAGCCGCGTTCAGAAGAGGGACTGCAGAAGTCTATCGCGACCGCAGATGAACCCCCTGCTTCCTTTGCACACATGCACTGAGAAATATTTGGAGACGTGCGGGTGCCCGCCGGGGGAAGGAACACCGCCATGGCAGTATTCCCTTCCTGTGCCTCCACACACGGGCGCAGGCGCCCGCTGGGGCCTCCAGCAGCTCCCAGGAGTCAGGAGAGCAAACCCTCCTCTTCCTCGCTGTAAGAGAGGATGACAGGGCGGGCGCGCGGCTCAGGGTTGCGGTCACATGCAACGAGGGGTGAAGAGAAGAACAGAGGAGCCTCTGGGATTTACTACTTTTACTCAAGGGAGAGGAGCAAGGGGTAAACCGTAACCTCATACTGCTTCAACCAAACCAGCCCAAAGTGCAGATCCCCGGGGGGATTTGTTGTTGGGTTTGTTTTATTTTGCTATACCACTCTGTGCATCCATCAGACCATCCAAGTCTGCCCATTAGGAAATTATTAGCTTTGTCTTTCTCTGATTTCTACCGTTATTTCACTGAGGTGAACATTATAGACCTGTTCTCAACTAGTCAGGACCCTCGTAATGATGACAGAAATTAATTTAAAGTAAACGAGTGCTGGACTGAGCTGCAATGGCCAAGGAGCCCCTGGCTCAGTCAATCAGCACAGCCACTGTGACTCCTTTGCCGCATGGAGCCGTGTCTGATGGGATGGGGCCACCACAAAACTGAGACCATGGATGAGAGCAGCAACCGCAGGCGCACGGCTGAGCAAGTGCCACGCTGCTGGTCAGGCAGGGCCCTGGCCTCTCCAGTGGGATCCATCTTCCACGGTTTAGTGGTGGACTTGGCAGTGTTAGGTTCATGGTTGGACACGATGATCCTAAAGATCTTTTCCAACCTAAGTAATTCTATGACCTGTCTTGATGTACATCTTGGCTGCTGCTGAGAGCGCCACTGCAAATGGCAATAACAGCACATCTCTCCCCCAAGGGCACCTATTCTGCAGATCCAAATGTTAGGCTAAAGTCATGTCCACGCTAAAATGAAATGAGCGTGGCACTAAGGGAGGCCACGAGTGAGAGCCGCACCTGAACGGACACACTTCGGGATAGCTGGCCACGCAAGGGAGATGCATTTGGACGCAGCAAACACCGAGATGGGAGGCACCGGGATCAATACCGTGGGGTGGATGTGGAGGCCTGAGAGCAGGAGCTCGCACAGCAGACCCGTTCCCAGCAGGCCCAGTTCTCCTCCCATTGTCATAAACAAGCCTGGTGCATCCAGTAACGTAGCTCAGAGCATTCCCTGCGGCCTCGGGGCCCAAAAAACAGTAACAAACACTTGCCTGCAGCCTCCCAGCCAAGTCCTGCTCTCTGATTCCCCCATGTGATTCCCTCCAGGCCACATTTGCACTGCATGAGTTTTGCTACAGTTCAAAAGCAGCTGATTCAAGCTGCTGATATAAGCAGCTGTAAGCCACTGTCTTTAACGGGAGCCGCCAGGATATTTTCAGAGATAAAATTCAGGCCAGAGATATTAGGTTCCCATTTTTTTTCCAGTGTGAACCACCCCCTTTCATAATCAAACCCAGCAAGTAGATATGAACATAAATAATTACTACACATTTTCATTCTTGGTGCTCCCCCACCCCCTCAATCTTTACCTAATGATAAGAGATGCTGTCTTTTAAAGTCATTTTCCCCTTGTACTTCTTCCCCTTGGAAGTCTGCCTGCCTAGAGGAAAGGTGTTTGGTAGATAAAGGGGGAAACAGCACAGGCATTGCACGTTACCTTTCCTTCAAAAAGACACTTCACACAGATTCAGAGGACCCAATTTTGAATCCGTGCAGCAGATCATTTAAAGCTGAACCTTTATATACCTTACACAGAACCTTCTATTTCAGACTTGCAACGATTTTCTAGTCCAGACGCGCTTTGAACCGTTACTACCGGCCCACAAAACAACGGGGTTCACGGTCAGCCCCCGCCCGGTAGCGGTAAGGCAGAAGCGCACCCGCTGCGCACGAAGTGCCCTTACCCGTTTGCCGCCGGTGGACCAACCGAACGACCCGGCGAGGTGATTTGAGAGGAACGAGGTAAGGCGCTGAGCCGAGTCCGCCGCGCCGTGCGGGCTCCCGGCTCGCAGGCAGCCGGCGCCACGTCCCGTTGCCATCTTTGCCACCACGGGCGCGCTCCCGCCTGCCTTTTCCCTTCAAAGCACTGGAAACAGCCTTTACTCCGGAGCCGGGGAGGCGAGGGGGGAGCCGGGCAGCGGGCCCGGAGCGG
>VZSZ01007116.1:879915-921729 GCA_013398815.1 Ibidorhyncha struthersii
AGGGGAGAAACTTTACTCCGTAATGGCTGTTATTTTCGCCTTTGGCCGATGAAATTGCCACTGAACCGTGACCTGCACGGGAGGGGTCCTAAAAACCCCGACCATCAGAGAGATGCTGAAACACCTACAGCTTCGTCAGCAGTGCCCGCGAGGCAGATCGGCGTTGCTTCTGGGTATTTTAACGCCTTAAAATACAGTTAACAGCTACTTAAAAAAAAGGAGACAAATTCTGTGTGTGATTAAACGCTCAGAGGGGCGGAATAGCAGATTTGTGTTCTTGGTGATCCCATCTTTCCCTGAAAAAGCTGATTGTAGAAAATTAATCTCTGAGCTCCACCGTACAAGAAGGGCTTTGCAGAAAAAGGCTTTAAAAGGGCTGCACCAATGGGGAGCTCACATCTTGCATCCCTCCGGCAATCGCTGTGCCAGTGGAGTAAACAGGACAGGAGTGGCAAGAGGTAGAAGACACACCGTGTCTTTTTTTCCAGCCCTTCTGGGTGACTAACATGGCAGATCTGCACAGCAGGCAGAACTGCTTGCTGAAAGCTGTGATATGCAGCTGTTTAACTCCTTGTGAGCATGGAGCAAGATACACCAAAAAAATTCCTTGCCTGTTCCAGGAATTAGTTCAGGTAAGATTGTATCAGGAACAGTGTGGCACTGGGGAGGCCCCACCTCAAGTGCTATGTTCAGTTTTGGGCCCTTCATGACAAGACAGACATTGAGGGGCTGGAGTGTGTCCAGAGAAGGGCAGCGGAGCTGGTGAGGGGTCTGGGGGACAAGTCCTGTGAGGAGCGGCTGAGGGACCTGGGGGTGTTCATCCTGGAGAAGAGGAGCTGAGGGGAGACCTTCTCGCTCTCTACAGCTCCCTGAAAGGAGGGTTAGCGAGGTCAGTGTCAGTCTTCTTTTACCAGGTAGCAAGTGATAGGACAAGAGGAAACAGCCTCAAGTTGCATCAGGGGAGGTTTAGATTGAATATTGGGAAAAATCTATTCACCAAAAGAGTTATCAAAGATAGGAACAGGCTGCCCAGGGCAGTGGTTGACTCACCACCCCTGGATGCATTTGACAGATGGGTAGACGTGGTGCTGAGGGACATGAGTTGGTGAACTCGGCAGTGCTAGGTTAACGGTTGGACTCGATGATCATAAAGGTATTTTCCAACCTAACCAGTGCTATGATTCTGTGATTACAGCTGTCCAGGGCACTCATTTCCTTTGAAGATAAAGGATTTTGGTTTTCTTAAAGGTGAGAATGAAGTTGAGGTAAACGAAGAATTTCCATTTCATGGCAAACATCATTTTTCACCATGTGGTTTCCTTCTGATTCACTATGAAAAGGACTTTAAAAAATTTCCTGTGTACAGAGGACCAGCAGCTGACTAAAACTTATCTCACTTGTGTTAGTGTCACCACTGCCCACTTCTGAAAGCTGTTAGAAAATCATCACATCCTTTTTACTCAAGGGCTATTGAGTTTCCAAGATCCATGGTCTCAAAGCAGAAAACCATCATCAGGCATGCTAACAAGTGAGCTGGGAACCAAAGACAACCGTATCTGGTTCCTCAGACTACAGTTCTCACAGTAAACACCTCTATAGCAATTGTGACTTCAGCTACACCTGGTATCACAAAATCAATACAACACCTATAAACATAAGGCTTGGAAAAATCATATCTACTGAAATCTATTTTACTTGAGAGTAAAATAGATTACAGATTAAACACTGCATAATCTGTTCTACTTAAGTGCTTTTTTCTGGCCTATTCCTACATTCTTCTTATTCTTCATATGGAAGAACAGTTTCTACCCCACCTTTTACCTTCCTCCCTGCAGCAAATTTTGTGTTGGAAGGCTGTTAGCATGTCTTGTCTTCTGCAGGCTACCCAGATCCTACAGTCCCTGTGCCTAAGCAAGCCCAGACTTCTCCCTGAACCACCAGTATCATTTGCCGAGCTCTGTTTCTGGGCTCCTGAAAACTTCTGTTAGCTAGAAACGGCAATACTGAAGTTCATTCACAGAACAAATCCCATTGTCCTAGTGATATGGGATCTCTTGGTCCTTCAGGAGATGGACCTTTTTAAATAATACTTCCTTAGGGAAGGTGAGGGACCAGTAGAAACTGGTTGACGTGTACCAGCTCCCAGAACTCCACTAAACAGGTTTACAGCGAACAGATTTGCACAAACATTTGCACAAAGAGTCCTGAAAACACTTTTTCTCCATCTAACATTAGAGGAGTGAAGATCATTGACACAACGGATACCACCTGGACCTCCATGCCCTTGCTTTGGGGAGCCGCAAGGTGTCTGCCTATGCTCTGCAAAGAATTGCTTTCCTGACCTCATCATCTCCTGCAGCAGCTCCTCCAATCTCTATGCAGATTAAAAGAAGATAAGCAACTTCCTGCGTTTCACCACAAGCTTCCTGCTTCTCTATGAAGTTCTCATGAACCTTTTTCTAATTCTTGACTTTAAAACCTTTGGTAGCTTTCTGCTTCTCTGTACAGTAGAGCCCAAAGCAAACTTGTCCCAACTGGTTATCAAAAGGTCCAGCCACTCCATTTTCTGAAGTTGTTTACACCTCAACAGCAGCCAGTTTATGTGCTTTCACTGAATTAAGTGCTCTCTCTTAGCATCTGTCACCTGGGATGATAGTAATGGAGATTTTTGTCTTCAGAGGTGTCATGGTGACAGACACCTGTCATGATGATGCTGAAATTTTCCACAGTGAGAAACCACACAGAATCTTATGAGTCACAGAAGTGTCCCAAATTGCTGCTACACCACAGAGCTCTCTCTCCTGCAGAGGACTTACCTTCAACTATCAAGAAATTTAAGCCGCAGCCACAGGACAACAGCGATCTTCCTACTAGTCAGAGCAGAGGACCATATCAGAAAAGACTGGCCAAGGAATCTCATCTTATACCCCTCTCTAAACTATGTTAAGTATTCCGGTTCACCTCAAAACCTGTTACTGCCAGTAGAACCCTGTGTTGCTTCACAGCCTGGGCTGGGTTACAGAGAATATGTGCTATAGCACATCCCTGTGAATAAACAAATCCAAAGTGGTTCCTACTCACGATTAGGTGCAACAACATTAGTCTAACAGAGAAGAAATATCAGTTTCTTGTTTCTTGCTTGAATACTTTTATGTGTCTATTCAATAGTCCAATGTAATCCGTTTGCCCTAAGCGACACTAATACAAAAGCCCCCTTACAAAGCGTTCCATTCTGTTAAACATTTTAAAAAGATATGTAATATATTTCAGACTACGACTTGTCTGATTTTTATTTCTGTTTTTTTCAGTCTCTCCTCATTCCCAACCAGGTGGTAAATAGTTACTATGGCAGCACTTAATGCAGAGTGACTCAGCACTCCCCCACATTTCAGTAGCAGCTCTGTCTGCCCTTCTGGTTTCTTACGATGATAGCCCTGCCCTCTTTATCATTTCATTGCAGAATTATGATTTTAGGAAGATCATTCTTCCCTTGTATAATTCAGCATTTATTGAGGGAATCAATGCAAGAATCTGTTCAGTAAAGGTCATACCTATTCAGGATGCTATTTCAGCTTTCCTTTTGTGTTGATCACAAAGATATTTGAACTGTTTCCATCATCTCTCAGTGTCTCTTTGGAGCTTTATATTATCCATTGCCAAGTAAGCTAGTCTAATATCAAACCATGGCATGCCTAGATCTAAAATGTCCCTGTCTGGTTGATTGTGAGCAGAAACCCCACTTCCTTCTGTTATTGTTCACAGCTCCTTGCTTTCTGTTCCTGTACCTTGCTTTGAAGATTGTATTTACACCCTGAGGTTTCTCCTTGATCCTTTCTTTGGTTTTTGGAGGTGAACTGTACAACCAGTTCTGATTATTACTAACAGCACTGTTGTTTGGGGGCAGAGAGAAGCCACATACCTTTCTATCTGTACCTTAAAGCAAATTGTGGAGAACAGGAATCCACCACAGTCATTCAATTTGCCATGTCTAAAAGCATGAGAAGGTTTTGGTGAATCATCAATTTGGAAACTAATTTTTATAACAGTGAAACCTGCAAAGCCTGTGGCTTTCCATCTCATGGTTGGATTGCCCCAGGGCTAGAAAGGTGTGAAATATCTCATAATGGCTTTTCCTGAAGTTGAGGTGTTTGTTTTACCTGCTTCCTACATGTCATAGTATAGGTGACTCTAAATGGGCTGGCTGGGGATCTTGTCTGAGTTCATTTCTTAACTTTCACTTTCTAAAATTGTAGGTGACAGACTGACAAGAAACAATATGTCAAATATGTGTGGACAGGGTTAAGGTACTTTTCCAGTACACTTGATGGAAGTTAAGATAGCTTTTTCAGACTCGCAATGCAAAAAAGTGCTTGAGGAAGAGTCTTTTATTTTTCTGTAAAGCTCCTCAGCGCCTTCCACTTTCCTCTCAACTCGTCCCGAGTGCTCACAATCCTGGTGTCATACACGAGGTGCGAAGCCCTTCCCACCGTGTTAGCACCTTCTCTGGGGCGGTTTCAAAGAGGGAGTGGGGAGGACGGTGGCAGTCGGGCCCAGGACCCGACCGACGCCCGCGGGCGCGGGGAGGCGCCTCCAGCACCACGGACAGCGGCGGCCCGGCCGGCCGCAGCCCCGCCTCCCGGTTAGTGTAATTATTGTTAATTAAAGAACACATTCTTTGCTCCATGAAATCACTGACATTTGTGATGGGCTCCCTTCCGTGTTCTGTATAACTTGCCAATATTAGAGACAGTGACATGGATTAACATGTTACCCTAGAAGTTGTGCTTGTTCCTTCCCCGACTTTCACTTCTATGCCAGTCTCTTCTTTAGCTATTTTATTTTTCTTCTACATATGGAATAAAAGATTATTAGGTGCATGCTGTACTTTCTAATGGTCATCTCATACCGATGAATGTAGGCTTCTGACTGAGAGCTGGAGGGCAGCATGTGTGTTCAAGATAAGCAGAGGACATATTTAGCAGAGGGACAGCACACAGGTCAGTGCTATTTGGCAGCCCAAATCAGGATGAAGTGATAGGATTGACATTACAATAAATCTACTTTGCATATCATAGCCAAGAGAACAGTACAAATTACTGCTGAAAGCTATACAAACGCGCTACATGGTGCCAACTCTCCCTACCAGCCCGACCTTGATGATTTAGAGGAAAATATTTTGGCTACATGAAGGGACAAGGCGAACCCTTTGAAATCCTTCCTCAAGTCAATCGAAACTGTTACTCTCTCTGACCACTACATAGGTGCCTAAAGCATTCTGAACTTTTGTATTATTCATACTAACTTGCAGAGCATTTTGATTTGCCAGCAGCTCTCACCTAAACTATGTTTCCGTCAGTGTGTATCTTACCTTACTGGCAAGCGTACAGTTACAGCCAGGGTACAGTGAGGGCTGACTGCTCCCTAAGACACAGGGAGCCAGGAGCCAAGCACAATAACACAGCTGACCTCACCAGCCAGCGTGCAGTCCCGTCATATCCAAGCGCAGCAAGCAGGACAGGCCTCAGGGTGGCAACCAGGACTCAACCAAGACCCCAAACCAACAGGTAACTGCACGGTGATGAGGTAGGTCCAAAGTCAGGAAGTCAACCCACAGGCTGGGGTCCAAATCAGCAGGTCCCATGGCCAAGCACAGGCATGGCTATGGCTGAGCTGGAGATCAACATTCCTGCCAAACAGGAATCAGTCCTGGGACTGAGCTTACATGGACTCCTGGGCCCATGGGAAGGGTGTGGGCAGGAGCCCAGGTGAGGCTGGTCAGGGCCATCAAAGCCTGCTAGTGCCCTCAGGTCTCTGACAGTTAAAATCTTTCTGCAGCAAGAGTTGTCTCTTGATGTTTGACTCTAGGTACTTGGCATAAGGAGGGCCCCACACAATACTGTAATAGCACTAATTAACTGTCTTTTATCTGTTAACTTTCACAGTAAAGACATTTCATTGACAGCACATATATATATATGCACAAAATATAATTCTTGGACTCTGAAGCAATTTACCAAGTGCAAATTTTTAATATGTCTCATTAATCGCATCAGATCTAACCAATGCATGACTGTTAGCTGAGATGAATGACCTTAGAGACAAAAGTCTTCCTGGCCATAAGGAAAAGGCTGGAGACAAAACCTCTACTTAACTGTTCACAGGAAAAATCGGTTGATTGCCCATACAAACCAGGAAAAATAGAATACTTCATTTTGAGGATACAAAAATACCAGGAGGCATTAAAAACGGTATAATGAGCCAGTTTATTTGTTTGGTTTCTGTTACCATCCATTCATCAGCATGAACTCTCTGAACTGCTTCTGGCCGGGTTACGCAAGGAGAGCGCGGGTGCCACTGCCGCTCTGCTGCTGCCCCAGTCCCAGGCTCCAGCTGCAGAAACCAAAGCAAAAACTTACAAGAGATTTTGAGAAAAGGCAAATCCGAGTCCTGCTCTTCCTACACGACAGTGAGAAATGAGAAAACAGGTAGTTCTATTATGGTTGTTGTGGAACAAATTAAGATATCAGAGTTGGACAGAACAGCTGTTTAATCCCGCAACCCTTCATGCCAGCTATGCTGAAATCACATAAGGCAAACAAGAGATATTCAGCTTAACCTCTTCTGGCTTAGAGGACATACTTACAGCTTGAATCCAGCAGGCTTCTGTCAACAAACAGGAGGAAGCTGTGGTCACACTTATGCTGTGGTCAGTAAGGATTAATTCTGTCAAAGAAAATTATGTTACACGTCCATCAGACCAGGAGTAAAGCATCAACCCCTTTATATAAATACAAATATACATTATAATGACCTTTGTGCTTTTATTAGACAAAAACTCTTCTCTTTGGATTTGAATAATGGAGAAATGCAGATATCGTGATTTGTCTTGTGGCTAATAAGCCACAACTCTGAAGTGGATAAATGACAAAGCCACTACCTTAGCACACATGAAAGTGCCATCTTTTCACAGTATTTTGACTTAACTTTAAGTGGTGTTTTAAAGGATAACTTACATATATGAAATAATTTTGACACTGATTTGGGGTGGAGCATTCTCCAGAGCATGATGGTGTTATACTGACTGTAAAACTGCCTGTGCTTCACTTGGCAGGAGGAGGGTGACTGGGAAGCTGATGCAGACCTGTTATTGGCAGTATTGCAGTGAAGCTGTGCTGTGACTGTAAAGCAACAGGCCATACACGCCGCCGATTCAGTGGAGTGTTGATCATATTATTTGAAAAGCAACCAGGCTCCTTTTGAGCTGTAAATGCTGCAGAGAGAAACACAGCACTCTGCTTCCCCAATCTGGGTGAGCAGAGAGATGCCCTCATGGCTGAATTTTGCTATTGATCAACGATGTGACCATGTCAACAGCAGCAGAGCGGCAGAGCAGGGCTACGAACTTTCTGCTTTGTTTTCTCCTCTAGCGATGCCTTTTGCCCCACTGGTTATGAGGAAGCTGCCATCTGCTGTCAGAAGGTCATGCAGACAGACACACGGTGCTGGGGACGGTACCAACGCCGGCAAAAGCAACGAAAGTCAAAAAGCTGCAGCAATAGCCCGCTGAGGGCGCAGGATGAAATGCCTTTTATATGTCTTCTTATTACTATCTATCTCACACATTTACTCATGATTTTATATACTTAGCTTGTACTGGAACGGAGCATCTTTTAAACAAACGTTTGCGTTGCAGACAGTTTAAGCCAGTCTATCAGGGCTTTTGGTGTCATTTGCCTTCTTGCCGTGATCAGCTGCCAGCTGCCTCTTTGTGTTGGCTTAATTAAAACACAGAATGGATAAGTCATGTAACTTTTACAATAGCAAGGTTAAGAATTTATAAAACTGTTCAAAAGGAAAGCTAAAAGTGGCATGAACATCAGAGCTGAACCTGAACATGGCAGGCACTGCAGAAGTACTGTAGGAGCATCAGTGCAGAGTCCATTTGTGCCACATGGAAAGATCACTGTTTACCAAGGTAACCGAAAAAGTGGCTGTGAAATAGTAAATCTTTCATTAATATTTTAAATCAAAGAATATAACTCACAAGGGAGTAAAATACACTGTATGGTCTAATAAAACGGGTGTAATAGAAATGAATCCTGATCTGAACGTATGGATGCAGAACTGAATGTGCAAAAAGGGGACATAAATAAAATCAAAGCCATAAGGGGTTTGAATCACTTCAGTCAAAGGGAAAATGCCGTTGCATGAAACAATTAATTTAAAGGAATTACTCAGAAGAGCATGTATCATCAGCAAGGTTTAAAGCCAGAATTAACAGTACGAAAGACTGGCATTGCTTAACGTCCTCTGGAAAAGGAGGTGGATGTAACGTGAGAAAGCGTGGCGTGGTGCCAAGTACTCTCTGAAGCTGAGTATGAGGCGTCCTAGTAGGATCTCACGATGATGAGTGACTGGGCAAGAAAACAACACAGAAATATCAGTGTTGGTGAGCACAGACAGGCGCACGGGAATCATAACCACTAAAAATAGCTAAGAGCACTACATGAGTCTTACTCAGCCCAGGATCACTGTGGACCATCCTCAACAGCATCAACTCCATTGTGGGAAAGGCTGTGGGAAAGGCTAATAAATTATCCTACATTGTTTGGACGTGATTGGAGTATAAAACAGAAAAGAAGCATTGTGTGTGGTGGCTGTATCCTAACTACTGTTTATGGGTCTGAGCGCTCCATCTCCGAAAGGGCAGCGCAGAGTACCAGGGGCTGCAGGGGACACTGGGGCACAGAGGAGCTTTCTGAGCAGGAGACACTTGGAAGAGGAGTGGCAGAAAGGGAGACCCTGGGCTTTGCGAGCGGAAGGTGAATTGCAGGTGATAATTCATTACTTCCTAAAGTAGAAAATACAGAAAGGCATTCGATGAAATTGTCAAGCAGCAGCTTAGTTAAACCACAAAGTTAATTGTTGTGGAGTATAATGGAAAGAAAATCCATATGTAAGTTCAAAATATGTCACACAAATTCACCGACCATAACACTGTTTGTAGCATTAAATTCAACAATGGGCATCGTTTTTCTCAGAGATTTCCTACACTACCAAGGGACCGGCGTCAGGAAGACATGGTAGGGAAAGACCTTTCTCTACAGTTGGTCTATCAGACTGTTTCCTTAAATAGCCACTGCTGCTCATGGGACAATGACAGACCAGTGCATCAAGTCTTACTTTCTTTGGTAACATTAGTATGTTCTAATATAAAAGCTCAAAAAGCTGGTAGCCATCACACACTCATTAACTACATGTAGGCATTTGCACTGAAGTATATGAAAGAAGTTAATACATTTGCTATATACAACAGAAAAAGAATTGACTTCATTAATGATATTGGGAATATTTCTATTGACTGAAACTTTTTATACCCAACAGGAGAGACGATAACTCAGCTCAGGTCACTGCTGTGTTGACAACAGAAACAAGGGATGGTGCTGGCAGACAGCAAAGTTACAACTAGCCCGAAAATCCCAGCAGGCTGGAAGCTGCCAAGCTGTGAGCCACTAGCCCATTGGTAAATAATTTTAAAATGAAACAGCTATTTTGTGGAGGGCTCCAAAATCCATGCTCACATTTTCACAACCTGTCTTTCCACCTGTAATCACAAATACAGGGATGTTCTCAGTGAAAGTGAAGTTGCAGGCACTCGTATGCGCCTCGTGTCAATTTTAGTACAAAGGGTGATTTTTCAGAAGCTGTCTCAGGTTATACATCCCAAACTGGAGACTCCTACAGAAGCAGTAGTAATTGTTTCTGAAAACACTGGGCTCAGAGACCTGAAACATCAGCAGACTGACATCTAAGGAGACACTGAAGTGACTGTGGAGTTGTATGAAACCTCAGAATTATGCTCCTGTATCCTATTTCTTAGTCTTCACCAGTTACCTAAATTATTCCATGGGACGGTGCTTATTCACACATGTTTTGGTGACAATTTTATTAAAAGAGGAATTAGCAATACAGCTTCAAGCTGATTTGAGCAGAGTTTGAAATAATGGCTGTGGGACCAAAAGGAGGAAGTTGGTTAGCGAAATGAAAAATGGATAAAACTAGCAGGAAAAAACATGAATTATTTTTGTATGCTTTCTATGAGAGAAAAGCCGAAACGCAAACAGGTAAATTCTGCCTTTAGGTCTTTCCCCCATGTGGCACTGAGAGGTTCAGGCAGTATTTCTGTTTTCATGTGCCTGTACGAATACATGCCAATATTGCGGTGTAGCTCTTGACACAGATTTGTCAGACTTTCCTAGTCAAGGAGCAGAAAGCCGCCCCGGCCGAGCAGCTGGTCTGACGGTTGAACACAAGTGAAATGTTGCAGTGCTGAGGACCGATGAGGACACAGGTGTAAAAATCAGAAGGTCTAAGAAATCAATAGAAGGCTTTGACTTTCTATTTACATAAGTATTTTGAAAACACCTCTTGAACTGCTACAGCAGTTGCCTTCAAGCACGCAAGAGACCTCAAGATCTTCTCCTAAGCCAGGACAAGCCGTTCCCTGGAGAGCAATGTGTCCCGCTCCCTTACAGAGGAGGGGAGCGGGAGCAGCTGGAGCTGGCAGCCAGCAGCGCTGAAGCAGAAGGATGTTGTGCTGCCTGGGACACTTCTGCTAACGGTGATAAAGGCACTCTCTGCTGGTTGCTTGAAAATAACACACGTACTCCCAGAACCTACATCTCTTTTCCCAAGGGTGAGAAGAACTGAAACGCAGTAGTGTATTAGAAGAGCAAATGAGATTTAGGAACCTGTTTCTCAGCACCCAGGTAGGGAAAAACAGACTGAACTCCTCACAGCAAACTGGTGTCTTCCCTTTTTTTCTCCTCTGAATAACCTGACGCTGATATATATTTGATTTCTCAGCCCTGAGCTGTTGCCGTCAGTGTGCCATGGGGATGCTGCCACGCACCTTGTCCTGTTCGTCACACACCGATGGACACGGGCTGCGTACCACCATCTCCAGGGCTCTGCGGGGAAAGCCATCTGAGAAGCGTAGAGAAAAAATTCTCCTGATTGTTTGAAATGGGTGAGAGATAAACAGTCTCTTTTTTCTGTTTGTTTTAAAACAGCGTAGCAATTCTAAACATTGATGTTGCTCTCAGCTGATTTGGAAGCGTCAAAAATTTCTGAAGGCTGTGATTGCACTCCCAGGCAGGGTCTCCTGCAGCTGCTGGGGAACCACAGAGTGCTTTGAGACACTTTGCTCCACAAACTTCATCCAAGGCTCTTTAACCTCTGACTCTCGGCATTTTTGTTGTTAAGACATTGCTGATGGTGGAAAAACCTTCTGCCTGAGAAAGTCCTGCCTGCAGCCACGCAGTAGCAGCAGCACGGCGGGTCACCGCCTCACTCCAGATGGGAAGAAGAAATGTGTCCTGAGGGGTAAGGCTGGGTTTGCCGTCTCACAGGATCTGTTTTCAGTTTCACCCACGGTTTTGGCCAACTACGAAACAAAACAGTGGTGGAAGTGTGGTGATTTCTCCAATATTACTCATGCTGCTTTTCAATTAGCCACCTGAAACAGAAAAATGTAATTTTAGTCTAAGAAATATCCTTTAGTGTTAAAGCAAAAGGGACATTCATTCATCATATACAGACCAGTGCACAAAGCTGGAATTGATAGCCAAACGCCCATAACCTGAATAAACCCAGGGAAAACCAGGTTGGAAGAGCTTTGTCCTTCTCTGAAGACTGCCTATAAGTGCGAACACCACTTACAAGAGAGTTATTTTGATTTTGCTCGGGGTTTCCATGCATAAAGAGTAAGTATAACTTGTGATACAAAAACTGGCCAAGAGCAGGGAGGGACGGGGAGCCGGCACGAAGGCAGCGCTGCCGGGGCTCAGCAGCTGCTGGGTGTCCTGGGGTGCACCACCACCTCCCACAGAGCCGCAGGTATTTTTTCCATTGTGCTGAATCCCACTGGTTTTACCGAGTGGGATGTGGTGCTCTCTCATAACGCACTTTCGAAAGACGCACCTTTTCCCTTTTATCGGGGAGCCTCACGCACTGCCTGTCATTTTCTTTTGCCAACAGACTCGCCAATGTTTAATCACCAAGTCAAAATTTTCCACGCTGACTGGGAGCTTATCTTGAAGATGTCAGTTCGGTAGTTTCTAAAAACAGGACTAAGTAAAAAAGGTTGCTTAGTAAGACTGAAAACATAAAAATGACCTTCTGTTTGAAATCTCTATGGCCTTATATAGCGCAGTTCACCCAGTTTGTAACCATGCTGGTGTCACTGTGACTCCATGAGGTACCCTGCCTGGGATTTTGGTTTTCATTTTACTTGATAAAAAAACCCTCAAAATTAGGTAGGAAAGTTGTAAAGCAACCGCTTAGAAGTTAGAAAATGCTAAAACAAGACAAGGCTTGCAGTCTGAGAAAGGCCCACCCTGAGCAAAGTAGGGGCTGAACAAATTTTTCATGGAAAAAAAAAAAGAAATATAACCAAAGAAAGTTTGAAAGCAGAATGTAAGGAGACCAATTTATGGCCGCATAAGAAACCTTCATTTCAGGATTCAGGAATCATAGAATTACTTAGGTTGGAAAAGACCCTTAAGATAACCTACTGAGCGTGCAACTTCGGTTGCAATAAGGTGTAAAAAGTGGTAAAAGGATTCATTACACAGACAACAGAAGAAGAAGTTGTCAGATTGTGTAATCTATTACCAGATCACTTGTATCCCTGACTGTTACAAACCTGTAAAAAAAGCCCAGGTAAAAATCTTGGCTAAAAGGACCCTATCAGCACTTGTGGTTTTATGCTAATAGTTCCTTTCTTGGAGTCTGAAGGTTCATTTCATGAAAGATATTCATATATAAATCCACAAGTACTTGTAAAAGCTAAATTTCCATTCTCTCTGCAGTTACTGTGCATAGGCGGCATCCTTCCTCTGAAACAGAAACCACCAGCTGCCACTTGATGTCTACTCAGCATCTTCAGCTCACCACGGCTAGGAATGAGGAGTTTCAGGTCCCTTCCACTGCCGCTTGTGCCCCAGCATGCCGAACGAACGCTGCCTTCCAAATCGCAATGGGTTTGGAAGAAAAAAGACTGATTTCTACACTCATTGTTGACAGTGGTCTGACAGTCATCAGACTGTCATCAAGAGTTTGAATGCTGTTTTGCATTTGTTATGTAAAATATGCCAAACTACTCGCTGTACTTAAATCCTTCTTGTCTGCCAGGTTTAGTTCATGGCCTTTCCCTGATTTCTGTTTGTGGACTGATCATGATCATGGGCTTATTCCTCCCCCCCACCCCAGCCCCAGTGCTATTGATGATGTTTCGCATTCATGTAATGCCGATGCAGCCATCTCAAGCTCATGTCATGAAAGTATTTATAACCATAAGCCCTCACTGTACTTCCCTTTCTGTAGACAGCCACTACCAAGTGCACCAAATTTATCCTGGGTTTGAAAATAAGAAAAAAATCAAGAAAAGCACAGATAATAAATGAGTTCTAGTCATTGCACAGACTATCACAAAATACCTTGAGGTACTTCTTGGCCACGTGGGAGCAAATTGCACAAGAACAAAGCGTGCCTGTCCTGAGCTCAACTCCAGAGCAATGGGATCCCAACAGGATGCAAGTTGCGTGTGCGGGAGGACAGACCTCAGGCTCTGTCAGGCATTGGGAAGCCCCAGACTGACCCCTGCAACACACCTGACGTTATGGCTTATGTTTTTACTGCCTGAATAAACTTGCCTAAACTTGTCTAAACTTGTCTAAATGCAGTTGATGGTCGCTGGCAAACCCAGCCCAGCAGAAGACTCGATCTTTACGTTTTCATGTCAGGCTGACAAAAGCCATGATTGTTACATCTGCTTAAACCTGGAAACCTCCACACAACCAACTTTTTCAGAGGTTTGTTACACAGAGACAGGAATTTGGGTGCACACCAGAGTCAGTGTTTAAAGCACTTATCAAACCATTGCACTTTTGATGTCTTGATTAGACCTCGCAAAGGATTTAGTAGGAGTACAGAAAAGCACTTGCTATCTGTACTTGTGGTTTTTATGACAAAGCATCTGTAAAGCTTCCGTAGGAGACTGGAAATAAAACCTGTCTAAGATAAATTAACTTTCTGACATGAATATTTCTGTTACTCTTTTATTCCCTCGGGAGTTTGGTTAATTGAACATAATTAGCAGGATTATTTAATCAAGATCACCCAATAGTAAGTCTTGATAATTCCAGGAGAAAACATTGTATGTTTGTAAATACATATAACTTTCAAAATAAGTCATTGGAAAAAGAGTAAATAAATAGAGATTACTGAGCACGGTAGAAATCTACCCTTTTGCAGAAGCTCACTCCAGAAAATGGGCATCCCAAAAATCAATCAGACCTTCAGCTCAGCTTAATGGGAAGCTGAGTGTGAGAGCAAGTGAATGTCTTGCAGGACACCAGCAGACCACTGATTCACCTGTGTTTTGTCATCTAGTTTCCAGTCACCCCATTGCTGTGGAAGAAATCAAACGCTTTCCTACATGACTGCCTGTAGTCAACAGCAATGACAGCTCTGGAGGTGGGCTCACTCGCAACTTGGGTTATGTACAGAAACAGCTGGATTTTTTCAGTATTTACTATACGAACAGCATAAGGTTAGTACAGGATGTTATGTTGAGAGAAATTAATTTCATCTCACTAACATGAGATTCTCTTTGGAGTCAGAATAGAGGGCAGCCTTCCTTCCCCCATGCCTTCCGGCGCTGTTCTGCATGACCAAAAGAGTCTCTCTGACCTCGCACACCTCCACGCACCTCTGAGTGTACAGAAAAAGCATATGGGCTGACGTAATTGCTACCGATGACTGTGCATGAATCTTCCTCTACACCATTCTCCAATATAGGTCAATACTGAAAATTTGCCACAGGTATGCTGTTTCCTAGAAAGGGCTTTTGCAGGTTTCTTAGAACAGACTTGTACATTATTTTGTATGGAATCTGTAATTTCATACATTGCGAAAGTCGGCACAGCGGTGGGATGCTTACGGTTTTACAAAATGCTGTCGCAGTTTGAAGTTTAGGGCTTTGGGGAGATTTTCTTTAACTAGAGATACTAAACACTGAATGAGCCAAACTCTGAGATGCATTTGTAGAGGATAACCTATATACTGACCGTATAACCCTCTCTAACTGGGTTATCTTTTCGAGGTTCTTCCTTTGCCACCAACACACAGCTGTTCTTACTCATCTGTTGCAGAAATTTGGAGCAAAGATTCTGCAAACCAGGATGTATGTAGGAGACCTGGTCAGCAAAACGCACTAGTTGCCTTCATAAAAAAAGCATGAAAGAATACTTAAATAAAATAGCCCTAGCCGAGTCTGCAGGACATGATGCAATTAATTTTTGAGCTCCCTAAGGCCCTCTGCAGTGTGACTGTGGATGACTGCCAATAATCCTGGAAAACCCAGAGGACTGTGGGAATTTCTGGGAGTGGAGAAAGGTAAACACAGCCTGGGGCCAAAAGAAAGCTGAGGAGCTTACAGAGCAACCAGCTCAGCTTGAGCTGGGGGAGTATCTGGGAACCGATCTGTTTCTTCTACTACAAAACAAGGTGATTCATGAGTTTTAAAATAGTCAGTATGGATTTGGGGTGACACAATCTGCTCTTCACAGTAAAACTGTTTTTTGACAGACTGCCTGCCCTCGCGGCTGAGGGGGAAGGTGGTGTTGGGCTCCTGGCAGTGCCTACATGCCAGGCTCAAAGGCTGAAATGTCTGAAGACATTTGCTTCAGAGGTTGAAACGTCTCGTCATTGCAGATGGTTTCTTATCAAATGGAGGGAACGCACTGCAGGCTTCACAGGCAGGTTTAAAAAAAAAAAAAAAGATAATAATGATCTGTTTGAATCATAAACCAGGGACAATCCTTACCAGATCTGAGTGTCATGTGCTCTTGGGAAGTGCAACGCTTACGGAGGTAAATGGCCAAAACACCGACACAAAACAGCCAAGCAGCACCGCAGGATCACAGACATCAGCAATGTTTGCTTGGTGCAGATTTTTTTTTTTTATTCCTTTCCTTTTCTTATCCTGCCTCACATTATATAAATGTGCAAACTCCCTTTGGGACATACCAGCAGGCTGCGGAGATGTAAGACATGACAGATACTTGCTCTGTCCTGCGCATCCCTGGCAACATAAGCGTCTCACCCAGAAGCCTTTCCCCGATGAAGCACCTCCTCAGAGCGGTGATGCTGACACCAGACGGCGACACTGTTTTTCCATAACCTCCTCAGCGCAGCTATTTGCTTACTCTAACAATCTAGATCAAATCCAACAAAGTAATCATAAAACTCATAGTACTGGCATTTATCTCAGATTATCATCCCGGAGTTTAACGCTGCCTTGTGTTTTTTCTGGCAAGTGTCTTGATTACAGGACGGCGTGAGTAACTGCTTTATGCTGGCCGGTTGTAAATCACTTGCTGCATTTGAAGTATTCTTACTAATATGTTTTACACCTGTTGGTTTTCCTCCTGGACTACTCATCTCTCTCTGTACAGTCTCTCCCTCCTGCCTAAGCTTTCAGCCGGTCTTCAGCCCTCGCCTGGACACCGAGTCCCCTGCCTCGACGCGAAAGCATGTCCAGAATGCTAAAAAATTCATCCTGAAATATGCGTGACCCTGACAGCTGCATTAAAAATGTTGGGAATTACCAGAGAAGTGTCATAGATTATTGTAGGAATGTGGAAGGAATTATTAAGCATGGCTGAAATATTAGTGAAATGATGAGGAAACTGTAGCTCATTGCTGGAAATTACCCTTCAGATGAAACATATAGATATGGGGAGCACTGAGGTGGCTGGAAGAAAGCTGACTGATGATGTGATTTGGTAATATGTTAACTTAGGAGATATGCTTTCTTCTTGTAACTTAGGAGATATGCTTTCTTCTTGCCCCTCTAACTTCATATTTTTTAGAGACTGTGCCATCCACAAAGTCGGTGCAATGCCTTTTCTATTACAACAGGAGAAAAGCAGATTGCTATAGGAGGGTCGACATTTCAGGAGATGAATGTATTCAGTGAATTTAACAAAAGGCATCCTCGAGATGGAAAAATGCAAAACTATGTGTGACTTGAACATAGCTGATAACACAGGAGCTAAAGGGAGAGGGAGCATCCAGCTCAGAATCACAGAATCACAGAACAGTCAGGGTTGGAAGGGACCTCTGGAGATCATCTAGTCCAACCCCCCCGCCAGAGCAGGGTCACCTACAACAGGTTGCACAGGACAGTGTCCAGGCGGGTTTTGAATGTCTCCAGAGTGGGAGACTCCACAACCTCTCTGGGCAGCCTGTGCCAGTGCTCCACCACCCTCAGAGTAAAGAAGTTCCTCCTCATGTTAAGATGGAACTTTCTATGTTCAAGCTTGTGCCCATTACCCCTCGTCCTATCAATGGGCACCACTGAAAAAAGACTGCTCCCATCCCCCTGGCATCCTCCCTTCAAGTATTTGAAAGCATTAATAAGATCCCCCTCAATCTTCTTTTCTCCAGACTAAAGAGACCCAAATCCCTCAGCCTTTCTTCATATGAAAGATGTTCCAATCCCCTAATCATCTTCATAGCTCCCTGACCTGTAGGTGATAAAGCACCTGCACCCAGGCTAAGGGGATGCTGCCCTCCCCGAACAGCCCCGTGCCTGTGGTCCAGCCAGAATAATACCACAGCCTGCTCTGGAGACAACCTGATTTTAAAGCATCTTTCAGTTTCCAGAGGGCAACAACAAACAAATGAAGAGCAAAGCAGATCACGTCAAACATAATGTTTGGGAAAAAGAGTTTGCTCTTTGGACTTCTACTTTGGTTAGTAGAAAAACATTTATTGACATTTTTGCTCAAGACTACAGCATGTTTTTATGAGCAAACTAGGGGAAAATAACTGAAATAAGTGTATTAAGTATATCACTGCTCAAAAGAGCAGGTAAGCAACAATTCTCCATCAGCTTCCAAGGCTGTACCTAGCCCTGGCTGTAAGCATCTGCTCTGGGTCTAGCATTAGTCAGGATTTTCATCACCAATATTGGATTAAAGAGCAAAGTATACCCTAACAAAATTTCTGGATGACAGAGTGTCTACTCCTACTGCTTGCTCTGAAAGTGGGCTAGGCATGGGGAAAATACTGAGCGGAGGATTCCTTTGTCTTCCCAGGAGATGGTTGTAACCTCATCCAGCATCTGCAAGTGCATTCTCCATAGCCCAGGAGGTAATAAATATCCTGATAATGCTCTGATACGGAAACTGCATTCTCAGGAAGGCAAAGTCACAGAATTCCCTGTAGAGACTGTACAGAATAGTTATGGTAGTTTTAATATAAACGTAAATGTAATAAATTGTAAAAATGTGAAAATGTGAAAATGTAAAAATGTAAAAAATGTTCTAGTGTTGAGCACCGTAACCCTAATTTTCTGGGGGAACCTGTACATTTTCTTTGAATGACCTCCAAATTTTTGGAAGTGCTGAAGAATTAATATAAACCAAGGTTTAGTTCTCCAGCATCTACATTGGTGTGTACATTCGCCTGGATATGTCTGCGTATAGTCTGTGGCTACACACTCTAGTATCTTCACACGTGGATACTGATACCTGCCTGCACTTTATCCACACTGAAGAGCTGTATGGCTCACCTTGGAGGCACATACTGCGAAGGGGTTCAGGTATGGAGTCTATAAGATTGCTCTGGATGTAGAAAGTACATAGACTCTTACTCATTTGAATAACCAGCAGATTCCATTCTTCAGGTAAATCTTCCCCGCCTCCCCTTTAGCAAGAGCATGTTTGTGGTGAGCTATTAATCATTTCCTCCAGCACTGTGTATATAAGAGGAACCCGAGGCAGAGGCACACACAGTTCACCCAGCTGAAGTGCCGAGCCAACTTCGCAATGCTGGTCCAGGTTGTGGCTTTGCTGAGTCTCGGGCTGCTCTGCAGCTCAGCGCCAATGCAGGCGACCGGACCCACCGACACCGGGAGACACTTGCTGCAGGAGGAGCGCTCCAGGGCTTTGGTAGGACTGATCATTCGAGAAGTTCTCCAAGACATGCAGAAACTAAATTTAAATGCAGTAAGTTCCTTTATTTTGAACAGCTTTCACCTGGCTGCCTTTTCTATCCCCAGTTTTATTCTGAAGTTGCTAACTTCATTTTCTCTTGAGCAGGTTCCCAGCGTTGTAACTGTGAACGCTACGGTAAGACACTGCATACTTTTCTTCTATTTAAAATTATTGTCCCAAATCCCCAAATTTCTTTTCCACTTCAGAACTCTGATAGCACTAAGAGAGCTCTAGGAACCCAGGAAAATGTAAAGTTGTTGCAAGAACCTACAGAAAGCTGCTGATGATGCTAATATCCTTCAGATGGCTCTCTCAGTAGGCAAAGGTCTTATATGTGCACTGGCATCTTATTGATAGCCTCAAAATTCACTTTGAACTCCTAGTTTTAGAACAGTTCACAACTATTATTTGGTCTGTGTCCCATACAGAGCCAGTATTTTCCCGAAACCCAGTGAAAAAAAAATGAGCTTTTTGTGGAGGAGTTGAGCAGTACAAGTGAGAAGTAGGAGCCCATCTCCTATTCAAAGTGAACGGGAGACAAACAGCATCAGCCCCTCTTACTCTTGGGGAGAAAGGTTGAAAATTCACACCCATAGCAATAATTACTTGTATTTCATGAAGACAATTCTGATTTAGTTTCAACAGAGACACGATAGCAAGAAATGAAGCCCTAATGCAGGGTTGGGCTTCCAAGAAACAAATACCTCTGGTGTTAGACATCTCTAAATTTTACATGTCCAGTTTATAGCGGCACCTGCAACTTTCATTGAAGGCAGTGGGAGGATTTGGGGTTTTTTTTTGTCCCTGGCATGTTTTTAAATGAAAACTATAGATTTTACCATGGTTTCCTAAATTTGGTGTCCGGCTGAATACAAAATGAGGGGCTGTGTTTGAAAACACAGCTCTTCATTTCTGTAGGTTGTTGTTTTTCACAGATATCTAAATTCCCAGGATACGATGCGTTATTTGTGTGGTACCAATGTATCACACAACTGTTGAAATAACTATCCGCTGGCCTTGCAGGTGGAAAGATGTATGCACAGCCACCTGAAAACCTTTGCTGCCACCTTGGCAGCTCTCGACACGCCGAGCAAAGTCATCTCCAGAAAACTGGCCAGAGTCAACGCCTACAAAAACATCCTCCCCAAAGTAAGTTTGACTCGGTGGTATTCGACAGCACAACGTTCAGGAAAGGCGGTTCAATCGCGGGGTGCCGCAGCTGGGACGGGCACCGATTTGGCTGCAACGGGCACTGGAAATCTCTTCTGAAAATTAATGTAATTAAGAAGGCTTCCGTGAAGAGTGCTTCACTCTCCCTTAAGGAGGCATGTGCTGCCACCTTTCCGCACGGTAATCTCAATTGCAAGGAAGATAATAATATGAAACCCAAGCAGATGTGAGCGGAAGCTGTGGCAGCAGCGGGTCTCTGGGCATCCTCTGTGTGCTGCCCGGTTATCAGCTATCGCCCACACGTCGTCACGCTGCCGCAGAGTTTCCAGAGACCAGCTCACCTAGCTCTCCAAAACACACGAGGATATTGGGATGTTATAGCACATGCTGTTAGTATTCTTTAGAAAATGGATATATCGAATTACATAGACTTAAATATTCAGGTTATATGGCTGAATTATGTTCTCTTTTTTTTTTTTTTTTAAGGATCTTGATAAGGAATGTAAGACTGTACAAGTAACGAGTGATGTGTTCCTGGAGACACTGGACAGTTTCTTGAGACTGCTCTCTGAGAAAATTCAAAATGCCTAAATAGAACAACTACCCCAAAGCCAAGAAGAAATGAAGAAGCTGAACTCTACTCCAAACAAAATGTGATCCAATTATTAACTTATTCTCAGGAATATGGTCATAAAATATTTATATAGAGATATATATGTTGTGTATATATATGTGTTTTTTAAATATATATATGTATAAAATGTGATGTTACAGCAGCCATGTTCTCTCTAATGTTTGAAACATGCTGCTCAGTTAAAAGACAAGTATTTAAAAAAATACTTAANGATGAAGCTGTATTTAAGTTTTTACTTTAGGAAACTGCTGTTTAATGGTGTGTGAGGAGGAGCTCTGTGGATCCGGCTTTGGATTTGCGGTCACACTATTTCCCTAGCACACTAGCCCAAGCCACGGCCCCAGGGCTCGGCTCTGCAGAGCCCGAGTGCTCTCAAAGCTGGGGCAAAGCCACCCCACGGGACGGGGACAGGGACCATCGGTGCCACCCAGCACTTGCACCTCCCTCTCGGCCCCTGGACCAGCCCCGGGGCTGGAGAAGATGCGCTTTGGTTGTGAGCTCCCACCTCTGCTCGCCCCCTGGGTGTTTGGTTTCTGCAGATAACTTCAACCACTACATGTTTTATTGTTGACTAAGCAGAGCCACGTCACCCAAATCTAACCCAATTCTGGATAATACAAAAGCAAACAGGGCTCTGATGGTCTTGTTTCCTTCTCCTCAAAGTTTATTCAGCTGATATGAGGTGTTCCCCACATCTCATGTGAGCTTAGTTTTACTGAGCTGAATCAGGCAATACTTGTTTTTCAAATTGTTTTAGTATCCATAGCTATGGGAGGTACTCAGAAAGTGTGTACCATGTAAAACTATATCAGCTTAGATTCCAAAAGTTAATATTTAATAAAATAATATTCAAGAGGAATGTTACTGCTCAGGCTGGTTTGTAAGGACGCATGCCATGTATCGCCTATGCTGACGTATCTGTTACTAAATATTTGTAACCTTCCATGAGAACGCAAGTGGACCTTTACAAAAATAAACAAATTTTCTTCTAGAATTAAGTGGCCTCTGTTTGTGAAGAGTGGGTGGTTTCAGAGCTGTTCAGGGGAGCTGGGTGTGATTTCCAGGTGGGATGGACACACGGATGCTACCGGGGATGGTGGAGATGCACTCTGCTCAGGGTGAGTGCCCGGCATCTGCCCTCACCCATCCAGGCACCTTCCCCAAGCTCAGCTTTACTGAGTCGCACCGCGCTTGAGTTTTTAAGACCAGCTGCCCTCTCACCTGCTGGGGTGGCTCATTCCTGGCTGCTCCGTGTCCCTGGCACGTTCGTAGTGGGGCAAAAGCAGTAGAGCTTTCACTTGCTGCAGCCGAGAAGCATCCCCTCACCTTCCCCAGCGTGGGAAGGTCCCAATGCCGAAAACTTGGGAAGCATCCGTGTTCTTTGAGAGGCTGGGGATGGAGGGGACAGCCCAGCTGGGGCAGGAATGAGTGCCCAGAGAGCCAGAGACATGCAGCCACCGTGGCAAGCACCGATGGAGCACACCCCGTTTCTGAGACGTGCACTTCCAACAGTCAAACCAAAAGCGGCCGTGCTTTGCATCCAGACGGCATCTCCCCCGTGCAAATGGTGCACATGGCAGAGCCCAGCTCGGTGGGACAGACAGACTTCATCCCGCGCCGCAGGAGGAGTGGCCCTGAAAGCCCCCGCAGGGGGGATGCAGTCACCAGCCCTGGAAGGGGCCAGTGCCCCGACCGTCCCTGGGTACCACCAAGCGCCCAGGCTCTGCGGGCAAGGCCATCAGGGCATCTGTTTATACTGAACTCCCACAGGAATCAGGAAACTTGGGAATAAAACCAAGCCGTGAATCTGTTTACTAAAACCAGAGAAATGGAGAGCAAATATCCAGATGGACTCGCTCAGGTTAGAGTCAAGAAAATCTCTGGTCCTGAGCGCAGTCTCGTTCAGTGCTGCAATAGTTCAAATAATAATAAGACCCACCCTGAAGAGACTCTTACTGCTGCTGGATTTAGAAGTTTTTATTAGCAACGAGGTGTTTAATTTTTCACATACATTATTTTAAATTATATTTAAATGTTTTACATTAAATTTTAAATTCACGCTTCAGATAAATGGGAAGTCATGGAATCGCAGGTATTCAAAAAAGACAAGAATGTCAGTGTTTTAAGTAGAAAACATTAATCAGGCTCTTGGCACGGCAGTCCAGGAAACTCTGACAAACAGACAAGAGGGAAAAGTGAAGCGTTAATAACTCAAAGTCAACACTGGGCTGGCTGTAGGCAAATGCAGCCAGAGCTGTTGCCCGGGGCAGCAGACTGTGTGTGGGGGGAAGCAAAATAGTGGTGGGCCGGCAGTTCGGGTGCCTTGCAGGGCGCAGGCAGCGGGGAGCGGGCAGCCAGGTCCCAGCTCCGGATGGAGCCTCCCAGCCCTGGTGCCGGCAGCACCCTGCAACGCTCTCGGCTATGGCACAGCCCTTCCTCCTCGCCGCCCTGCCCGGGCCAGGGGAAAAGTCCATTTTTCTGGGGTTTCCAAGAGTCCTACAGTCATCTCTGATCCCACACAGGCTCCTAACTAATCTGAATACCATTAAGCTGACCAGAAAACTGCAGTGTGAAAGGGAGTGAAGGGTATGTCTGGTTTCAAGCAGGCGGTAGAGTCTTATCAGCAACATGACTGCACTGGTGTGTTGAGCACAGTTGCCTGAGCATGACAACCACGACTGCTTCATCGCTGCTTTAATCGCACTGATAAGAATCTTGCATCATCATAACATGATAAAACACACATGCCTTAAAATCTTAGTTAAGCCGCGACTTTGACTCTCAAGAGCTGCTGCAGACTTGTTCATATAGGAAGTAGATTTTTGATTAAAAAAATCATTGTTGAGTCTCTTACATCACCAGCTGGAAAAGCAAGAGCCTCACACAGCTCCATGAGCCCCAGGTGGGGACGAGATATGCGAGACGGTGACACAACAGGGGAAGGTCTCTTTTACAGAGGCACGTTCTATTTTTAGAAGTTGTAGGTGTGAGTTATGTTTAGCGCTCCCCGTTTGATAAGCAAGAAATTGTTCTCAGTAAGACCCATCTCCCCACCGCGGTGGCAGGAAAGCAGATCCCTCAGTCTGCCCAACCTCTTCAAGGTGCACACCCCATGCCTACACCTGCGCACGCCCATGGGCTCCGGGATGAGCTCTCCAAGGCTGGGAGAAGCCCATCCACCCCACGCAGGACCAGCCACAGCCTTCTGGCTGCCCTCTAAACCCTTAACGGTGGCAGTTGTCCTGTGCCCCCACCACATGCGGGGCTGGGAGAAGGTTTGCCAAGACACATCGGGCTCTGGGAGCCTGTGGGACACAAAACACACCCTGCTCTTGCACACACACCAACACCTTGAGGCCAGGTTTTGCAGGTCAGTCCAGGGGTGCCTCTCCTAGAGCCCAGCTTTCCAGGCTGTGGATAGCTCTGGAAGAACTCCTCCTACACGGGAGCACATGGTGGGGCAGCCACGAGGGAGCCAGATTGCCCAGCATCGCCTGGCGGAGAGCTGCCCCAGCCCACAGGTGGGCTCCCTGCCAGGGGGTCCTGCTCATTTGCGCCAGGGCAGAGCTGACAGAAGGCAGCTCGGCCACGGAAACACTGCTCCTGTGCTCCGTCCTTCCCCTCCTGTTTGAGCACCGCTTCTGCTGGTGTCATTTCTTAGCCCTAAGAGTGAGTGGGATGGAGAGAAGCCGAGGCATCACTCTCCCGATCAGCCGGGTATAGGGGATGGTGATGCTATCGTGGCCGGATGAAGGCAGCCTCAACTCCATCAAGCTGCAATCAGCAGCTAAATCTGGGTTAATAATCTACAAGGGTAATTCCCCTGTTTTCTTTTTTGAAATATTTGATTACTCATTTTCTGTTGTTATTTTATTCCTTTTTCACCTTCAGTTCTCATTAATCACTTGTCAGGATTCACAAACTCTTCCCGGTTTCTGTAGAACATGATCCCACATTTACAGGCTTCCCCCCCAGCCTCCCCCCCCCCATATGTGTTGTCCTTGCAACTGAAAAATTAACTGTCCCTTTCTGGCCACCCCACCTCTGGAGCCAAATTTCAGCTGGTCAATGGATTGAGCTTGAAAACTCCCATTACAGTTTGTTTGGACTGATCATCTGTGTTCCTCTCAGACTCGTTCGGTTTCAGGCAGGTGACTGAGAAGTCAATGAATCATCATTAAATATGACCAGATTTCTTTAAATGCTTACCAACAACTGCCAAAGCCACCGCACACGTGTGATCAGCACCGGCTTAAAGATGCGAGAGGTGTGGGGCCAGGGCTGCTGCCAGGGTGCACACAGGGTGCTTGGGGGATTTGAACGGGATTTACACCATAAACTCAAGGCCAGAGATGGATTGCAATTACTCTCCATGGATGGGAAGATATAAGAAATTCTAGATATAATTTCTTTCAAAAAATAGGGAAGACTATTTCATTTTCTCTGCTGTCAGGGTGGAGTGTGCATGTGATAACGTATGTTGGCCCATGTGCCCCAACCTGCCCTCACTGGGGCTGGAGAGGTGTGAAGGCTGCCCATGAAATCCCCTGTGGCAAACCAGGCATCTCGTTTCTTAGAATTTAACACTGAAATCCAGAACTTATCTCTAATTTTGCCTGAAAGGTAAGGGATTTGTTGTGGCTCTCCAGGACGACATCTCTCTGAGCGAGCGGGGAGATTTTCCTTGCTTTCCCAAAGTTGGGTACCTACAAAAAGGTCCATGAGTCCTAAAGCATCCGGACCCTCCTAACCCCCATCAGACGGAGAGACCCTGGCAGAGCCTCAAAAGACAAAGGGATCACAACGGAGGGCAGGGGGTCAGGAGTCTGAGATGTGCAGAATGAGTTGGCTTCGGACTCATTTCTGATTTCATTAGTCTGTACGGTCCTCCCCCAGCCCTACAAGGGAAGGGCATGTCTCCGTGACTAACAGGCTTTTTTTTTTTTTTTGACTAGCTACAGAGGAAGTCATACAAATCATGGGGAATACCTTTTAATAAATAAAAAGTCTTCCTGTGCCCAGAGCCTCTTGCAAAACGCGCAGCCTCTCCTCTTCAATTAGCCTGACTTGGACCCGTGCTCCAAGGGCCACTTTCCAAAGATGACAGCCCACCGTCCAGACAGCTGGCCGTGGACCAGTGACCACAGCCAGAGCACGAAATGCAAAAGGAATGTCCTTGGGCTGGGGAGCGGAGCTGCACATCTGCTGCAGATGCCCCGACCGAGCACAGTCACCAGCGACGACGATTTCAGTTTCTACTGTTTCTAAACAGCATTTAAAATTACCCTGTACCCCGTAGAGAAGTATGGTTTCCTTCCTTCTGTAGAGGCAGACCACAGAGATACGGTACTGCTTAACTCCTTCCAGTACCGAGACGAGAAGGTATCGATGCCATTGCGCAAAGAGCACTGTAACGCGCTTCAGCCTCCCACATTCAAGATTAATTCAAACTGGATGAGATAAAGGGAAGGGCCAAGGAGGGGAAGAGGGAGCCCATCGTGTCTGAGGACCCCGATGGTTTGGTCTGTTCGGAGGTGTACAGGTGCAACTGCCAGGTGGAAATGTGGCAGGGGCAAATAGTTGGGGAGAAATAAAAACATTCCAAGGTTGCACAAGATACGAACTTGACACACACGTGAAGAGGATATTCAGAGGAGTGAAAGGGGACGATGATCAATCTTTTCATAGAGGAATGAGAGCAAGAAGAGAACTTTAAAGTGGGGTGTCATAAAGTAGTAAAACTACTTCCAAAAATGTCTGCTTTCCCCCTAATATGACAGGAAGCCTCACAAGAGATGCTCCAGCTGCCTGAACTTCCATTCAAGTGGTTTATATGCGGCGATGAGCATATAACGATCACATATGTGGTGATGAACCAGAAGTTCTCCAGCAAATCCTTCACATGGAGTCAATTTTGCTCGGAAGGAGCAGTCTCTGCACCATTGCTATGCTGAGACTTCTCACCAGGATTTCCACTCTATTTATGCAGAGCCCAGCTCATAATAATGAATCCCATCATCTCTCCAGGCTTAGACAAGTGAACATTTCTGTTAGTTTTCAGTTAATTTTCTGTTAAGCTTTCAGTTAATTCCTAATGGGCCAGGTCATTTTCTGCTCATTAATTTAATTCTGTGTCTGACTGGGGTATGGATATTTCAGATGGCTCTGCCTAGGAGTGAAATCATATCAGTGATCTACGTCTCATTAGCTCCAATCCTCCTCGGATTTTTTGGCGGAGGTGGAGTTGGACGGAGGTGCTGCTGCATGAGCCCTCGCTGGAAACTCCCTCCTGCCATCTCAGCATCCCGCAGAAGCTATCCCCTAAGTGCAGAAGGGGAAAGAAAAGTCAAGGCGGGTCCTACCATGACAGGAGCAGAGTGGTCATGGCGGTTTCATTTCTGAGTGAATATTTACAAATGAGTCAGTGTGTGAGAGGCCGACTGATCAGTGTACGTACACGAGTATACCGCAAGTTCCATCTTCCTTTCTGATTTTATCAGAGCTTTTTTTCCACCCTGGCTGCAATCTAAGAATGCATTTGCATGTCATTAGCGGCTATAAAAAGAATAAAGAGAACAAGGTGGAGTCCCAACTTCAAAATTCTGTTTTTTCCAGCAGTAAAATTACGTCCTGCCCGCACCTTTGCCACCCGCCCTCTCTGCACGGCCTCTCACTTCTTCAGCCACTTTCGAAATAAAAGTGAAATCCCTGATGCTCACCGATAAATTTAGCTGCAGTCCTAATTGCTACTGCTTCTTCCAAGGGAAGAAATTCTTCCCTGCGATTTGTACCTGGCTACAATAAATGGTACCAGAACATACACTTATCCGCACGATACATCCATCGCTTCCCTTTAAATCATACCGTATTCCATTTTATCTCTGGCAGCCACAGTGGTGCCAGGGATGTGCAAAGTTCCAAACTACCCATTCCTTACGAAGGCGGCAGAGACAGGGTGAGCATCTGAGGTGTGATTCTGCTTCCCGGGATGTGTAGTGCACGGTGTCGCTGGAAGGCTCCACACTACTCTTGAACTCATTAAAATTAGAAGAACGGGGTTTTCTTAAAACAGACCAGCTGTGCACCGTGGTGATGGGTATTCATGACTGCTCACCTGCCCGCTGGCTGAATTGACGTAAATGCCTCGATGGCACAAGGCAAAGACGGCATTCCAATGGATGCTGCCTCACCAAGGTAACACACAGTGGTTTAACCTCAGCTCTGGGGTAAAACCGATCTGCTGCTTACAGGGAAACATTGAGAATATCAGGGTGACTCCAGCAAGGCAGGAGGACCACCCCAGCTCCTGCTCTGGCAGAGTCAGGGCACACAGGCAAGGGAGCATGGTCTGGTCAGCACCCGGCTCCTGCTTCCAGGGCAGTTTATCCAGCAAAGGCTCCTACATGCTGAGCTGTAGGGAACAGCAGGGAAGATGCCTTACTCACCAAACAATTAGCATGATGAATGAAAGCAAAGTACTGAACAAGATGGCTCCTCAGGGGAGGGAGGTGCCTGGCAGCACCTGAGACCTGGTTTGTACCTAACACAATGGTGGCTCCTGACGTAATTAATATCACACAAGGAAACTGCTGGAGTTACGATGTGTTCTGTGAAACATCAGCTCAGGGACCAGAAGGAAAATTCCACATAAGTGTAGGAAAAGCAGCATCTGAGCTTTCATCATTCTGGATGGCACGTGTGTGTGGCTCACCTGCCTTCGCCTTAGGGGAGGAGTGGAACCTCAAACAAAACAGTCACTGTAGCTATGTACTGCTTGATTCGCCCAGAGAAGTTGTGCAAGCTCCATCCCTGGAGGTATTCAAGGCCACGTTGGACAGGGCTTTGAGCAACCTGATCTGGTGGGAGGTGTCCCTGCCCATGGCAGGGGGGTTGAAACTGGTTAATCTTCAAGGACCCTTTCAACCCAAACCATTCTATGAATCTATGATTTTTTGTTAAGGGTAGAAAAACCTAATGTACGTTAAAGAATGCTAGTTAGATAGTAAAACTCCTGTGGTATTGAAATAGCAAAATTTAAATTACAGCAAAATACGTGTAAAGAAAAAATTCTGACTTTTTGGAGAGTGAAGAAGCAATGTCCTGTGGGCATAATCCTGGCACAGTTTTCATTCCTCTTGGTGCGAGCACACCAAGGGCAGCCCCACTCTCCTCCCCAGCAGGGTCTGCGGGGCTGGGGGACAGGAGAGGGCTCTGAGCACCCAGGACTCCAGCTGGTGACCGATCACAAGTGATGTTTCCCAGGGCTCGGTATTGTGGCTGGTCTTTAATACCTTTATCAATGACCTGGACGAGGGGATCAAATGCTCCCTCAGTAAACTGGCAGATGACACCAAGCTGCGTGGGAGTGTTGATCTGCTGGAGGGTAGGAAGGCTCTACAGAGGGGACTGGACAGGGTGGATCGATGGGCCAAGGCCAACGGTGTGAGGGTCAACACAGCCAAGTGCCGGGTCCTGCGCTTGGGTCACACCAACCCCACGGGCGGTACGGGATGGGGCAGAGTGGCTGTAAAGCTGCCCGGCGGAGAAGGAGCTGGGGGTGTTGGCGGACAGCCGGCTGGCTATGAGCCGGCAGTGTGCCCAGGTGGCCAAGGAGGCCAACGGCACCCTGGCCTGTATCGGGAATAGTGTGGCCAGCAGGACTGGGGCAGCCGTCGTCCCCCTGTACTTGGCACTGGTGAGGCCCCACCTCAAGTGCTGCGTTCAGTTTTGGGCCCCTCATGACAAGACAGACATTGAGGGGCTGGAGCATGTCCAGAGAAGGGCAGTGGAGCTGGTGAGGAGTCTGGAGCACAAATCCTGTGGGGAGCGGCTGAGGGACCTGGGGGTGTTCATCCTGGAGAAGAGGAGGCTGAGGGGAGACCTTCTCGCTCTCTACAGCTCCCTGAAAGGAGGATGTAGCCAGGGGGGGTTGGTCTCTTCTCTCAAGTAACAAGTGATAGGACAAGAGGAACAGGCCTCAAGTTGTGCCAGGAGAGATTTAGATTGGATGTTGGGAAAAATTTCTTCACGGAAAAGGTTGTCAAACACTGGAACAGGCTGCCCAGGGCAGTGGTGGAGTGGCCATCCATGGAGGTGTTGAACAGACGGGCAGACGTGGTGCTGAGGGACACGGGTTAGTGGTGGGTTTGGCAGCGTTGGGTTGATGGTGGGACTCGATGATCTTAAAGGTCTTTTCCAACCTAGACAATTTTATGACCCATCAAGGCCACCCCAGAACCCACCCTGAGCTTGAGGAGCAATTCTCCAGAATCATCATCAATGGGATGCACCCCCATCACCCAAACTTCCTACAGATGATGTATATGGAGATACTGGCCAAATGGTTTCAACTTCCTCAGGAGAGCACAGAAACTGGGCAAATGCTCCTTAAACAACAGCATAGGAACAGCTTTTCTGCCCTGGCCGAGATGCTGAGCTGCCCCAGCAGCCCTTGGCTGGTCCCTCTTCCCAGCACACCACGGGGCTCACATGGGCACCGTAAGGTCTCAGGAGGGCTCTTGAATTTGTGCTATATACGTGAGAGTGGTTCCATCAAGCTATTCATGGGCTTCCTTATGAAAACCACACAGCAGGAGAATTCATTAGTAAAGACGAGAGTATTATTTAGTGTAATTGTAATATTATGTAGGGTAAATGTGAATGTAAAGATCTGAGAGACATTTGGGAAGCCCTGGTTTATCTTGCACCTATCTTTACACAACATTAGTTCATAAAAATGCTTCAGCATCTGAAACCAGAATGGGCTCAACCATCTGAATTACGTAGCTCCTACTGAACTTATGGGGGAACCCTTATTTTAGAAACATGTAGTTTCCTCAATCAGATAAGAAACTAACAGCTTCCATTCTACAGGTGACTACTCGCCTTCAGTTTAGGCATATTTGTGGTGAGGTATTAATCATTTCCTTGCAACAGAGCACATATAAGAGGAAGCCGGGAGCCAGCCGTACCCAGTCCAAGGAGGGGAGCACAGAGCCTTCACCGCGATGCTGCGCCTAGTTGGGGTTTTGCTGTCCTGCGGAGCGCTGTGCCTGGCGTCCCCTGTGCCACCCGCCGCGGGAATGGGCTGCACTGCCAGCTCCCTCATCCAGGAAACCCTCAACGACGTTCAGACACTACAATCTAAGGTTGTTCCATTTTCTTTGTGCCCCATGTCTGACTTTTTGCGCCAGAGGAGAAACTGCTAACGTGATTTTTATCAATATCTCTTTCAGGGCAGCAGTGAAATTATGACTCTGGTAAGAACACTTGCTGGCTCGCATTGCAATGTTGTGTGCTTGTGGTGTGGCTAGAGTGCTTTTTGAGACGGAAGGGGAAAGCAGCTATTGTCAAAGCCCGTTCAGGACGTCTGCAAGCTCTTATGCTGTTAAGATGGGTCTCAGATGGCAAGCAAGTCACTCGTGGGCTTTGCGGGAGCGCTGCACTGGAGGGAGCTGTGCTCGTCTGTGCTGAGAGGTGATGTGCAGATGAACCTTGCTGCGTGCATCGTTATCAACGCAAAGTTATCTCCCTGAAAAAGCAGTGCTTGGGGTTACTACCTTCAGTACAGCGGTGCGTAAGAGCTTGCTTCCAGCCAGCACAGGTTATCTTTCTTTTCATGGAGTAGAGAGTCAGAACTGACCATCCTCTGAAGTCAGGCGGGGGCAGGCACCTTCCTGCCATTGGAAAGCAGGGGGGGGGCAGGCTGACCCCCCCTGCCTTTTCTGAAAAGAAATACCAGCACGGTTAGAGCCTAATGCCAGCAACAGCATCGGCATAGCGCTTCATGGGGGAAGCTCAGGAGAGGCAAAGAGCAGGTACCAGGGTTGGAGATGCTCCTCAGCATCGCTGCCTTCCTGTGCTGGAGTGCTGCTAAGGAGGCAATTAAAAAACAGAAGGTGCGCGATCCTGCCCCGTTTCACCTCCACAGTTGCACTCTGCAGCTTTTGAAGACAACATCTGCCTTCAGCAGGAGGAAAGCACTGCGTTGCACACCAGGTTCCCTACTCTGAAGTGTCCAAAGTTACTATAAAATGTTGGCCTCAAACTATTGCGCAACATTATTTCTTGTAGTAGGCATTTTAATTGTATTAATGTGATACAAACTGTGCCAGCAGTAGAGTACAGAAAGACAGAAATGGCTTAACTTTGTTGTTCCAGAACACGATGGAGGCAGGCGGGAACGTAACCACCTATCTGGAAGGATTTATTAAAGCCCTAAAAAACAGTGAATAGTGGTCAAAGGAGAGACTAATAGCTCACAAGCTGCAGAAAATCCAGAACGCTGGAAAGTCATGCCTCGAGTGGATGGTACGTTTGGGTTGGATTTTCTGTTTGCTATTTTATGTCTTTTAGATGACCATGAACTCTGCTGTGGGGTTTGTCCTGATTGCACTGAGAACAAGTGTGTGACCAAAGCACACGGCTGCCTCCCGGTCGGGTGCCTGATGGCGCACTCTCCAGCCAGCAGCTGTCACTTGGCCATGGCCCTGGTACCTTCACTGCTCTGCTCTGCTCTGCTCTCCCCTTCCCGATGCCTCCTTGCTAAGTGAAAGTCCATCATTTGGCGGAGGTGCCCCAGTGCGACGGGGACCGGAGCTGCTGCCCCAGCCCCAGCAGCAGAGGCTACTCTTGCTGCGGGACGGCCGCACTAGATGCAACTTGCTGTCCTACCTTCATCAGAGCCTTTGTGGTCTTAAAATTAATTATTAAGTAAAAAACTCCAGTTAGGTAACAGGATGCAACTTAAGCGTCCAGATTCTGTCCTTTTAACTCTTTTCCTTTCTGTCTGTCCCCAAGGAACAGGACTGGGAGCCAGTGGAAGAGGAGGATTTTTTCAGTAATCTGGAATACTTATTAAGGTTCCTGAATCACAATGCCCTTCCAGAGGAAACAGTGTAGGCTTCAAAGAAGTTTGAAGCACCCCTGGTCCAACCTGCCAGGAGACCTGAGCTTTGCATATCCTCATTTCCGTATCATTACTCCAATGATCAAGGCTATTGGGAGCTATTATTTATTCATATACCTATTCATATTTATTTATTCTATTTATTTGTAGAAAAATCAAGTTATTTATTTTTACAATGAAGAAATGCAATAATTATTTACTTTTTTTGGACACTGCTATTTAATGGTGTGTGAGGAGGAGCTCTGTGGGTCCGGCTTTGGGTTTGCTGTCACACTATTTCCCTAGCACACTAGCCCAAGCCACAGCCCCAGGGCTCGGCTCTGCAGCGCCCGAGTGCTCTCAAATCTGCCACCCTGCAAGATGGGGACGGGGACCATCGGTGCCACCCAGCACCTGCACCTCCCTCTCGGCCCCCGGGACCAGCCTGCGGCCCGGCCAGAGGGCTGCTGGCCTTGGCTCCCCTGAGCCGCCACCAAACACGACCAACGGTGGCTCTCAAGGACGTCAACCTTAGCAAACCCCTGAAAAGACCTCTTGCAAACTTAAGGCACAGCTCATACCCACTTAGAGCGTGTGAACGTAAAAATGACTTTCACTGAGTGAAAGTTCCCCATAAGGACAAACCACCTAAATAAAACCCGGTGACTAAGAGCCTGGTACACACCATACTGCTTTTATTTTCAACCAAACGAAGTCTTCATAGCAATGCTGCCGCGCTCAGGCAATTTCAGCATTTTGCTCCTGCAGCTGAAGTTTCCAGATGCCTTCAGAGCAGTTTCACATCTCTTTAGGAGGTTAGGGGCATTTGCACAGGACAGTTTCGTAAAAGGATGAAACTCTTACTTTTTAAATTATGCTTAAGTACTTATATTAACAGAAGAATATTACTAAGCTGTGAACGCAATGACGATCATTTTAAAATGTAAAAAAAAAAGGCAAATTGTGGAAACATGACTGTTCTTACGGCTGTGTGCTGCCGACACATCGCATGTACATTTTTTAATGTTAAATGTTTGGGAAACTTGTATCCAGAACTCTATGAAATGTAACCAAACTCTAACAGAATCTATGCAAAATAAATCTCTTGCACAAAGGTGTAACTCTTATGGGTTTTTATTTTGTGAGGTTTCATGGTGATTTAAGGACTATTCCATCTAAAAAAAATCAGATTGATTGAATCAGGATCTTCTAGTGGTGAGTTTTTGAGCATTTGGGGGGGGCTTTCTATTCAGAAATACATAAGTCGATTGTATATTCTATAGATGATTGATTGTCCCCCTGTGCAGAGGATCACCATGAGGTCCAAATACCACCTACGACCACCTGTGTGTTCAAATTTGGGTAAAAGTAGCACCTAAATATTGAGTCAGGATTTTGTTTCTTTCTTTGCTCACACTGCACGGTGGGTGGACATCTCACTGCAGCACCTCCCCTTTCCCACCCGGCTGGATATTCTGATTTCAGGGAGATTCACCCACACAGAAGAAAGCAAACATGTAGCACTCCGCCATAAAATCCTCCTTGGGGCCGGGACGGAGGAGCAGCGGTCGCCTGCAGCGGCACCTGCGTCCCTGTGGACCGTCAGGGTAGTTGGGCACACAGCTTCCCCTCCGAGGGGAATCTCCCACTGGAATTTCGCCTTCACTCCTAGCCCAGCCCATCGTCTTGATGTACTTTTGCAGGCACCGCCGAGCACCTGAAAAAATTTCCCTGAATAGCATGATTCACAGCGCATTTAGCAGAGAGCAGTGCAAGCCGTGGTGTGCCTGTGGGATCCCCCAAACACCACGTTGCCTGCAGGAAAGGACAGGTTGAAGAGGCAGGGAAATCCGTGCCGGAATCTGCAGGGATTACTCAAGGCAACTAACATGTTTGAAGAATTAGCTAATATTTTTAATAACATCGGAAGAGGAGTTTCTTGAGGGCAGGGGAAGTCAGACACAGTAGTCATCATATGGACAGGGCGGAAAAAACCCAAACAATGGTAGGTTCAGTCATCATCACTCTGCCTCCCCAAAATACCCAGGAACAAGGCATTAACTGATACTTACAAAAATACAGAGTGCATTAAAAAAGGAGGTTCAACATTTTTAGTGGCTTTAGGTCAAAGCAGCTGATCCTGAGAGGGCAGGAGGGTGATGCTGGGTGTATCTGGGCTCCAGGATGGTGCCCGCAAGGACAGCCTTGCGAGAGACCCGAGGTGTCATTCTGGTCCCATGTCCCCAAGACTGGCACACAGCCTGCTGAAAAGCTGGTCTCAAAGGGTGGTTGTTGACCTCCAGCTCAAAGGCTGAAAGCTCTTTGGAGAGCCGGATCACAATCCAACGTACTGCATCCAAAGCCACTCTCTTGTTTTGAATTGGGTGCGAAAGAGAGGAACAGTCACAACCTTCCAAGGGAAGAAGGGACCACGACCCTGTGGGATGCGAGGAGAAAGCATGGCAAAAGGCGCAGTTTACTTCCAAAGAAAGTTTTACATTTGTTAGCAAAAATCTGCTGAGAGGGAGACAGAACAGTGAGCAGGACTACTGGGAGATGCTGTGGACCGTTGCTCATGGTGGGGAAGGAAGGCTGGAAGGTTGGAGCATCTTTCTTAGGGGGAAAGGCTGAGGGATTTGGGGCTTTTTAGTCCGGAGAAGAGAATACTGAGGGGGGATCTTATCAATACTTATAAATACTCACAGGGAGGGTGCTGGGGGGTGGGAACAGTCTTGTTTCAGTGGTGCCCGGTGACAGGACAAGAGGGAAAACGGCAGATACACTTACCCCCAGACACCGCCTTCCCTATCGCTTGTTAAAATGCAAATACAAGTTGGATTGCTGTAATTACAAAGCAGGTCATCTCAGCCGGGCAGCTCCTCGGGCTCTCAGGCTGGGGAAAATCCCAGGGCAGGCAGCTCGCCTCGCTCCGCTTACCGCAGGCGCTCAGGATCCTCTGAGGTCTGGCAAGTGTCTCTCCTCCGAAAACGGGGCAATAAAGCTCTGTCTGCAACTGGCAGTGGCCGCTCTCTAGGGGGCAGCTCTTGCCTGCGCCACGTCCCCCCCGCCGCCACCGGACCCGCGGCGGGAGCCCGGGAAGGGAGGAGAGGGCGGGCTGCCGGGGCGATGCTCACCCGGGCTTTTAATCAACTTCTCTCTGGATTACTCCAAAGAGCTCAGAAGTGTCATACAAAGGGGAAGGAAGATTCCAGACTGGCTGTTTTCTGAACGAGCCTGAAAAAGGGGTTGCGTGCCCGAGGTTCCCCGGCAGCGCCCCGGCTGAACCAACTGATAAAGGCGTCGCCTCTTGGTACAAACTCCCAGTCTTTAACCTTCCTTATTTTTCACTATTTTGGAGAATTTTGTGCGCTTGCTTGCTTATCCCAGCTTCTCAAAACTCCCTCTGCCAACACCCTTTGGAAACTTTTTCAGCCGGTTACAAACATGAGCCGCCCTGTTTATAATACCTTTGTCATAAACCATCTTTTTCTTACCAAAAGGCTGGAGACCAAAAGGGTTTAATAAAGTCCAGCAGATTCTTGCCTCTTGTTACAGAAAAAGTTAAAAGCCAAACAGCGCGGCTGCAACCGTATGGGGCCTAAAGCCGCTGAGAAGATGCCGGCTGGGAGCAGGAGGCAGCGCGGGGGGCGGGGGGGGGACAGGACTGGGTACCTGCCCCCGGCCCCTGCAGCATCGCTGAAAGGCGCATCGGAAGGCGCATCCCGCGCACAGCCCAGCGAGCCGCTTTCGCTCCGCTTCAGCCTATCGATAACATCTCGCTACTTCTCTCCAGCAGTTTTAAAGCTATTTGACATTAAGCCACGGTATGTTTTCCAAGTGGGCGAGTATTAAAAGGAGCGACGTTGTTCCAAATGGCATCCGGTGTGAAAATCATTCAATAAATGGATTTAGTGCGTGTCAGTATTTGCCTAATGGCTTAGATGAATGTACAGCCTACACAGTGGTTTGCAGCTGGTGGGTCTGGTTATTAGGTGGTTGAGCCCAATGTCAGCAGCTTCCCTGGGGCAAATGATCCAGACAGGGGTGGGAGAAGGTACAGGAGACAGGCTGTCCTGCCCGCTCCTCTCCCACCTCCAGAGCTGAGGAGCAGAACAGACTCCCCAGTGTTACCAAGAGATACTGAAGTTTACACAGGAGAAAGTACAGCGACATCTTTGTTGGTTTTTTAGATCTTTCAGTGTGCCAGTTTAGCACATTTGAACATTCATTTTAGTGGCTCATTTTAATCAACTCTACCTCGGGGGGTTGGTCGGAAAGAGCTTGCAGAAGCCACATGCCACTTGGTCTCCTAACAGCTTGGTTGGGAAATGAGGGGGCCTGGACATCGGAGAACCAAGAGCAGTTTGATATTGAAATTTTTCTCTTGGAGAGAGTGATTCAGGCCTTTCATCAGAGAGGTGAATTGAAGCAGGGCTGGAAAGTACAGCCCTGACAATTATTTCCCAGGTGGTTGTTGCTACAAGAACCTTTCACGTAGCACTGGAGAAGGTAAATATCTGCCCTGCACATGGGAGAAGTCAAATGAACAGGGGATAACGTGGCCAAGATTAACATCCAGACTTGTATTATCTAGTAGGGACAACCCAAAACATATCTAGACAAAGAACTGAAAACATCACCCAGGCTCAAATTTTCATATTACATTTAGAAGACTATCCAAGGTGAAATGTATCCCTGACTCAACATCGAAGATTTCCCTAATCAAATCTGGTAAACCCCATCTGCCACTTCTGCACTTTGTCGTTTGGTATGAAATACCCCACCTAAAAATCAAATGTAGGTTTATACCAGAAACTGGACCATATGGGAAACATCTGGGCCAGCCCCTGAGCTGGCACAGGTTGACAGGGATATTTGCAGAGCTCTGTGCTGATGTGCTCCAGCTGAGCGTCTGGCTCATCGCTAACCCTTTCCAAATAGCACTTGCCAAGTGTTATTTTTTCTGGCGCTATAAAAGACTTCCTTACAGCTCTCTGCCGGAGTCGGAGCTGTTACGGAGCAAGGTGAGGCAGCACGGGCTGCACGGGCGTTCCCGGCGCAGGGCACGACACCACCCGCCACGCTGCCTGGCGCGGTTGGCACTAATGCTGACCATCAGCGATTTGCCTTTTCTTGGCGGCCAGAAATAATTCCTCACCGCGCGTTCCCTCCATAACACTTCTTTCATTAACTGTAATATTAATTGCCACCCATCCTGGAACAAATCAGACTTTTTTTTTTTTTTTTCTTTAGAGCTGCGTTATCTTAGGGTTATGTGAGCCCCGTCTCTGCAATCGCTCTGGCAATTTCACTCTTCAAATACGGAGTTATCTAGGAGGGAACTCCCTCGTGTGTCTCCTCTGCCCTTAGCTGGTGGCGTTGGGGGAGCCGCAGCCCTCCGACAGCCGGAGAAAAGCTCTCACCAGGGTCCCGGCCCACAGCAGCCCTGACCGCACTGCTGCACAATGCCCCACTGTCTTCTCAGCCCTTCTCCCCACTCGCTTACTTGTTCCCACATGCAGACAACACAAAACACCTAATTACGTCGGTGAAGTGCTGCTACATAAGGGCCGCAGTATCATTAGCAAAGGGACGAACGTTTCCCCCGACAACAAGGAGCTGACAGCTGAGATATTGAAGATTTGCACAGCACTGTCGTGAAAATTAATTAGGTCAGGGTACGATCCAGCCCTCACACCTACTAATTACGACGAACAAGCAACTTTTTGTTTTCTTTTCAGGTCAAAGAAAAGATACTGGCTGTAGAAAAGCAGCCAGTTTTGCAAGGCTGCTGTACGTGTCCGTGCACCCCTCTGCTCCCACACGCCCGCCCATGTCGCGCTGTAGAGACGTAGAGGATTGATTCATCCCTACGGGCTCCACCTCCAGCCGATCTTAGCTCCAGGGGCACTGAAATCCTTAATTTACAGCAATATAGGATGCAGTCTTACCTGATGGGAAACAATTGGCTTCGTGGCCATGTTACTCTAAATAGAATAATTTCCGCAGATATTACTATGTTCTTTTACAGTATCTTGTACACGATTAGTGCCCTTGCACATTGCGCTTGCTTACCTCAAAGCGCTGCTCCGGAGTCAGAAGGTTTAGGAAGTTTACCAGAACATTAATCATAAATGTTTCTCAGATCAGATATGCTGCTAATTCGACTGCTCGAGTTGTTGTCTCTTTCCTATTTTAGCGATTTATGAATGAGATAAGATAGTAATCACATCCTGCACATCACATCAGCTTCTCTATATAAGCCAGCTTAGCATCTGCCAAGAGAGACGAGCTTGCATTCAAAGCCCGTTTCAGAGAAAAAAGGTCGAGCTCCCCAGTACACCACCTTTAAAATGTATCTTCACTTGTTCTTGTTCCTGTTTAGCTCTGGGGTGTCCGGCTACTTTCTGCCTCTGAAGGAAACGCCGCATCTGCAGAACAAGACTAAATCTGCAATAATTGACGAGATGCTTTGCCTACTTGAAGCTGAAAATGAGCCCATCAATGTAAATCATTTTGCACTTCTCCCACCCCAGATTTGCTCTTTGAGATGATTTCCAATTTGTAACTAACGTATTTCTATTGTTTTCAGGAGCAGTTCTTCAAACCGCTTCACATAAAGGTAAGAAGCTGCTGTTTACTAATTCTATTATTACTGGTCAGAGGCTCCAAAGGGAACTTAGCGTGTAACCGCTGGTGTAGCAGGTCTGAGGACATTTAAAGGCAAGGTGTACATGCCAGCTGAGATGGGATGGCCCGATGGGGAGCCCAGGGCTCGACCTCATTCTTGTCCACTTAGAGGCAATTGTGCTCTTCTTACTGTCCCGAAACACCAATACGATGTCATTTTTTTAAAAGATTCCGGGACTATGGCTAATAACCCATTCTAATTGCTAACAAAGATAAATAGTATGCTTTCCCTCCATGTTTATGGATTCTTTTTAATGCTTTTCTGGAGAAATTTCTGTTGGCGGTTGTAAAGCCTGGTCTGCAAATGGCTGGCAATATAAAATAAAAATGGTTAAAGCATCTCTCTGTAAGTGTCCTGCTTCCAAGGAAAAGAAAAAAAAAAATCACTCTCCAATTTAGATGGAACTGGATCAAATTCCCAATGTTGTCACATTCACGATTGACAGAAACTAGACCTTTCTTATTGCAAAGTTCCCAGTTATAGTAGTTATGAAGACTGTCCTTATAACATGACTTCTTATAAGAAGGTATAAGAAGGAAATCAGATAGAAGTTAAGATTTCCAGAGAAAAATAACAGCTGGCGTATTCAATATGATTTATCAACAGTGCTTTTAAGAAAGAAAAGCTTTCTGGTTGCAAACTGGAACACTGCTTCTTTTCCCTTTTTCTCCTAGAACCAAAGTTGTGCGCGTTATAACACCGAAAACTTTATTAAAGAACTACAAAAGATACCCACGTGTAACTGCATGAAGAGAGTTGAAAAAGACATGATACAGCTAGAAAAAACCTGTCCCATTTTGAAGGTAAGCTTTTACTATTCATTTGAGTTGAGTTTCAAATATTTTCTTGTCGCTATCTATTCATGCGGATTTTTTACCCCGGGTGGTTTCGTTCCAATGCCCGGTGGTGGGCTCGCGCGACCCAGCAGCTGGAAAGCCACGGCCGGCCCCTCCTCCCGCTGGGCAACGCTGCTGCAGCTCCTGGACCGCACCAGTGCCGTCACCTTGGGTTTTGCACAGGATGGAGGATAAGGCATGAATTTTTAAATAAATCTAGAGATCTGCTGAGAAAACATCAGGAGCTCTCCTTATGATTTAAAAGAAACCATCGAGCTTCCCTGAAAGTTAATTTCCCCTAAGGTAATAATTGAAGAAACATCAGTGGAAGTTGTTCAGTAAGACTTCACCTGTCACTTAACTTCTGGCTCACTTTTCCGTAAATTCTAAGTCAAAGTTTTGAGATTTGTTAGCAAAGACATTGTTCCTCCTTTTTAATTGTGGCCCAGCTGCAGCCTCGAGGAGGGTTATCGAGGTTTGTCTATCACGCACAAATTCAGTCTTGAACGGGTTATATTAATATAGTTCATTTAGACCTGCAGTAATGAAGATTATTTATTAGGTGCAATTAATAATGACCTGTACAGCTTGTCCTTCAGGAAGAAAGGCGCAATTAATAGGAGAAAAGATACAGACCAGGAACACTACAGAGAAAGGAGCCTGCCTTTTGAATACAAAAGAGAGAAAGAGAGAGAAAATAAGGGGATAGAAATTAGAGTTTGCATGTGTTCTGCCAGTGTATACTTGCAGGAACGGCTGTGCTTAGATATTTCCCTGAATCAGAGAAGCAGGCTTCAGGAGGAAAACCAGACATGCATCAATTTGATAATTTCTGCAGGCTGCAGAATTTGCTAATTACTGCAGCCCTGTCTGAATCTATCACCCAACCAAATGCACGCGGAGCTCCACACTGCTCCGACTGGATCCTCTTCGGCTCAGCGCTGAGAGCGCCGGGATGCTGCCGGGCTCCCGCCGTGCATCCCACACTCCCTCTCTGTCCCCAGCACTTGGACTTTATGAGAGAGATGTTTTGACCTGGCTTCTCTTCTTCCAGTTTGGCAGATAACTCCCCTCCCCCCCCAAAAAAAAACCAGAAAAATTTGCAGTACCGTGAAAGTCAAAGAAAAAATAGCAAGGTATTATCTGACTAATGGTTTGTAGGGATTGTGTGAAATGGTTTGGGGCTGGTGAAGGGCAGCTAGCCGGCTTCATCCTCCATCCCAGCGAGATGAGGAAGCCACGGAGAACGCGCAGCATTTGGGGTGGAATTCCTTCGTATCTCGTGCATCACTATCTACTGTTTTCCCTTAGAAACCTTCATCCCATGACAGTAAATGCTCAGAGATGGCAGAAACAAACTTCTCACACTTTAAAGAGAGTCTGGAAGAATTCTTGAAATGGGTCAACGGGAAGCAGGACTGCAGCAACATCGTGAGAAGTGAGTCGGGTTTGTATCCGGACAGCAAATGCCACTGCCCTGACCTGTGGAGATCCCGCAAAGGCTCGCTCTAGGGAAGAGCCGCCCGGGC
>VZSZ01007116.1:921739-933628 GCA_013398815.1 Ibidorhyncha struthersii
ACAGCAATTAAAACTGTCCACAGCAATTAAAACTTTGTATAACAAGCGGAGCCAAGTGTCGTCATTTATATCATGCACAGTTACCGAATGTGAAATGTCATTATGTCACCAGAGATAAGTCAAAAGGTTCACAAAGCAACCGAAAACCCAACCCTGACCCACAGACGTGACCATTCAAACCCTTTGGGGACCGGGGCCGGGCACAGGTTCCGGCTGGCGGGTGCTGCCGGGCAGCCAAGGGTCGGGATGTTCAGCGAGGATTTACGGGACTCAGCGCAATCCCGCAGGGCAGCCCCCGAGGAGGGAAGAGCCCTGACACCCACCGTTCACACGCTCTGCTTCAGTCCCCCGGCACTAAAATCCTTGCTTTCAATTTCTGCTGGCTTACGATGAACTTTAACATGAACCTGACCAAATCAATCTTGAGGTCCTATGTGCCTGCCACTTCGGTTGCGGTACCTTCTCCCGGCGTACTGAACAGCTTTTGCTTTGAATTTTCCAGATCTTTTCAGTACACAGCATTTATACAGTTTATGACTAGGTGCAAACAGGTGCTGAATCACATGCTTTAATAAAGATACACGGCATAATGTTCCTTGCTTGAGACCTTTCATAGCTCTGCCTATACCAGTACACACCAGGCGCCAGATGCTGTTTTTCTGACATATATCTGTATTTTTGCAAAACAGTCAAGTCTTGGGCAGAGACAGAAAAGGGAATAAATTTAAAAAAAAAAAAAAAACCTATCACAAACTAGCGGTTAAGAGCAATCCCGGTCACATCAATACCACTACTCCCAGTCTGCAATAACAATACCAAGATAACAGATAGAAGAGGTCATGGATGATGGGTCACCCAAACCTTGCTTGTCCGCTGCCCATTTCCGTGCGTACAGGCAGCAGTGAAGCGGTGGGATTCACAGGCACCACAGATTTCAAGGGGTTTGTCCTCAAGACTTAGCAAAGACAGGGGAACCCAGACTGCCGACTTCTCTAAACACAGATAGAAATACAGTTTGCCATAAAATTGAGCCAAAAGACAATTGATATGTACCATAATGAATCTAGCTGGTATCAGTTAAAAAACTGTAGTTCTTCTAAGCCCAGGGAAAGGCTGAGACAGGAATTTGAAACTGCTGTGAAAAAACGTGACGGAGTTATCAAATGGTCTTCTAACTCAGAAATATCGCATATACCTGTTTGCAAGATACATCTTATCTTGGTGCTTAGACCTTTGCTGCTGCTGAACACGCTTCACCCCTCTTGTACTCAGCCCACCTAACGTCTGCGGGTTTTGGACAAGGATTTGTGTTGAAGTCACTAACGATCATAGAAATGACTTGTCGTGAAAGTAGGATTTATCAGATGTGTAAAAACAGATATAATACATCTACACACACAAAGCAGAAGGTTTGCACCGTTTCCCATAATGCCTTAGTCACTAACCAATATCCAGCCTACAGTGGGATGTCAGAACCGATTCTTGCAGCTGACTAAAAGGTGGTAAGAAGGAGAAAGAGACAAAGCATTTATAAATTATGGGGAGAAAAAAAGCCCGTCCTATTTTCACACTTCAGTCCAAGCAGAAGTAGTTTTCTAGCGTGCTCAGAAGGCCCCGAACCATCAGGCATCTCCAGGTTAAGACAGCGGTGGAGATGGGGTGGTACGGGTCTCAGTTTAGCTGTCTGCATCTTTCTGCATCCCATGCAAGATCAGCGCTTTGGCAACACCCACATCGCAGTGATCTTTGCAAACTGAAACGAAATGATAAGTTGACAAAAGTCAAAGCCTATGAAAACATTTGAAGTACCAACACGATTCGAATTGCAGCAGGGTTCTAAAGTGCCATACTCCAACAACCCGGTAAAGGGTGACTTTTTCTGGTTGTGCATGAAAAGACGGGTCCTAGACAAAGAAACAAACCTGCTGAATTACTGCACTTGAATAATTCCACAGCACATACAGTAAATGCAACCAACTACTACCCTTCCACCCGGAGCAGCTGCTGAGTAATACCTGAGTTTGCTCATACACTCAGCTCCACCTCACCTTCCACAACACTTTAAAATGCACCAGGCTTAAAACAAACCACTTTAAAACTGGGTATCTTCCGATGTTTTTCATTCTTGAAGCTACGGTTTAATGTTACCTATCTGTAATTTTACCTTAGTCCCAGGGTTTTACTCGAGGGGCTGCAGCTCCCTCACCCACCCAGCCCAGCCGTTTCAATGAACAATGCAGTTTAAAAACCCGAAAGCAACTGAAGAGCACTTAGTTGAGCTTCACAAATGCTGGAGATGAACAAACGTGCTCCTGTCCAACTCTACAAGAAAAAACAGACCAAACCACAACATTTTCTGGAGCTGGGCTGTTCAAACGCATGCCTGAAGGGCCGATCCGTATTCACAGAAACTCACAAAACCAGAGATAACTACACCAGTCAGGGTATGAACTGGGGTGGCTGACAGAAGAGTAACATTATCATCAGAAAGGCATTTAGTCTGCGGGAGTCCTTTATTTTAAGGAGTTCTTAGTGGAAAATGTGTTTTTATTACCCCCTGTGGTCAGGTTTGCTGAGATATGTTTGGGTTTTTCTGCTGAGCACCCACCTGGCACCAGCAGCTCCTCCGAGGTATTACCTTTAATGTCGTTCAATTTAACTTTTAAAATTCTGAACACGACACTTGGTCTTACCTTGGAAACTGTGGTACCCCACTGACTTGATCAGAAAGTCCTGTAGCAGCCCCAGCATGATTCATACTTGGTTTTTTAAGTTCATTAAGAGGGGAAAAAAAACCCCAACCACCTACTCTCACTCCTACCATGCCCACAGTAACCCGAGGCCATTACCCCTGTCTAGATGTTTACTTTTCAGTACATCTACTTGCAGCCCTTTCATCAAGCAAATACAGAAAAGGAAACCAACTCAGAATTAAATCTTGACCGCTCAAATTAGGTAGGTAGCAGCATTTTCCTCACCAACTTTATGAATGCATTTATTCTGCATTTACAGCGTTTCCCAGACATGTTTCCTGTACATACACGTTTCCCTTTCACAGCACCAAGTAGGGCCAGGCCACCTCTGCCAGCGCCGGCACGACCGAAGATAACTCCAGACCATGACAGTCAAGGTTTGTTTACCCAGTCTTCTTCCCCCACGATCTCAAATTATTTGTGTATCAAAAAATACTATTTCTTTCTGAAAACTGGGCCTTGTTTTTGCTCTTTGACCACCACGGCTATAATGCACAGAAAAGCTCCACCACTCTGGAGAGGGAAAGCGGTGACATGCCAGCTCATTACACAAGGTGTGTGGATAAAACACTCAATTCAGCCTCAGCTTGCAAATAAGATACTTGTCAGAATTGCAAAGGAGAAATGTAAAGTCATCTCGCCGCTTATTTGCAAAGCGTTTCACGTGCAGTTTCATCATCATCTTCTTCCCAGAGGTTTCCAGATCCCAGAATCCCAGAGTGGTGAGGGTGGGAAGGGCCCTCTGGAGCTCCCCCAGTGCCACCCCCTGCCAGAGCAGGGGCACCTCCAGCAGTGGCACAGGACGGCGTCCAGGCGGGGTTGGAATGGCTCCAGAGGGGGAGACTCCCCCCCTCTCTGGGCAGCCTGTGCCGGGGCTCTGCCACCCCCAAAGGGAAGAAGTCCCTCCTTGGGCTTAGATGGAACTTCCCATGTTGAAGTTTGTGCCCGTTCCCTCTTGTCCTGTCACCGGGCACCACTGAAACAAGACTGTTCCCACCCCCCGGCACCCTCCCTGTGAGGATTGATCAGCATTGATAAGATCTCCCCTCAGCCTTTTCTCCAGACTAAAAAGAAGCCAGAAGTTTCCAATACCCAAGTGGAAGCCCTGCTGACGTCCGTCTCTCCCCCCATTTGACAGGCTGTGGATGCGCAGGTTTGGGATGCTGGATGAGGTGACACAATGTCACCCAGGGCTGGCCCAGCGCTCGCCGGGTGCCTGCGCTCTGCGGGGCATCAACCCAGCCCAGCCAGGCGCAGCCGGCTCCTCCCGCGCGCTGCCAACCCTTACAGCCACGAGCAGCAGCAGCTGAAACAAGAGTGGAATATCACGTTTGGAAAGCGTCGTGGGAGGTTTTAACTGGAAACAAGCAACATCACGAGTTTCTGTTCTGATGGATGAATCAGAATTTGGGTGAGAATTATAAATCCAGAGCACTTCCAGCGCTTGCTGGATGAACATCACAAAACACGGCAATTAGCAGGACAATTGGCCTTTCCTTTCCTTTCAGCTTTTTCACGTCGCCTCAAAAAATCAGGTAAATAATAACCAAGTAAGTCTTTCCCTGAGCCTGCCCGGAGTCTGCGCCACTTCAGCTGCACGGGTGAGGTGTGGGGTGAGGGAAAGGTCTGCACCAGGTTCACGGCTGCCGGGGGTGGGGCCGAGCTGGCCGTGCCCTGCACGCCGCAAGTCATCCGCAGACCCCTCGAGACCAAAGCCATACTCAGCTACTCCTCATACTTCCACGGGACGAAAGAACCAAGCAAAACTTCGCAAACAAGCAAAAAAATTAATACTGCCCCACCGTCTTTTAAGATATCAGAGTATGTACCATGACAAAACAACCAAAGTTGGGCAAAGCTTTTAAAAATAAAGACTCTGACGCAGGTTGTATTTAATGTCAATGCCTCCATAGACAAAGGAAGAGGCATAATTTAGGATGATTACTGATACCATTCAGCAATCGGAACTTGCTTGCCGGACCCCCCCGCTCTCAATTAGAGTAGAGAGAAGACTCACACGAGTCTCGCCCACAGGATTTGGCCCAAAGGAAACACAGTCAGGTAACCTCAGCATGTCAATTATTTCTTCCCATGACTTTATCAGAGTGGGGAAATACAACAGGCACTGAGGTTACAGTACCTGTTTATCATAGATGAAATATTTTAAGTTTTTTTTTTTTTTTTTAAAGATACACAGAGCCATTAGCCACATCCTTGAATGCCGTGAGCTGTCATGGGCAAAGAATATATTCTTATTAAAAGAAGCCGCACCCTTCACTAATAATATCACTAACTACAGGACAGAATGGAAAAATTATTTAAAAATACCATATTAAAAAAAAGTCAGTGGAAGAAATGGCGAGTATTAAATCTTTCGTTTGAGCGAACGGCCCATCAGTAATCCATAGATTAGAAGTACAGTTACCACTGACCGTAATCTTATGTAGAAGGTATAAAAGAATTTATTTCCCAAAGACTTGAGAGCTACAGAAACTGAGTCTAATTCTGGTCAGAAACGATCCTGAGCCAACCCCAATTTTCTATATCCAATTTCCTAAGTTATCTGAATCTTCATACAGACTTTGAAGCTTTTTAAGTACAATGCTGTGAGTATTCTCAAAGGCAACGGAAAAAAACAGAAATCTGAGTCTAATATTCTTGGAAGCAGCACAATCTTCATTCTGACAACTTCCATAAGTACTGGGCTCACGTGTCTTGAAGCGTATTTTATCTGTGATGGGCTTCGCAAGCAAGGTTTTTTAATTTTTATTACTTGCAATTAAATGTTCCTACTCTGTCCTCATGACAGGGTCTAAACTTTCGGTGCAGGACAGAACTCAGTGGGGACCTCCTTCAGCAGGTGCAGCTTTAGCCAGCTACCACGAGCAAACAAATACAGCAGAAATCATGGGAAAGTCCCGTCCCTGCCTCCCTCCCCCTCAGCTATCTGCGAAAGCATCACCTGCGTTATCTCCCTGACCTGGGCTGCCAGCAATCCCCCTCGCAGATAAACGAGCACGAGGCCCGTCCTACCGAACTCGCTGCCGTCAGCGTTAACCCGCTCCTTCGGGCGCAGGGCACTCGTGGCCACTCTCCATAAATCCAGACCCATTAGCCTCGAAAAGCCACAGCCCCCCCTCTCCCTGAACCTCCTTCGATTTCAAACGTATCGAAACGACGGTCGCTCTTCCTCAGCTTAAATGTTACCTTCAAAAAATGCGTATCTCAAATAAATTGTGAAAAAATTCAACAGTCGGAGCCACAGGTGCAAATCGTTTTCCCGGTGGCCAGAAGGCGACAGGCTGTGTCTAGCAGTCTCCAAATTACATCATGGAAATAAGCTTACCTTTTTGCTTCATTTTTTTGTCGACAAGACGCCACATAGAACGGAGTCACCGGTGATCGTTTGCTGAGCAACACAGCCTATGACAGGAGAGGTTTAAAGAGTATTTTAGCTTTTGAGAAGTTATAAAGGAAGGCTTATTAGCTAGAAAATTAAAAAAGAAAGAGGTGTGATACACTGAGAGAGAGACCTCCCTCAGATAGAAGCGGGAGATAAGGTTGAGGTTGCAGAGCAGCAGGAGCCGAGAGCGCAGGCGGTGGTCACTGCTCTGCCTCAGCTTCCTGCGCCAGCCAGGCTGCAGTCCCGGAAAAGCATCAGAAAATGAAATTAAAATGAATTTACTTCAATTTCAGAGATGAACGCGGTGCCGCTGAAAGGTTGGGGAGCGGATAACCCTGGATGAGGAATTCTGCATCCCAGGGATGGGTCCTACCTTCCCAAACCACCCCGCCGCGACCGCAGGGTCTCGCTGCAACGTCTGCTCCTCGTCCTAACGCCGAGGAGGGGCCGGTCCTGCAGCATCAGGTCCGCTCTGCAGACTGGCAGTCCAGCCGAACGAACAGTGCAATTCCCAGAAGTTCAAATGACTTCTTAGTTCTGCGATCTCGCCAGGATTCAAATCAATCATCAGAAACGTCCTTTGTCCAGTTGTTACTCACTGAGCTTCTCGGTTCTGCAGAACACGTCCCTGCTCGGCAGCTCTTCTGCTTCTGTGGCTTTCCAGTTAAAATAGCATCTCTTTATTTGAGTTAAAATGCATTAAAATGGAATGTTAGGTACTAACTATTTGCGATACAGCCAGTATTGTTCATTGGCAAAGCTGTTTAAGTTGAAGTTAAGTTCGGTGATGCAGCATATCGGCTGATTACACGTCTACGAGCGATCCACACGTGTGAAAAGCTTTGCTCGTGACTGGCGCTCGCAGAATCAAGAGCTGCTCTGTTTGAATGCCGCTGCTCTAAGAGACAGCTTTAACAAGCGTTGTAGCTGGTCCTGAATACTTTCTACAAGCTCTGCTTCACAGCTGGCACAGATCTCTGTTATACTAACGAAGCGACAGCTCGCCGCAGTAAATTTCCACTTTAATTTCCACCCCGTTTTAATGGAATTTTAGTACCAGTTACCAGTTTCTACAGGGTTAGAAACTCAGCTGCAGGCCTGCAGCACCAGCAGGAGCGCGGCCGCTGGGACAGGACAGGACTAAGCCCTTGGGGAAGAGCAGAGGGTTTCCTCTGCCCCGGCCTCGGCCAACCCCACCGACACCTCCTGCGCCCACCCTGCCTTTGCCCCGGCCGCACGGGGCCACTCTGCCTCCTGACGATTTCCCTTCCTCACCAGTGTTAAACAGCATTTTGTTGGTAACAGACCAACGCAACCGCCAGGTCCTCGCTACCCCCGTATTCCAGGAACCCCGAAACAAGGCAGGCGAGCGATGCTCTCAGGGGAAAAAGGGGTGAAAAGTCAGACTCTGGTCTCTCTTGCTTTGATGTGCTGGAGGATGCGGGTTTCAGGTGCGTTTCCACCGCAGGATGACTCAGAGCACACCCCACAGCCTTTTCAGCTTAAGGCAACCCTACTGTGAGTTATAAAAGCCGCTAAAAACGCATAAAGTGTCTTACATTTACTACAGGTAACGTGTCAAGGAGAGAAGGACACTTCTACGTCCCTGCTCCTCTCCAAAGGATATGGCACCAACTCACTGTGTGGACAGAGCACAATTATCGGATGCTTTGGCTTGTCCTATGGAAAATATTTTCTCTGCTGTGCAAGTCACAACGGTGCCTGTGTGCTTCCCCCGCCGCCGTGGCTGGGGGCCACCACGGCACGCTGAGCCGCTGCTCCCCCTCCCCAGTGCTGCAGGGGCTCCCCAAGGGCAGTTAAGGGATGAGCATCGCTCACAGGTGAGAAGTCAGGATTTTATTAACGAGGAATTTGGTTTTAATCACACTTAGTGTCTTTTAAAGATTTAAATTAAAAAAAAAAAAAAGTACTTTAAAGAAAGGAAAGCTGGTTTCTAGGAAACAATTCAGCCCTGAAGCGGTCTGGCAGTTGGACGAGATGATCGTTGCAGGTCCCTTCCAACCAAATTATTCTGTTAATTCCTCCCTCCCAAGCACCAAACGTTCTCTCTCACACTATTTGAGCTGCAATCTGCCGCCGATGCTCTGGCCGACAGCTCGCCCAGCTGGACGTGATCAGCCTCGCCGCTCCCCGCAAGGCTTTGTGTTTACGTGGCACCCCGAGGACGGGTCGGTGGCCCTTCTGCTTACGAGGGCCCCAAGCAGGGGACACCCCACACGCAAGGGTTGCTTCAAAGCCAGCTGCAGTCAAGCCTGGGCGAGGGGAAGGGTTTGACAGTGCTGGCTTTGAAGAATTTCCCAAATAAAAATTTCCCAAAGAATTAAACCCAAATTGCCAACTCATTGTGACTTTACATAGAGAAAATAGATCATAGAATGGTTTGGGTTGGAAGGGACCTTGAAGACCACCCAGTCCCCCCCCTGCCCTGGGCAGGGACACCTCCCCCCAGCCCAGGTTGCTCCAAGCCCCGTCCAACCTGGCCTTGAACACCTCCAGGGATGGGGCAGCCACAGCTTCTCGGGGCAACCTGCGCCAGGGGCTCACCACCCCCACAGCCAAGAATTTCTTCCTAAGATCTCATCTCAGTCTCCCCTCTTCCAGTGTAAAACCATTCCCCCTCGTCCCATGGCTCCCCTCCCTGATCCAGAGTCCCTCCCCAGCTCTCCTGGAGCCCCTTTAGGCACTGGAAGGCTGCTGTGGGTCAAGCGTTCAACTAACAGGAGCTGTTACGTATGAACAGCTCAGGAAGGTTTTCTTATGACATTAATGTGGTTGGGTAAATCCTTATTTTGAGCAAAGAGATTTCTTGGCAATCTATTTAGTCTGAGACTCATGAGGGATTTGGTCTGGGAAGTATTTAGAAGGAAACTGCTGGGGTAACTCCGGGCACATTTAGAGACCGAGCCTCTACCTCCTTCCAAAGCGCGCGGCGAAGCTGCTCAGCCCCTCTGGGCTGGGTGCTGGGTGACAGGAGTTATCTAATCCCCGAATCGCTCCCTTTGCATACTCAGTCCACACATCCGGATCTTGAGACAGAGAAATGCTGAGTTTTCCCACCTTTAACTGATACAGGTGGGAGATGCGGTTGCCTTTATCTGTATATCTAGTCCAAGAGCTCTGCTGGGGCATTTCTTAGAGAACGTTTAGTGCCTGTTGGTGGTTGCTTTGAACAACAACATATCGTGTTGAGCTGCCTTTAGGCAACATTTCTTAGAGACAAAAACCTTCCTCGCCCTTTTATCTATTTTCAGCTCTTGGGGTAATTTTTGTGCTAGCTCAGTAAGAGCCAGACGGCATCCGCTGACCAGCCACGGAAACAGAGGAGAAGGTTTATTCCCAGGTCAGGTAGGAACATTATGCACTTGCTCACTCCAACCTGCCGGTGTAATTTCTGATCCAAAGGGAGGGAAGGGCACTGTACAAGTTATTCGCTGTTCCCTACAGCTTCTGTACCACAAGGAAGGGTCAGATTGAGCCCACCCTGTGGCGCTGGCAGTTGTCTCTTCTGCTGGGAGCTGCGGAGAGGCCCCGGGATGCTCCGGGTGGCCAGCCGGCGAGGCGGGAGTGACCGAGGGCAGAGCTGGCACCTCCTGTGATGGGGACACCCCACGGCTCCCAGAAACACAGCGGGCACAAGCCCTGCCACACAAGTCAGGAGCTCTGCCTCCACCGCAGCCTTGAATCCATGCCTTGGCTCCACAACGGCTCCGGGACTCGTTGCCCAGACTCCTCTGTAGCCAAGAGAGAGGCAGACACTGCCGGACACGGCCACCTCTGATGGGAGACACCCCCCCCTGCCCAGCAGTGATGGCTTTGCTCCTCTGGCTGTAACCGGGCACCAGGTGAGACGAATTCCCCCCCCAGCAGCATCCCAGCGGGCTGGCAGGAGCCGGGCAGGGCTGGAACAGGAGGCCATACCTGGTACTAAAGTCACCAGGGGGGAGAGGAGCACTCCGGGGAGTGTCAGCCCTGCTCCAGGCTCGACACACTTGCGTTTGTAAAAGCCAACCTCCCAGCTGGGTACAGGACACACTTCTGACTTTCTGAACTTGGCGCTGCTGCTTCTGAAAGATATGAAAGTGCAACCACGGAGAGAGCAGAGCCTTGGCAGGAGCTGAACGCCACGCGTAAAAAAAGAGGCACTGATTGCAAGATGGTTAGTGAGCAGCTTCTGATCTGTGCAAAGCTTCAAGCTTGTGGTTTCCCAGGTATGAGCTAAAAATGGCTTTTAATCATTAAGTCATTTCCTCCTAACTGCTCTCCAGTTCTTTTATTGACCAGCGTTTCAGAACAAAGGCAGAACTGCATCACGAAAACACTCCTGCAGGTCTTGGATCTGCGCAGCGGTTTGGCAGGTTCATGAGGGTTCACAGGGTAAGGACTGAACAGGACAAAAATGACATGAGATTCCCAAGAAGAGAAATCCCACTGCTGAAGGCACTGGTGTGGGGTTCCATCCCAGTGCTGTGACCTTTGTGGGTTCAGGGACCGTCTGGTAGAGTTTGATTCCTGATGCTGGTACACTCCAAAGGTCGGATCATAGAATCACAGAATCATCTAGGTTGGAAAAGACCTTTAAGATGAAGTCCAACCGTTAACCTTGCACTGCCAAACCCACGTCTGCCCGTCTGTTAAACACCTCCGGGGACGGCGACTCCACCACGTCCCTGGGCAGCCTGTTCCAGTGCTTGATAGCCCTTTTGGGGGAAGAATTTTTTCCCAATATCCAATCTAAACCTCCCCTGGCGCCACGTGAGGCCGGTTCCTCTTGTCCCGTTGCCTGTTCCTTGGGAGAAGAGACCGACCCCCCTGGCTACCCCCTCCTTTCAGGGAGCTGTAGAGAGCGAGAAGGTCTCTCTCAGCCTCCTCTTCTCCAGGCTGAACGAAGAAACAAAGGTCTGGTACTCACAGGGGTGATTCTGCCCAATGCTTTTCACTTGTTTGCGGAAGGTACAACAGCTATTCAGCTACGAACACTTTTACTCATCTTACTTTAAAAAAACCCCAAGAAACCAAACAGTAAGATAATGGCATAAAGTAGCAAACTACCTCACAGGAGCAGACCATACGAGCGTTGTCAGTTAACGCCGCTCTTGCGTTCCTCATCTCCCAGTGAGCAGCAGCACAGCAGCAGTTAATGGACTGACCGGTGCATGGCCAGTACTGCTCCTGCCATCACCCCACCGCGCGTTAGACGCAGCTGGGGACCAGCACAGCACCCTGCCCAGCCTTGCGTGGTGCGGCCCATGGCCATCGGGGTCAGATCCCAACTACCAAGGATGGGAACATCACTCTGAACTCACGTAAAGGCACCCCCTGGCACCAGCGCCGTCCCCGGGAGGTGCCGGGTGAGTCCCCAGCAGCTCAGGGACCCCGCACGCACGCACAATGCGCTGCTGTTACCCGGCTCAGTGCCACGAGACGTGGCTCTGCTTTGCTCAGCTCTGCTCTGCTCGCCGAGGAGGGAGGTGGGGGGAGCACAGCCTGCGGCCTTCGGCTGCTGCCCTCCACCTTGAAACGCACCCAAAGTTGTACACGTGTTTCTTGTGTAGCACTTCAAAACCAACTGCAGCTTGCCGTTTCCTCTTTCCCGTGAGTAAAACCATGCTAGCTATCTAGAAAATCCAAGTTATCACTGATGCAGAGCAAAACGCACCGATGAAAAACCACAGCGATGCACAGCCTGTGCAAAGCTTCTGACCAAAAGTACCG
>VZSZ01007116.1:934144-955340 GCA_013398815.1 Ibidorhyncha struthersii
CCCCCCCTCTCTGGGCAGCCTGTGCCGGGGCTCCGCCACCCTCACAGCAAAGAAGTCCCTCCTCAGGTTTAGATGGAGCTTCCCACGCTCAAGTTTGTGCCCGTTCCCTCTTGTCCTGTCACCGGGCACCACTGAAACAAGACTGGGAGCAGAGTTCACGGGGGAGGTTGGGCAGCGAGCAGAGCCTCGGCTGGGCTGATGGGCTCAGTAAGAGATTTCCATCACCTATTTTGGCAAGGGTAAAGCTACACAAATAAGAGCTCCATGACCTCAGCTGCTTTGTCTGCTAATTCAAAACAGCTTCCTCCCTCCGAACGCAGAGCGGCCTGCGGGAGAGGGTGAACTGGGGAGAAGGTGCGATCCAACTGTGACCGGCTCATCCAAAGCAAAAACACGTGTTCCCTGCTGCTAGAAGAACTGGGGCAAGCCATGCTGGAAGCAGACGAAATCTTTGCATGGTGAAGGAGGACACCTGCAAGAGTCAGCCTTGTTTTTTTATTGACAGGGTCACATCCCGCAGGTGAGACCGGCGGCGAGCGCTCCTTGCAGGAGCTGCTGCAGGCAAGGGACAGCCACAGCCGTCACCTCCTCCCTCCCGTAGATACAGGCGTGTTGTGCATTTTGCAGTATTTCTGCCACCAAAATACACATGCAGACGCAAAGCGAGACCAGAGAGCGTGACTAAATTAACACTTTTTTTACAAAGTGACAGCCTAAGGCCACAAGTGGTATTAGGGCTTACAAATACATATACCTCACTGAGTCAGAAACGTTTCGTTTGCTTGCCCTCATTCAAGAAGATTAAAGTGGAGGAAATCAATGCAGAAACAAGGGAGAACACTATATTGCAGGAGGACCTGGGAGAAATGTCGCCTCGGGCATGCCCGAGGTGCGGCAGCTGTGGCCACATGCTCTGCAGAGGGCTCAGCGATGCCACGTGGGCTGTCCTGCACCTGCACCGCAGGTGGTTGATGCTCACCAGCCGAGGGCAGCTGCCACACTCAAACGAAATCACATACAAGTGCTCCACGGCCAAAGGAAGAAGCGGTCCCACGGGCCCAACTCATCTTCTCCAGAAGATGGGGTAAGTGCCAGGATCAGCCACTACTCCTGCTCCTCTGCCAGGCGAGGAGTCACTTGGACACTCTCTCCTGGTCTGCAAACGGAGGCGGGTAGAGGGTTGCTGACCCTCGGGAGACCACGGCTGGGCCAGCCACTCCGCCCCAGCCCAGACAAGCACACAAGATTCAGAAAGTTCCCCAGGTCCCATCAGGTCTATTCACTGGATGTATCGTGTCACACATCCAGACTATACCAAACTGCCACAGTCTTTGCAGATACAGACTACGAGCACCGACAGCAGTGTCCTCTGCAGCTATAAGGAATGACAAAGTGCCCCGAGGCTGTAAAAGATCAGCCACCACACAAGGGGCCATTGGTGTTTGCTCAGCTCACTCCTGTCTAATTTTACATCACCATTGGCTTCCAGATGTTGCAGGGCTCCCACCTCCGCACTGGGCTACGAGGCTAAAAGGGCATCTTTGAGTCCAGACCCTATTGTGCGGGTGGGGGCCTGATGCAGTGAGTGTTGAAGGAGAAACCACCTCCCAGTCTGGGGTGAAAGAGGTGACCCCTCCTAGATTCAGCTATTCCACTTTCCAAGCAAAGTGCACCAAAATGTCACTGCAGTGAAAACTCTTCTGGTCTTCTGCATCTCCCAGGAGCAGAAGCACCGGGAAGTGGGAGCACAAGGACATTCTGAGCAAGAGCTCAGCCAAGCCGGCAGCAGAGCTGCACCCAAAGCCGGTCCCTAATCCCAGCACTGGGGAAGGGGCACAGCGCTACCCTTTTCAGGTCACAGGAGGGAAAACCAGTACCCTTTCATAACTGCTACTCTGACGTGTCCCAGAACAAACAAGGGAGTTAAAACCAGCCAGGGTTACCCTGAGGGCACATCCAGGTCTGCCCTTTCCAGCCCACATCTTGATCCAAAACACTTGGCAAAGTGTGCTTCTAGCCCAAAACAACATGTTGCAAAACAGCTTCACCCATCCTCTCATTGCCAGCAAACAGCCCTACGCGGCTTCGTGTTCGGGATCCGGGCTGCATGAAGATTTGTAGCAGAGCATGCCACGGGCAAGAGTTTAATCAGAGCCAGGAGCTGTGGGGCTGCCCACATCCATTCTGCAGCCACATCACATCCCTGCTGCTGTCCACCTGCCCCAGCAACTGGAAACTACACCTGCAACCACGCTCCTTCCTCCCCTCGGAGAGCTGGCGCTGCTTTGTGCTCTGGTTACGCCTGCCCACACACCGCAACACGCTGCGAGGAGCACTCAGATCACCAGGACCCTGCTTTCCCCATGGACGCTGCTGATGCCATTGCGAGCCCTTGGAGTGTGGGAGAAAACCACATTTCAAGGAAAAACAGTTCTTCAGCTGTGTAGTGAGTTTTGACCCCATTGATGCTTAACATCAAGTTGGTTTTATCCTTAACTTTCTTTTAAGGCCTCACTAGAGGTTTCAAAAGAAACTTCTCCTATGAGGACAGGCTGAGAGAGTTGGGGGTGTTCAGCCTGGAGAAGAGAAGGCTCCAGGGAGACCCCAGAGCCCCTTCCAGTGCCTAAAGGGGCTCCAGGAGAGCTGGGGAGGGACTTTTTACAAGGGCATGTAGTGATAGGACGAGGGGGAAAAGCTTCAAACTGGAAGAAGGGAGATTTAGATGAGATATCAGGAAGAAATTTTTCCCTGTGGGGGTGGTGAGCCCCTGGCGCAGGTTGCCCCGAGAAGCTGTGGCTGCCCCATCCCTGGAGGTGTTCAAGGCCAGGTTGGACGGGGCTTGGAGCAACCTGGGCTGGGGGGAGGTGTCCCTGCCCAGGGCAGGGGGTGGCACTGGATGGCCTTCAAGGTCCCTTCCAACCCAGACCATTCTATGATACACACCAGAGTGAATGCTTGAGCCAAAGACAGTCTCTGAAAGCTGGAGAACACCCAGGAGGCCATTTCTCCCAGGGCTTTGCAAACAAAGTCTGTCTCTGTGGCGATTCTGTGTGCAAAAGGGTAAAGCAGAGGTAAGTTATGGGGTGGGGACTGCCCGGCTTGGGTCAGCTTCCAAACAGCACCGCAGAGGGTAGGGGAGATTCTCTTCTCGCCTGCACAAGCACCCCAGAGGGTACGTGCAGAGTGCTGGCGTTAACCTTTTGTCTTCCTGTAGTCCAAGATATCCAGCATCTCCCCCGTACTCACTAGGAAAATTTTCACTTTCATTATTCTTCCTTAATGTGCTTTACTCAGGCTCTTAACACAGCGGGTAAACACTCTTCCCAGCTATGGGTGATCAAAACACGCAGCCAGGCTGGAGCTACCCTACCGTTACTGAAAACCTACTGCTTGTTACGGGATGCGAAAGCCACCGGCCAGCTATCCGCGTACATCCCTGAGGCACAGGGTACACACGGGTCAACCATATCGTGGCATTACTATTTTATATCATCTTCACATTCTTGTCCAAAGACACCAAAACAACACACGTTCTTTCTGGGCAGCGTGTCCCACGACAGTCCCCCGAGAGATCCTGACCTGTGCACTGCGTATCACTTCAAAGCACATGGAAGACGAGGTATCCACACTTAGCCCCCGGCTGCCAGCAGCACAAGGCTGGCAGAGCCACAGCAGTGGCAGAAGTCTCCGCGATGCTGCAGACGAGAGGGAGAAGGGAGGCCAAGACAGGAGTCGGGGAAGCTGGAATCGGATCAAACACAGGGGTTCCTTGGGACTGCACTGGTCTGGAAGCACTTAACCAGAACCATCCTCCGCTTCTGGTTCACCTCCACCTCAGAGGGAGAGGAGGCAACCATCCCCTAAGGCTGGCACAGAGGCAGTAACCACATGAGCATTTAGGGATTATCTGAATCGCTACAGAAGACAAGTGCCGACCTCTGGTTAAACAAACACATTCTCAACACCCAGTCTAGGTAGCCTTTTCCCTGCAGGATGTGACAGATCCCGGAGTAAACATGTGAAATTGGTCTCTTTAAATTCCCATCACGTAGAGCTCACAGGTGTTGGGTTTTGGCCTTTTTCAGAGTCCCCGACATGGATTCCTCTTACTCAGGCCAAAGGAGCACGTACTACACTGAACCGTACCCCAGTATCATCACTACTTACTGGAAGAACAGAAGGAAGAGGCTTGGGGGACAGCTATATCCCAGGTTGCCTTTTATACACACACACCATCCTCATCACAAATAAAGCTTGGCATCACTGAAAAATGACCCTTCCTCTTCTCACATTAGGGATTTTACAGCTCAGCTGAGGTACACAACTCTACTGTACACTATAAACACAGCCCCCTCGCAGCAGAACACCCCAATTTCTCTCTGCCACAGCTTGCACAGCCTCCCTTGTCCATCACAGCAAAACCCTTCCTCCGCTCACACTACACATTTTCATCTGGATGCCAGTGTTCCCCTCTGAGGTGATGAGATAGGTGATTTTCACACGTTTTTCCACTGTAACAGAAAAGAGAAGTAACTTCTAAGGCAGAAAAGAAGATAAGTACTTCACTGCGTCTACAGAGCTGCACATTAATGCTTTAGGTGATTTCCTAACCCAGCTGGAGGGCTGCATAACTGCTCATGGCACAGCCCATGTCCACGCAGTAGCATTCAGGCCAGGGGTTTAGAAACCACATGCTTGAACTGGATGTGGATTACTAGCACGGGCTGGGGGCGGCTGCTTTTCTTATGACTACATAAGCCAGGATAAGAGACCAGCTTTCCATGAGAGTTCACACGGTGTCTGCTTTCATCAGTACCTGTTTAGCACAGCAGTGCCTTACAGACCGCATCAGCAAGCAAACGCTGACAGATGTGACCTGAAGACCTCTCCAAAGGTCCCAAAGCACTTTGAAGTGTCTGGCAGCCACTTGTCCACAGTAAGTTTTTGTAGTGCGTGTAAACATCTGCACTAAGCACTTAAACTCTGTGAAATAAAGACATTAGCAGTATGTCAGGAGAAAAACCATTGCAGTCTAAATAAGACTTAAGTACTTACCATATCAGTGATACACTGGCAGAAGGTCCCTATGCCTAGATGAAGGAAGGCTTATTTGTTCCAGGATATGAATTTTCTCTCATTTAGGTCTAGAAACTATCCCTTAGGCTTAATTTTAGGCTAACTGCCATTCTTCTAGAATGACAGGAGACTGAATAGGGAATATAATCTGCTGGACTACACAAACATGCCTGAGAGGTTACTGAATGCCCACAAGTCACATATACTGCTTTCTCCAAACTAGCTATTATTCTTCAGATGAGATTAGCAGCAAGCAAATCCTGCACACAGCACTAAAGGAAGCTCAGCGTTCGAGCAGTTCTGCATCCACACTCATCACATCCTACTGCAGGGACAGACTGAAGCAAGGTGGGAGATAACTCAAAGACCAGGATAGTGTTTTTCCTGTAGAAAACAAGCAAGTAAAATCAGCTTTAAAAGTTCAGCATAACACAGCTAACAATGGTATTTCCCAGCCAACTACACTGTTTCAGAAGTGGGATGTGCAGATTTTTTGGCCAGAGCCCTGATGTGAACTTTATCTGTCAACATACCACGTTGACAGAAAGTCTAAGTAGATTCCTCTTCCTCCCCCGAAAATCCAAAGTGTTCCAACCAGAGATTGTGGTTTTGGCTCATCATCAGTTCTTCTTCACATCTGTGAGGCTGTCATCATCTGTTGAATGCTTTGTTTTAAAGCAAAATTCCTTATTTCCTAAGTTTATGTTGTGCTGAGAGATTTTTACTAAGAAAACTAGAGGTCAACAATGAAATATTCTGAACATCCAGCCAACAACCACAACATCCATGGCAAGCAAAGAAGCACTGTGAGAAAGTAGAGAGCAACTATCGAGCTATGCTGTGTTAGGTCGTTACAGCTTTTCTGAAAAATTGCAATTCCTATAGCTACCTGCTATAACTGTTCACACAAAGCTTATTGACAAGACTAGATGCTCCTCATTTCAGTATCATTAACAACTGGAACTCAACAAGTCTCTCCCTGGACAATCCAAGACCTCTCTCTTCAACCAGTTGTGTATGTTTAACAGAAAAATTAAACTTAAGTGAATACATGTACTTACACGCTGCATCTAAATAACTAAACAAAGCAATGACCATTAAGTTCATAAATTCCTCACATGTAAAATTCAGGAGCACATGAACATATATTGCTAGGTCACACTGCTTTATCACCGATACAATAAATTGATGACATCTGTTATAACTAACATGTAAAACCCTTCTGTTCCGTAAGGCTTTCCTAGGAGGACAGCAGGTGTATCACTTCTAATCCTGCCCGACAGTTGTTTTGAGCACGACCTCATTCTAGCTCACCCAGCCTTTGCACAACATCGGGTAGTGGAGAAGTGCAAAGGAAACCAGTGTTTGTCATATGACAATCGTGACTGCAACTGGATGTTTCAGTGTAATTGAAATTTCTTTCACTTTCTCAAGCTAGTTTCATATATTGGTATATTAACAATTGCCCAAGCTAGACCTTAAGCAATAACTTACGGCTGTAAAACCATTACCATTTTTGGCTTTAAGTTCACCTGCAATCATCCATATTCCCATGATGTCATGCCCATAGCAGAAATGGCCTTACGTGCATCCACCCTGCACAGTGGCATATCAATTCAACAGGCTGGTACTAACAGCGTGTTTCTACATTTCTGAAACGTTTGCCTATTTCTCCATAACTTAGTTTTTTTTTTTTTTAAGCAAAGTTAAGTCATTTCTTCTAAATCATAACTGAGAAATGGGATTTCCTTCCTATTACAGAAAATGGTGTCCCACATGTCATGGCTTGTGGCCATTGCACACATGTTAACAAAGCAAAAAGGGAAAGAAGAATCTGAATCCTGGTGTTCAGAGGGCATGACTATACCCAGCTCGCCTGAAGGGCAAGACAAAACCCTGCTCCAGTCTTCAAAAGTAGACAAAGATTTGCTTGCAAGCCATCCTACTGGCTTCAATAGGTGTTGAGCTCTTCCAGATTAGGTGTTCCCATGTTAAAACTGCAGTCTTTCATCAGAGGTGCCTACTTTTAGGATCAAGAGTTGTCAAGACTGTTGAAACTCTTGAAAGGCTTCAGATTTCTGTAACTGCTTGCATCAAAAATAGATAGTACCCCACGAGAGAAAAGTTAACACCACAGGGAAAGTCTTCTCGTAAGTGTAATAACACCGAGATCACAGTAGCCATTGGCCCATGGGCAGCCTGCCTGCTCCCAGGATACATTACAGTTTCAATACACAAATTAAACTTTCCAGCTTCAGTAGAAGGTGCAACAGTTCTGTGCCACATGCTGGACCCTTAAATAAAACAGTGTCCAAAACCATGACACATTTTCTACAGAAAAAGGGCAACAAAGCAACAGGTTGTCAATAAAGGAAAAAGTAAAGGGCCACTGCTCCCTAAAACTAAGCCTCACTATACCTATTAAGGACACAGAATAGAGAATCACTTTATGGAAAGAACATTTATTTTTGTTTCAAAACTTGTGATCCATAGAAATACAATAAAATCAACATGTACACAAAACTTAAAAAAAAACCCTTTGGTTCAAAGAAATATTTAACATCTAAATCTTCTGAGGTACAAAAGGCACAAGACCAGGCACCCAAACATACCGAATTGCCCACAGCACTGTTTGCACCACTAGTACAGAGAAAGTTGGGAGGGTGGAAGGCAGGTCAAATGATGATGGCAGGGGGAACACAGAAATAACAGCAACCAAAACACAAGTATGTGTACAATGCCATTTACTTTCTTTCACAGGTGTTACATATTTTGTTGTCCTTTTTGGGTAAAGTGCCAGGACTCTTGGAGAAAGAGATGGATCATTTCTTAGAAATGAACTGGAAGAACAAACAGTAGAAAAGGAGACAGAGAAGCAAAGGCTTGCAGCAGGCTGGGTTTCAGTCAACCTCTGTTCTCCCACAAGGTCTTAAGAATTCATTTCCTCTTTCGTGAAACCATTTGTTTGAAACTGTGGAACAAGCATGTGAAATTAGTTACCACTAATTAGTTACACCCACTGTGTGTATCACTGCAACACAGACTATTACTTCAAGTAAAAATCTCATCTCTCAGTCTGAGGATCCCTGTTTGTACTTCTCTGCCTATCCAGTGGGAAAGACACAGGAACATTCAAAGGGCTGGGGAAAAAAGGATCTTTCCAGTTGCACAATTCTGGGACCAACAGTAACAGAGCAGCATATTCGGGTCTGGTATCATTTACAGATCAGTATGCTCTGGCACTCCAGGGGAATACCTTGGAGGCTGGGGGAGGTGGGTATGGGAGTGGATGACATGAAGCTTGAGAAGCTTTCAGCAGTTAGCAGGAAATCCCAGTCTCCAGACACTCACATTGACCTTACGAGGAGCTCTCCTCCTTTTACAGTTAAAACTATGCACAAGTCTTTGTAGGAACAGACCTGATTCTAGTCAAATGATAACTCAAATCATCCTGATGCTGACATGCTACACAAGCCCAGTGACATTCTTACACACTTTGTGCTGTCATTTACAAACACACACACAAAAATAAATCACTAAAGCTACAGCTGAACAATGTAGCTGCTAAATACTATGCGATACTGATAGCGGGAGTTTTCATTATGGCCAAATGACTCCAGTAGTTAAAATGGCAACACCCAGGTTATTAAATGCTGTTATAAGGGTTCAGTATATCACCAGCTTTGCATACACACAAGCCTTCCTTCAGGTTTTGTTCCTAAAGGAGTATTACTCACCCCATTTACATCCTACTAGTACTGGGCAAGCTGCATGCCTGGTTCTATAATCACCCTCGCCACTTCTGAAGAGATTGTACCAAAACACTGCTGTTCCCTGAAAAGTGCAATCAAATCTGGATTAGTCAGAACCTAATCAATATAATTATTCAGGTTACAGTAAGGGGGGGGGAGGAATGCCCATGAATTCAGCTACAGGCTCTTTTATGGAACACTAACATAGGTCACCACTGACAACACATAAAAACCCCTCAGTCCTCCTCTATTAATTCAGCTATGTTCAGAGTAGAGGTGAGTTCTACCTGAACCCAAGTTCATTAATAATAGCTCTATACAGAAACTGTTCACATTATATACTAAAATGAAATAAGCAGCCCTGAAGTCTACACGACCAGCTACAGCTGCCTTGATACACAGCAGCGTGTCGATCAAGTTGCCTTGAACAGCACCTTGTCACACTAGCTGGCTTTTAAACAGATGCAGGACTGCACTGAGGAAGCAACAGTAACAGGAAAGAGGAGAAATCAAGCAAAACACGTAAACAGACTTTACCTTCTTGGGCCATATTGCTGCCCCAAAATCCGGGAAAACCGTAGCTCCTCCAGCTTCTACATCACTCATCTGAGAAAACAAAGTCCACAAACAGTCCATTTACAACACTTTTTGTACACGCAGTCCCACAAGCTAAAGCGCCCCAAGCCCTAACAGAGAGAGATTTCTACCTGCACCTTTACGAGAGGTGCTGGTGAGGAATGGATGCACTTCAACCAGCATGAACTGCAAAAGTAACAGTACCTGCTATTGAAGGCTTTTATTTCAGCTGAGGGCTTTTGTTCAGCACTTCGTCTAGATATATATAATCTACTGCACAAACAAATAGCCGTAAGAAGTCGTGTACCTGCAGTGTTAATAAGCTAGTACTCTAGAACAAGGGAGAGGACTTCAGAGTAAGTCAGTTTCAAGAATTTCATTCCAGTTTATGATCCAATTAGGAAAACAAGTAAGTGTCTGTTAAACCACATGTTTCCTCATAAATTGAAACCATGTCTTTGGAACTGCTTTTCATAGTTTAGTTTACGCATCTTGGTGAACCACTTCAAAAACTATACAAACTATTAGAAAACCTCACTGTCTGCACTGTTTCTGTGCTGTTCACCAGCGATGTTATACCACTTCAAGTGCTTTATGCATCTCAAGCTTTAATACATACAGCTATGTGGCTCTAAAGAAAAGCATATATCTTTATACTTTGCCCTTCTACACTGGAATGAATTTAACCCTATTGAATTCATCAGTAATGATGGATTCACTATAAATTCCAGACTTGATCCAAACCCCACTGAAGATCCTGGAAACACTCCCATTAAAACCAGAAAGCCTTTCCACCAATTTCAGTGAGTTTTTGATCCGATTCTAATAAAAGAAACAAACGAGTCAGATCCAGCTCCCACCAAATTTAAACAGCAGAACTACTATTAATACACTCCCCAAGTCCCCACATTCTCTATTGTAACTCGGATTTCTGTTTAAAGCAGATGTTATTACCACTCTGGTGTCCTCCTGCTTGGTACCTACAATAAAAGGGCATAAGATGCCATAGGTGCACAGGTTTTTGCCCCTTCCAACTAGAAAGCATGTGCATGCAACTTGGCAAGTTAATACCTACGTCTCAGCAACACAACCACTCTTTTTAGTAAGGGTGTTGGTACACGTACGAGATGTTCTACGTGGGACATACAAGGGAAAGCCACCTTTGACCATGTACAACTGGCAGAGAATAAGGTGCATATCATTCAGTCTAAATCAAGGCTTGTCCAAAAGTCTGAGAGGCAAACAAAACACAGGTAGAGGCAATTTAAAGCCTCTCAGCAGCAGACTGTTTCACAGCTACTTATCTTATTCCAATTGTTGTTTTGGAGATTATTTCCTCCCTCACCACATCAAGTCGAAAGTATTTCTGGTTCTGTTTTGAGCTGCGTTTCACATTCAAAATACCAGTTCAGCCATAAATATTTTATCACAGAATTTTAAATTTGAAGTTGTATCACTCAGAAGTTAGACACATTAGGTGATCTAATTACTGATATGTAAACATAGGTCAATAGATAAAATATTGTCAGAAGACTACTGTGAAAACATTAAGCCACTAGTATCAGTGGCAGTTATGCTTACAATTCCAGTGTACATGGTCTGTAGGCTGTACAATGCATGCAACTAATGAATCTTTTCAATTCTGCATTTGTAACCCCGTTGCACCAAGTTTATTAGCTATGTCTCCTCCATTTGCTGAAGCAACAGCTATGCCAGAGTAACTCTAGCTTTGACAAACAGCTAAAATGGAGGCTGACAGACCACAACATCAAGTGCTGTCACACAGTGGTGGAAGAGCATGACTGTCCCTCAGTAAATGGCTGATAGTCAGGTTCTCAAGCAGCGTACCACATGAGGCGTCCCCAGGCGCTCATCTTGGAGAAATAAGCCAAATTCTCCTCTCCCACCAACAGGAATTCAGTGAAGTCAAAGACTTCACAGTAGAGTGGCCAAAAGGGGACGCTAGGCCCAACATGCAAATTTTCTGCTCTGAAGTTAAATACCACCAGAATTCTATCAACTGAGACAGGACAGCACCTGATGCTGCAAAGAATAATGAAGTCCCTACTTCCAGATGCCAGGGAATCTCTACAAATAACCAACTGCACAAGCTGTAAACAAGATGCTGCTAAAGTTACACTCAATGCAAGGATCATCATACTTACATAGTTTAAAAAAGTGGCCACACGATTTCCAGTCCCTAACCGCTTGAAAGCATCTGGCTCATCTTTCTATAAAATTAAATGAGAATAACTGCAAACTTCAAGCTCACAGACAGGAGACAAACAGAGGTACTTACATAGTTAAGAAACGTCGCTAGCCTATTTCCTTCCGATTTGAGTGTGCTGTCAAAGGGTCGCTGTAACAGACAACAACTTTAACCCAAGTTCCAAACGGGCTCACACTAGAGTTACATATGTGTAGCTCTGCAGAGAGATCCTTAAGACCAGTTTAAAGAGTTGGAATAGAAAGGGGATGATTGATACAGGGCAACATTAAAGCCATTACAAATTGCAGCCAGGGTGCATAACTGCATGCACATAGCATTCAGATGCTGTAAGAAGCTGCACCGAAGCAATTCCTAGGGCAGAGCCGAAGCAATGTTTTCAGGGCCTGTGGCACAGATGTTACCCAAGCAAAGTTAACAACAGGCCGTTACTGCACTCAACACTGATCCCAAGTCAACAACTGAGGGGAATATGAAAAACTCATCTTCAGCGTCCTTTAGATAACACACTAGATTCTTGTAAAAGTAGTAGTGACTCAAAGAAATTCTGTCACGAGAAGAGAAAAAATGCATTTTTTGCCAGCAGGCAAAATTGCAGAATAGCAATAATGAACTTTCAGGTGGTTGCCTGTTTAGGACCAAGGACCACATCAAAAAGATCAAATCGTCTTCACTCTGTAGGAAACATTTTGAGTTTTGTTTGTTCAAGTATGAGATCACACCGGTGCCAGTTTAGAAGCAGAAAGTATATCTAGAATACCAATGTGTTTCTCCTCCCTTCAAAAAAATGCAATTAAAAGTTTATTTACATTGCTAATAGTCAGTCAGCCAGGAGACATTAAAGTGCACTAAACCAATAATCTTTAACATTTAAAGCAAAGCAATCAGTATTATAAAAGACAAACAGCAAGGAAACCCACAGACACCATCTCTAAGATGTTATAGTACAATCTACTTGAAGTATACTTCAAGAAATAAAAGGTCTTTTCTGAAATGGGTTCATAAAAAAAAAAAATCAAGACTCTTATATCTGCATATGCAAATTCAATCCAAAAGAGCCAACAAAAAGAGCACTGAGATTCCCTGGTTTCTGCCACTGCTGCCAAACCAAGGTCCAGCCATGCATTTTGGAACATCAATAGCAAAAGATTTCTCTAACTTTTAAGCAACCAATAAAATCTCCAAGTTGTGATATGTAACTATTAAAGCCTCCCTGTTTGAGAACTGCAAGGAAACGAAAAGCTGCAAGGCTGATCAGGAGCTGAGGAGAGACAGCAGTACCTCTGTATTTCAACACCAAAATCTGTGATGCACAGAGAGCCTGCAGGACCAGTCCAAAACTATGGCAAATTCTGCGATTGCCTTGCCTTAACTGCTGACTGCAGCCAAGGTTACGTTCCAAGTGGAGCTCTGCCCCAGCTGCCTAATCCAAAAGTAAAGTCCACACTGGCCAATTTGATGGCTGAGGTCCTTGAGTTCAAAGGCTTCGAAGAGAATTTAAGAGCCTTTGCTTGACTCAGGAAACAAAGCAGTCTTAAAGTTAACAGGAAAATTCTCTCAACGGGCCAAAGCTAACGAATATGAGCTTCCACGGTGCTGAAGTTCAGGATTTTTTTATTTTTATTTTTTTTTAAACAGTGCTAAGTAGAGTGGCTTCAATTCTGCACTCAATTATCGGGTTGCGCTCTGGCTGTAGCAGTCCCTTCTACCAGGTAAAACCACTGGGACAGTCTGAATTAAGCCAGATTCCACTGAAATGCCACGGTTCTACTGGAAACCAAGGCATCAGATGGATTTTATATTTGAAATTACCAGTTGCCATAGCTCTTCAGTATGATTAGTGTGTTCATAAACTGGTTTAGGGTAACAATTCAGAACCTGTTCCTCTTTTCTCCCCATCTGCAGCAAACCAGGGCTGTTATCTGCCAGGTAGAGCCCTCTAGTGCTTAGTGTGGATCCAGCACCCGCCACCTGAAAGCTCTCCAGCTCACGGTAGCACTGTCCTCCTGAACACGGACCCAACAAACCCTCTTCGGACCCTATAGCTGCACCCGCACTAAGGATTTTGTCAGAAGGGCTGTATGACCCATGAAGATTTCCATAACGGCTACTTTTTTGGAGGGAGGCAAAGGGACATCTCCTGCTCAGCCAGCTCCTGCAAAGTTCATTTAAAATACCCAAAGAAGGATGCAGACAACCTTGTTGAATTCAGAAGCCTAACGGAACAATGCAGACTCACAACCCAGGGCTTGCAGACCTCAGTTTCCTAATGAAGTAATGGAAAGAGCATATTTGAGTGCAGCATGACTCCCTTTTAGTGTCTCTATACTGTGCAAGGAACCAAGGTGACAAAGATAAGCAGGCAGATCAGTTCATTGTTCTCCTGAACTTCCAGTGTCAGAGAAGGCAGTGCAAAGGCTTTTTAAAAGTCATAATCCATCCATGCAACAGGGCTATACATTAAGTGTTTTAACAGAAGACAGTTTCAATGGTTTTCTCTCAAAACAAACTGTTCCCCCCTCCCCACCAAGAAATAATTGTTAAGTGTGATCTTACCCTAGAAAAATCGAAGTGTGGCTCATACTGCCCTCCCATTCCATAGTTGGCAACCTACAGCATGGAAGAAGGAACCATAAACATCTACTGAACTGCAAGTGACTGCTGCAGAAGACAGCATTTGCCCTCAGAGATCCAAAACATGCTTTGAGAAACAGCACTTTGTGGCCAGATTGTTATCTACAGCACACCAGATTTCTCTTTAGATTGCCAGAAATGAGGTACATGGATGAGAAAGAATTTAAGTGCTCTTTCCCCTTCCGAGTTTAAGGGTTTCACGGAGAGTAATTCTCAGTACCAAACATTTCTCAGTGGCAGCACTCTACTTATCAGTACAAAAGCCTGGTTAACATGAATTAGCAGCAATAGTTTTATGCTCTTGCTCCCTCTGAATAGGAGGGAGCTGAGTGCATGTATTTCTCTAGTATGTGTGTCCAAACTAGGAGATACACAGCCTAGAATTAGATTCTGTGTCACACACATATGATCTGTTACATACATATGCCCACCCAGGAACACAGAAGGCTCAAAGTAGCTTAAAAGCACCACTTTGCTGACTTTATCCGAAGATCACATAACTTATGATTTAGTTACTCTGAGGCTGCACTTAACATGTCTCCAAGATCACTATACAATTACCTGGTTTCTGTGGATGGCCAGTATTCAACAGCACTTCCATCAGGCTCTAAACCAGGAATTCAAGGAGCACGGAGGAAGAGAAGCAGTAAACAGGCTAAGGTACAGCTATTCTGGCAGTGCTGTATCACTCCTCTCCTTCTCCCCAAGAGCTTGCCAAAGATCTGACTTCATATGAGAATACAGCAGGACTATGAAAAATATTTGGGTCTTTGAAAGCTTTACTAGGAAAGAGGTTCAACCTTTACAGACTTGAAAATAAGTGGCAGGCATTTTCCTCAAAACGAGTCAACAAATAACTGTGCAGGAGTCTGTTCTCTTATGTTCCTTGATATCTCCACCCTTCTCTGCCTGGCACACAGAAGGGAAAACATCTACCTGCTAGGTCCTTACAGCTAGCAGCAGCTGGGAACATCCCACACTCTTCATAAACAGCTTGCTTACCTACTCTGTGTGCTTAGTCATCAGACAACAGAACCCCTAAAAGGGACTTGGTAAGAGCCAGCTTATGTTTCTATCTGCATAAGCACCAGACCACCCTGACTAGCAGCTAATTTACCAGGATACAATCTGATGAGAGAAGTGCACCAACCTGCAATAGTTCAGCTGTTTTCACTGTTAACCCTGTGATCTGCTGCATTCGTTGATTCACCTTGGCCACAACAGGATCATCATCTTCCTCCAACCATGAGCTGGGATAAGGGAAGAATCAAAACATGTCATTTTGGAACACCAACCACAACAACCCATTTCCCAAGGCAGAAGAATCCTTCTGCCTTCAGTCAGATGGCTAAACCAGCCATTTACCATGCATTTGTTGTACAAGCTTTTGCTACATGCAAAGCAGTTCAAGTTTTCAGCAGTAGGTAGCAGATGACGGCTGTTAAGCACAAAAACCTTACAGCTAAACTCAACTCTATGCTTACCTTTTGGACACCCTGTAGCTGGCCACTGTAAGGACACCGGTTTTGGGATCACGTACTGTGGCTCGTGCCAGCTGTGTCAAAAAAAATCCAAAGGGGGAAGAAACACATCAACTACAGGTTAGAAAAAAAATATCTCTCATCTTAACCAAAATCAACACCCAATTTATCCAATTTCAATATATCACTGGAAGAAAGTTATCGCTCCAACCTACAGTTAGTTCTGATTTCATGCTAAAACAGTACATGCAGAAACACAAGCGCAATTCCATCACCTGCATTTGATCCTGGAAAAAGAATCTGACTAACTGCACAAGCCATGATATTCATTAAATCCACAAGTACTGTTTGCCGAACAGGTTTTGAAAGTACTTTTTTTTTTTTTAAACAGCTGGAGTCAATATTAGCAAGAGTGAACAAGTTAACAACATATGAAGCCCAAGTTCTTAGCAAAGAGAAAAATCATTGGATACTCCATAAATTTAATCAGCCTGCTCCTCATGTGGACTGAAAAAACCCAACCTCATTACTAGATGAAAAGTAACAAGTGAAAAATTTTACAGCCTGAGTTACAAACTATGGGGCAGGCAAATCCACAACAATAGAAAACTCCTGAGGACAACTATCAACAGCATCGTGCTCAGATTTTCCAGTTGGAAGAGGCCTGGAACATCTAATTCACAGAGACAGTTTGAGATGATGTTACTGCATTACGAAGGTAACTCTGCAAAAGCAGTTCACCTATACATTTTAAACAGCAAGTAATGCATCATCACCATATTTGTAGGAAAAAATTGGAACTTGTCAAAACTGGTCAGATTTGCTGTGGTGTCAAAGCGATAGACTACCGTTAGCATAACACAACAGGTCACTTTGGTTTTATACTTGCAGCTGAGAACAAGAACTGGGACACTCCTTTCTTTGACTGTAAACTCAGACCGCATTTAAATTTAACTCCTGCAAACCACAAACACTTTAAATCATGCCTCCTTACTTCCACTTAATTATAGGTCACAGAAAGCCTTCTTATTTGCATTTTCTTCAGAGCATGCAGTCATTAGTTCCTTCATTTTTCCTCAAATAAATCTCCAGCCAGCTCTACAGTCCATGTCAGCTGTCTTGTCCCTATACAAGAGTTCTTGGCATAGCTGTTCCTGTAATTCTGACTCACTGTTATTTTGTTCCAGATTTCTCCTGCATAAATCACAACAGAACAGCCAGGCTGACTGAACGTTGCTCTTCACTTGTACAACGAAGCATAGCTTTTGGGATATAATTTAGCTTCCCAAACTTTCCATTCTGCTGCCATTTTCAAGCTGGTATATGTTTGCTTGATTTCAGCACCTAGCATTTGATCTAAATAAACCAGAACTAAAATAAGCCTGGCTACATTCGTATTATTCCATATCTCCTCTTCTCTTTCTGATAGGCAGGCTTTTTCATTCAAAACATACAATCTACACCTCACTTGGTACAACCAACTGATAAATGTGAGGCTTCCTCCTTCAGAGTGGAGAAAGCAGCCTTATAACAGGCATTTTATGGGCTCTGAACAATCATCATAACATCCTGGATTGGTCAGAAGCTTCATCCAGTCTTCCTCTTAGAATCTGCATTTAGTTTAGCATGCACTCCATTGGCTTTTCCTCTAAAATTCAGTATTGCTGAAACCCTATAGCACTGAGTTCAAAGACATTCAAGTGTCCCCCTCCATGCCGTATTTTCCCCTGTTCACGCATGCCTGTATTGCAGGTAACATCCAGAATTTGGGGAATAAGGTTCTCATACTCCCATGGCAGACCTGTCTCAATGCTATCCACACCAATAAAGTTAAGAATTTTCTTGACCCTTCCCAGTCAGCTCTGATGTATTGCCTGAAAAGTTGGACCTACTTTCTGGAACTGGAGAAAAAGTGATTGCATTTTGCAAAACAAGCATGAGAAACAACTTGAATACAGTTACTCTCAAACATGTACAGATGTTGTTTCTCTACAAAACAAAAAACTTTGGCAAGCGTAAACTGCAGATAATGTTAAAGTGCTTGGACCCAAAAGTAGAAGTTTCTTGCAAATGCATTTTAGAACAAAGGAAACACTCATCTTTCTGAGCCCAAAACTAACATACTACTTCAAAGTTCTGTCTGAAAGCTTCCATGACCATGAACTAAAATTTCCTGGCTGAAATTAAGGTATATTTATTAAGGACCAGCTCATCACAGGACTTGCATTTTCCATTCTTTCAGTAGCACTGCAGAATTTAAAGCTATTCCTGCATCTGAGCTATGGAGAGATTTAGAAAAAACAAGTTAGAAGAAAATGGTTGTTTTTTTTTTTAATTGAAAACTTTAATCTGAATCTTAAGACTACAATATTCACCTACTCTTACAGGGACTGATCCCTGCTCTACGCTACATAGATTATATGAAGAATTCCTGTGACATTAGTGATATAAACAAAATTCAGCGAGCAAGACTTAAGACTTTCCATAAAACTTTGACCAAAAAGGGAAAACCAAACAAAAAATTAATAGCTGCGTTATTTAGAGTGTGCTTAATTTGATAAAATAGGTTAATTGATATGCTCTATTTGAATGTTTCCATTTTATCTAAAGCTCTTGAATTTTTATAGTGTGATGTAATAGGAAAAAGTCTCCATTTATGGAGGTGAGAGTCCTCACTGAGACAGGAGTGTTCTGCCAACGCTCCCATAGCTGGCTAGTAGTCATAGAAGTCCAGCTTCACAAACGTCCCAAGTTATTAATGTTCTTAGGAAGCACCAGTTTCTCAATCAGTTTTTAACTATTTATGTTTACACGTAGAAACACATACAGAAGGGTAATTCTTGACTTGAATTTTAGTACCACATTTCATAGCAGTAACTAGAAGAGTGCTAAAATGTACCATTCATCTACAAAAATAGAAGTGCTTAGTTTTACGTGCCTGACAGAAAAGTATCATGTAGCATCTACTAGTGACCTCATGCTGCCAGACTTTTTTTTTTTTGCTAGAGAGGAAACAGACAGGAAATTCCACCTCCAGAAAAATCAGACAAGATAATTACTAGTTTTGCATCGGGTAGCTGCTTTTTTATTGTGTGCAGGGTCACTAGAATTCACACCACGGGTAACAGGTATTGCATCAAAACTGGGATTCCCACTCAAAGCTGCTGCCTTTAAGTTGGATCTACACCTAGGATACCGAGGCGGTCACATGTGTTTCTCTGCTGCCCGACAGCCAGCTATCTAGGTGGAAAAGTCAGTTCTAAAGCGCTCTGGGAGAACGACTGTACTGTGCATTCTTCCTTACAAGTACTCCATCCTTCCCAAGTCCCAGACTGGGAATTACTTAAAAGCACAAGTGATTTCTCCAGTCTGTGTTAACTGTATCACATTATTCCCAGTGAGCTGTGTGTGGCTTCACGAGAACACTGCCGTTCCACTCATGGATGCACAGTGGCACCTGAAGTGCCTGCCTCTGTGCAGGTCGTTTAAAACAGAAGCTGTGGATTCCAGATTACCGAGGAAAAAAAGCAACCCCCTAGACATTCTTCTAGCACAACTTAAACCCCCCCATTGTCTTTTCTCAATTCTGTTGGGATTTGGGCTTTTTAAATTTTGTTTTGAAGTTTGGCTCCATTTCAAAAGGCTGACTTAAGGTATATTGGACACCTACTCCTATCACTGTAAACCAGTCAATCACCTACCTTTTCAGGTCTAGTCCCTATTTTCCTAAAAGGTTTCCAAGGCATTTACTGGGAACTTTGCATAATTAAGTGCAACAATGCATAAATACCTTCAGCAGCCTGGACCTTATGGTTCTGCATCACCAGGCAGTTTCAAAATCGTTCCACTTAGGCTCACAACTGTAGTGTATCATTTGTAGCACGAAACAGATCTTTCAAATTCTTTGCCTAGTCTTTGCTAGTGGAGATTAAAGCATGGAATTAGCAATCATTACTGAGATCGAAGGGGAGAAACTTACCCTTGGCTTAGCTAGTTGTTTGATTTTCTCAATTTCTTCATCAGACATGACTTCATAGTATCGTACAATATGAGGGCTATCCCATTCATCTTCTTCCTTAAAGGGTGCTATGAGCAGGTGAGGATTTCTGTTTCCATCATGGTACCGGCAAAACAGTCTTTTCTGCCTTCGAGGTGTCTGAAACAAAACACCAAACAAAACATTTTTTGCTCAACCCCTTTTCATGAACTTAAAACATGCAAGACAAAAAACAAAATAGGCTTCATTCCACAGACACTGGAAAAGTCATCAGCTGACTAGCAAATTTAAGAGGTAGGCATGAGTGATTCTGCAATTTACTGCAAATAAAAAAAAACCCAACATATGCCATCTCAAGATACCACTGAGCAACATCTGAAACACTTACCTTTAGCAGAGGTAAACCATAATAGGTTACAGATTAACCAAATAACTACATAAACAGCCAGCTGTAAAAAAGTCTGGTTCTTATAATTAAGACTATGCAGATTGAATACGTAGATTGTTTTCCCTGCACTGAGAATTAAAGCCACATTTGTTGAGAGGTACTGGAGACTGGTTGGTGAAAACAGTCACCCCAGAAGGACACCACGTCTTTAAGATGCAAAAGGGAAGGAATAATGTGATTCTGTAATTGTGGCAAAGCATAACAAGGTCTCAGTGGAAAAAGCCTCCTAGTATATTGGTACAGCCAGCAACTGAAATGGCTGAGTAGACAGACTGGGGAGAATCAATTGTCAACAACCTTTAAGAGGTACAGTTGAGAGCTATTTTTCTGTCTACAATTAACAGCTAAAGATAGAGAGGCCAAGATATAAGGTACAAATCTCAGCCTGGGCAGAACTACATGTAACTTTTTCTTAACAAACAGCTTCACAGAACGCAAAACAACACCGCTCAGCAAGCTTGATCACCCTTATGCAAAGGCAGCATAGTCAGGAAAGTCTTGCCTTTCTCTTACCATTTTCACCCCTTCACCTCTGCAAAGCGCCTCATAGATGTCACGCTCTGGCAAGTAGTCGAGAGGCCTCTCATAGGCACCACTTTGCACCACTGGTTCTGTTGTTGTCATGGTCTTGTTCATTGACTTCTCTTTCTCCTTTTCCTCTCTCTCCTTCTCCAGCAATTTCTCAAAGTACCGCAGATTACTGCCTGCTCTCTCATGAGTACTGTCTTCGTTGAGAGAAAAACAGACAGAACCAGTGATTTATGCAATCTCAGGAACTGTTAATACAAACAAGTCTTTGTATCAAGACACAGTGACAATTCTCCCCTTCCTAAAGCATTATCAGGTAACCAAAGGCATTGGCTCCAGTTTGCACTGAAAACCAGCACTGGGAAGTTTCTGTCTTTGCAGAGGGAAGACAGGCTGTGAAAGTCTGAAAAGAATAATTTCTGGAAGGACTTATAACAAAACTTGTATTTCTGCGGGGGGGGGGGGGGGGGGGGGGGG
>VZSZ01007116.1:955349-973014 GCA_013398815.1 Ibidorhyncha struthersii
CATAGAGGTCATCAGCAGAGACCAAGCTAGTCTACTTACTGCACCCCTCCTCTCCACCGTGCTTCTCATCCCCCCTGCACAAGCATGCTTTAACCAAAGACTGTGGTGGAGTCCCAGCCACAGACTTCAGTCCCAAAGACCGCTTTCCAAAGTCAGGAAGCTCAGAGGTAGGCACATCCACGGACACAGCATCCATCTCTAGATGTTTGTAACAGCTTTACATGGGAGGTAGCCTGGATCACTAACATCACGGGACCTACCATTAGTGGTTTATTAACAGTGTTGGTATGAATCAGTAAACAGAATCATAGAATAATTTGATCTGGAAGAGACCTTTAAAGGTCATCTAGCCCAACCGCCCTGCAATGAGCAGGGACATCTTCAACTAGATCAGGTTGCTCAGAGCCCCATCCAACCTGGCCTTGAATGTTTCCAGGGACGGGGCATCTCCCGCCTCTCTGGGCATCCTGGGCCAGTGTCTCACCACCCACATTGTAAAAAATTTCTTCCTTACATCTAGTCTAAATCTTCCCTCTTAGTTTGAAACCATTACCCCCTCAGCCTGTCGCTACACTCCCTGATCAAGAGTCCCTCTCCATCTTTCTTGTAGGCCCCCTTTAAGTACTGGAAGGCTACTGTAATCTCAAGTCCCTTCAGTCCCTTCATCCCCCAGCCTGTACTGATATCAGGGGTTGCCCCAACCCAGGTGCAGGACCCTGCACTTGGCCTTGTTGACCCTCATGAGGTTCATGCAGGCCCTCTTCTCAAGCTTGTCCATGTCCCTCTGGATGGCATTCCATCCCTCAGGCGTATCATCTGCACCACTCAGCTTGGTGTCACCTACAAACTTGTTGAGGTGCCCTCAACCTCTCTGTCTATGTCATTGATGAAGATGTTAAACAGCACTGGTCCCAATACGGATCCCTCAGGGACACCACTTGTCACCAATTTCCATCTCAACATTGAGCTGTTGAGCACTACCCTCTGGATGCAACGATCCAACCAATTCCTAATCCACCGAACAGCCCACCCATCAAATGCATCTCTCTCCAATTTAGAGAAGGATTTTGTGGGGGACCATGTCAAAGGCCTTAAAGAAGTTCAGCTAAATGGCATCTGTAGCTCTTCCCTTGTCCACTGATCACTCCATCATAGACGGCCACTAGCTCGGTCAGGCAGGACTTGCCCTTGGTGAAGCCATGCTGGCTGTCTCAAATCACCTCCCTGTCCTCCACGTGCCTTAGCACAGCTTCTAGGAGGATCTGTTCCATGATCTTTCCAGGCACACAGGTGAGGTTGACAGGTCAGTAGTTTCCACGGTCCTGCTTCCTAACCTTCTTAGAAATGGGTGGAAGATCCATCATCAATAGATCTTTACCCAGCACAACTAAGAAGGAACAATTCTCTGTTCACCACAAAGTGTTTCTGGACACTAGCACCTAGAACAGTTTCTTTCCCTTCTGACCCTCCCAAGCTTATTGTGTTTATCTTAATTAACTAACCCAGAAGGCCACAGAAGTAACCACTCATTAGAGCATAGGCTAATAGTGGCCACATAAGGAAGCTGAGCCCAGGGCAGAGGAAGCTGCTGCTCCCAGAAAGGACTGCCAAGTCTGTTCCACTGTTTGGTGCTGATAAGGATTTGCACTCTGTTATCAGTGCTAAACCCTGTTATTGCAGAGGGAGCTAGATTCAATACATATTCATATTCTTGTAAATTTTAAACTACAAATTCCAGTGTCTGCAGAAATTAGACTGATACATATCTTTCAACAGAAAGGCTTCACCCACTCGCAGGATGCAGCTAACATCTAAATTAAGAACCACAGCTGATTAAAAAAAAAACATACAAATACATAACACAGCAGATGTTAATTTTAATTCCAATGCAGGAAGCAGGCAGAGTTGTATAGGAAGCAACGCTTATTTGCTTACTCAAGAGAAAGCTAGAAACAGACCAGAGATAAAAGAAGGTTTTAAGAAAATCTGTTCTGGATATTCAGAAATAAATACTTCAAGATCTCAGGCAAAGTATTCTTCTGGCATCAAAGAGTACCCGCACTGAGGAATAAAGAGGAATACATGTAGTCAGTAGGACTTTACAGAAGATACAGCACTCTGCCTAAGTCCATGGTAGCCTTGATATCTAGTTGAGAGAACACAGACTTTAACCATTACCAAACACAACATCTCAGTACACCGAAGCAAAGCACACAGGTGCAGTGACACACACATTTGGTCTTTGAGTAATAACAGCACGAACTGTAAGATCGCTTGTTAAAGATACTGAATGTATAAGTAGACTGTTTTCTTTTTCCAGGACCTATGTTTATTACAAGTCATCTGGCAGGATATCCTTCCAGTCAGCTCACCAATATGTATGGGCCACGACTGGTTTTGGCTCTGTTGCTGGCAACACTCCCCAGCACTAGAATAGTGGGGTTTTTGTTCTTACCAAGGGATATCAGACGTCTGGTAAGCTCCATGGCTCTGTGTAAATCCCCAAACTGGAAAACAGCATAGCTGAGATAATCTAGGATCTCCACTTTGCTGACTGTTGTATCCTCCCCCTCATCATGTTGTTTTAAGGCTTGTTCCATCCAGAGTACTGTGTGATAGTAGTCTCCATCATTGTAAGCAGTCTTCCCCATACCAAAGCAGTCACCTACTGTCAAAGAGGATCTGTATTTTGTTCCTAAAAAAAAAAAAAAAAAGATAGCTTTAAGCAATCCACACAGAAGCATCTTTGCCTTCAAATACACGGGACACGTTGAGGAATATCTGTAAATAAAACGGATGATAAATCCAAAAAGGCTTCCAAAAGCCAATGCTTTGACAATATTTCAGGTTCTGTACCAAATTGATCACCTTCAGAATTAAAGATTACATTCTGTGGCACTGGTTCCTTTGGAAACCAAAGGAAGCTTAACATAGAAGTTACAGTGTTAAGCTATTGTGTTTTCTATTGTGGACAAAGAGCAGACTAAGAGCTCAACAGATTTTACTGAACCTAAAAATTAACACTGTTAGATGATCAGAGAAGTCTGACTATATGCAGAGCTAGCTTATTTGCTCTTTACTGGAGGTATATATTTGTGCATAAGCAAGTTGATTGTTATTTAGACAAACTGGGTACCCATTTGACTGTAACTGTGCACTGATTTCCGGTTGCTCCAGCTCAGCAGATGCACAGATAAGACTTCATTTTAAGTTCATTGTTAATAACCTACATATAATTAAACCTGTTTTGTCAGCTCATCTACCCACACTCTAATTGAGCCTATTCAGTTCATAAGTAGTGTGTTGCTAGCAACCATATCCTGTTTCAGTAAGTCTCATAAGCAGCAGCAACAAACATTTATCAGGACTCAGCTGCCAAAACACTGAAGCACCCCAATATATCTATGTACTTTCCAAAACATCTCTCTGGCAAAAACTGTTAGACCCTATTTCACAGAAAGAATAGGAGCAAAGCAATTCAACCAAAGCCTCAATGGAAGACCATAGCAAACAAGAACAGAGCCAAGCTTTGTAAGAGCCATCAGAGCAATGAATTATGGAGCAGCTCCTTCCCTCGGTTCATAAGTTACTGGGGACAGGAAGTACCCATAGTATTTGCTTACACAGTAACCAGCACAAGAAAGTATGTCATCCTTCGTTGGTTTGGTATAGCAATTATAAAAATCAGCATTTTCTTTGAAATTAACTCTTATCAAAAAAATGCTACTTGAGCTGGTCACTGCAGACCGTGGCACCTTGGCTCAGGTAGGAATCACCTCAAGGCTGTTCTCAAAGTGCTGAAGTAGATACATCCTCCAGCTTCTAAGCTGCATGGACTTTCAGCACCATGGTTCTTCCTCACTACTGAAAAAGGACTTTTGGAGAGAGTTTAAGTATGTTACCACTTTCTACTTTTTAAAGTAGAGGAGACCTTTGTGCACTTACCTGGTAAGTTCCCTCGAGAGAGAGTTTCAGGATCCAGTTTGTATGTGTCCTGCAGGCGCATCAGAGCCTTTGCAGCTCCAGTCTCATCTTCTTCAGTTGGAAAAAACTGACGCTGAATTGTAAGATTTGCAATAAAGCCTTTGCAGTAAAAGGGAAAGATGTTACTTCCAGAGTTTGAATAAATATCAGTACCAGATTAACAAGAAAGAGGAAACATCTGTTTTGGTTTAGGAATTGAGATTCAAATAGTCCATGTTTAATGCTTCTTATTAGGCTCTCAAGTTACAAGAACATTGTTCTCTGTCTCATTTTAAGAAATGCAGCTCACAAGCAAGAGACAAAGCATAAATAACTAACCCTCCCCCGTTTTCTTGTGCCACACAATTACTAAAGTACAATGTGAATCTAATGATCTTCATTCTCCTGTAATGTCTCCTAACATGAAAACTCAGATAGCTTTCACCAGTTCTCTTGCAATATCCACAGAGACAACCGCAGATCATAGTACCAGACAATGATGGCAGACTGTACTCTAACCTGTTAAAGCCATGACAGCTTTCCAAATTTCAGCTCAGGGGATAGAGATCCTGATCCAGGATCCCCTAAGTAGGGGTAGGGTCTTACTCAGCAAGAGGCTTTTAAACCTGACAGGTAAAGACAGGTGACATTTAGAAATAAAATTAAACGCACTGCATAAATATATCAAGGCTGTATAGCAGGTTGGTTGGGCAGAAGTGGGGGCAATCAACTGAAGGAAAACAACCCAGCCATTTCCAGGCACGCAGCAAGCAGAACTGGAAAAGTAAGCCTTTAGAAAAAGAATTAATGACAGAAGTATGCAGTAGAATTATTTTATTTCCATCTAGGATGACTACTCCAAAAGGCAATAAAAATCTTGGCTGGAAAAAACTTCAAAGTACCTAAACTTTAGCATATGCAGAGTAAAAAGGGAAAACATGCAGTGTTCTGTCTGAAAAACATAGCCACTTCCCCCTTACTTTCAAGGAGTCCAGTAAAAATAAACCTGCATTTAAAAAAAGCAAGCTATGGAAGCAAATTCAGGCAGATGCTGTGACAATATGATGCAAAAGCAAAGATTAGTACTGGAAACATTTATTTAGGAGGACAGGTTTACAGACAGCAATTGTATATTATCCTGTTATCAACAGACTGAGTGCAACATCTGCCAACTGTTAATGCTGGAGCTGATAGAAATTCCTTCACCAATTCAGTTCAGGTCTCTTATTTTGATTCTTATATCTTATCTGCTGATCAACAGGGTCAAAAACCAATGATTGCCAAGAGAGTCGGGAGACTGGGAAAGCAGATGAGTAAGGTCTTATGTAAGAGGAAGCTCAAGACTATGTGTAAAACAACAGTTGGCACCACAGCTGACCATTTTAAGTATATACCATTCTCCCCTTTGCCCCAAACAGCACAAGCCAAACAAAATGCAACAGGCCTAAAAGAGATAACAGTTTCTTTGAGTCTCAACAGATGTGTTTCAGTAGCAAGTTTCACCCACTTGGGTAACCAGTGAACAAGAGGCCAGTCATTAGTTTAAGTTTCAAACAAACTTGGCAATAATATTTAAACCACAGCTGAATTTGCAGCTTTGCAGAATACAAGGAGGATAAACAACTGTGTTGTAAGGCTACCTCCTACTGATACTTTCTCCCCTGTAACTCCTTACCATTTGTTGTATCCTGAAGAACTAGGTTTTCCAATTCCAGCCAGTCAGTATTTAAACGCTTCACCAGCTTATATGCATTCACAGGATGTGCCAGATACCCTTCTGGATCAGAGGTTGATTTGCTAGTCAGTACATCCATTTTTTCAGCCCAGCTGGAATGAGAAGTGTACTCCTCAGTTTGAGGACAATTTATGAGTGCATGTCTTCCTTCTTAAGTCATCCTAATTACACAGCTAGAATCAATTTATTGCTGCTTTCACCATCATAACCAGCTTTCAAGCTTTCAACTTCACAAGGATAAAGTGAAGTACAACTGATTTTTTTAATTACAATAGTCTTTTTCTTTTAAAAGAAATTTGTTTCCCTGCTTACTATTTTAAACCTTACTACAGTGGGCATGCATCTCACTTGCAATGAGTATTAGCCATCAGTTTTCAGCATGCTGCGCTTCAGAAAATAATGAGATAGAGCACGCAATCACTGCGAGCGTCACTTATCCGAGTAAAAATACAAGCATAAATAAAACCCCCAAACCTTTTTAGCTTTATGGAAACTAGACCAGAAGCTTTGATTTTCAGACTGGGAACCCTCAGACAGTACAGTGGCAGTGCTATCAGTCACCTAGGTTGCACTGTTGGACAGCTTCAAAGCAGTAGTGGGGAAACTTCACCCTCTGTGTTATGGTCCATTTGAACTGCCAGCTACGTTGCTGATACTTAAGTGAGAGCATTTCTTCTGTTGCCCTTCATATTACCCCTTAACACAAACCTCTGGCACAGCTCTGTGTTCCTCTCTCAGTACTCAATAGGAAGAAAACACTCTGCTGAGATAAGAGTGTAAGAGAACTTAAGAAATCCCCTGTGAGCCTGTAATCTCAGTAAACTATGAATGAACTACAGTTGCAAACAATTTTACATAAGCACAGGTAAATATTGTCAGATTACCTGGCTGCTTCTTCTATGCTATGAAGTTGCAACAGAACTAAGGAAAGATGTTTTTTTTCCAGAGATCTTTTGTAAGGATATCAGATTAACACCATATATTGAGACCAGTCTCACCTAAACTTCCTTCCTAATTTATTGACTTTCACTATGTCTAATATTTTTTGCAAAGCAGTAAATACTGTCAAGTTCTAGTCTCTTTATTCACATCACAACACCCTTCTGAATCATAAACATGTCTCTGGAGCTAACAGACAAAATACTGAAAAGTGTTACCATATTCAAATAATGAAATTTAGCACCTCTGTTACAAAGCACGTGCCTCATACACTAGGAGGGTGCAAGGGCTCAAATATTGACACAGTGGTGGAATACTCTTGCTTACAAATACAGGTCAACTGAAAATTTAACACATTAAAAAAGCACTTGCATGTGTCAGTCCATAAAAAAAAGACATTTTTGTTTAAAAAAAGACCAGTTTGTGCATAGATTGAACTGACATTTTCTTTAACAATACTTGAAGAGGAGATTGCTTTTCCTCAAAAGGGCAGCTTTTCAAGAAATGAAAATTTGTGTGTACAAGTGACAAGGAATTCATATAATTTCACTTACTCCATAGCCCCACCCCCACCCTACACCCCCAAAAGGAGAACAAACTGCCACATACAGCTTGGAGTTTAGAAATTCTTTGGAAAGCATGGCTCCAATCAGAGGCACTCCACTCTTCTGAACCTGGACCTCATTTAGACTATTCTAGTGTCACGCCCTATTAGACATTACTTTCAGCTAGGTAAGTATTAACAGTCTGCCTAAGGGACACAGAAAATATCGGTTGTCAGCAAGAGCCTTTCAAGTGATCTAAGTGAACGATAACGTCCAAGATGTTCTGCAGCCAGATGGGTGACTGAAGAGAACAAGGCAGGAGACCCATCCCTAAGAGCAAAGCCAACATGGGAAGAAAGCCAGAGATTTGGTGTGTGCTCCGCTAAACAATGCAACTGGCACACTTTGCCGTTGTAAGAAGTGCTGATGCCGTGAAACAACAGGTAGCACAGAGCACCGGCACCCAGAGGCACTTAACTCACATGGACAAGGCTCTACAAGGGTAGTGCTTCTCCACAGGAGCACTGTGATGGCACAAGGACAGGGAGAACTGGGAAGAGCCCAGAGACAACAGTTTCTAAACAAGCAAAGTCTAAAGAGTATCTGAAGCAGGCCCTCTCTCCGCAGGTTTACGGGAATAAATTACAACCAAGTTAGTATCTACGGTCTCACTGTGATTATCTGCTGAGGAAATACTATTAAGTTCTAGCAGCAAAGAGCAGTGACAAAGACGTGTGGTGTAAGTGAACACAGATGAGCCATTTTGTCATTATGCAAACCTCTCCCCCTACCTTTTAATCTGAGAGAGCTTGTTCTCTTCTGCTCGGATATATTCCTTTAAAGACTGTACCAAGTCTTTCTCTGCATAGATCAGGTCTGTCATTTGACCTAAAAACAGAGTATGAGAAAGTGTTAATCAGACCTAAAAAAGTAACAATTTCCAACAGCACAGAACACGGACCTTAGATGCTCTGGTGCGATTAAAACCACCACAAAGAACAGACAAATCAAGGGTGTGCACTTCAATGCCTGTAAACCACAACTGCTATTATACATACAGGTCTGGCATTCAAATGCTTCAAGGGGCTTTTAAAGGCCCAGCTTCGATGGCTCATGTAGCTTTGCTGTGACCCTTCCACTGCCTCTGAATTACTTTTAGTTTTACAACTGCATGCAAGACAGTGAAAAGAAAGGTTTGACATTAATACAGCTATCGAGTCAAAGCAACAAAAGAACTAAGCAGCTGCCAAAGCATCTGTTCAACATATGGACACAGATTAGGTCACACTAATAAATTGTTAGCCTAACTATTGGCATCACTTAAAATTACAGCTTTTCAATACGGGTAACTGTGGAAACACGACCTAACATTAAGTACACAGGAATTTCAGACTAATGTTTATAGGACTGACACACACACTCTCTCCTGATTAGCATTAGTGGAAATTGCTAGCACATCAATCCTAATTGCTATGACAAACCTTGCTTTTCAAAGACCAAACACTGAAAGACCGGAGGAGATTTATAAATGCACCCACAGCTTTAGTTTCAGCATTCCAAAGTAATTATTAATGAGGCATGATTAAGCAGATGGAAGTCAGCAGGCTGTGCTATTTTCAAAGTTAGGAAAGGTTCAAGAATATGTAAGTGGAAAGAAAAAACGATCCTTCACAGCAACTTTGTACAAAAAGCTACTTAACTTGGGAAAAGAGAGAACCAAATAAAGCACATGCAGTTAAGTGCTGTTTAGCCAACTCAGGAGCACGCGCTGGAGGATGGTAGTGAAACACCACTCTGCCTTGCTCTGGGTGAGTGGTTCCACACAGTGGTGCAAAATAAACCACTGGGAGTTTTGAATTTTACCATCCAGAAACATAGCTCCACTGAGCTCAAAGCATATTCCGAGAACAGCCAGTTGTAGTTAATCAACACCTATTATCCCTATGGGGGCAAATTCCCCACACTGTTCCGCAGGAAAACAGTACACCAAGTCAAAGCAGAAAACTCTGTGCTTATTTTTAGGCTATACCACCATCATACACAGTTGTATCACAGCTATTAGAACACAAGAATTAAGTTGCCATAAAAATCAGTCTGTTTTCAGGATTTATAACAATGTGAATGCTTCCGGATTTACTCAAGTCTTACAAAACACACATGAGGTAAGGGGGATATTAACTTTTCCTTCTGACACCTAACTCCGGCTTTTTGAGAAGACAGAAGATTTCAGGTTCTGTGAAAGAAAATATTTCACATATTTATCACTTAAATTCTCTTCATAAATCATAACTTAAGGACTAAGCTTTTTAGCATAAGGTTTGTGCTGTGTTCAAAACAACAGGTGCACAATTCTTTATAAAACACAGGAACTGTCTTATTTTATTGACAGTCCCCAGAGAAGCCATATGCTTCAACTGTAAACTTTAACAGTTTTGGCAATCACATTAACTACATCACAACATCATGGATTAGTTCCTTCCACACCTATGGAGGTGAAGAACTCCGCTTCTGTGCACCAGACCAAGAAAATACAGGTAAAGAACACCAACTGCAGCCAGGGCTTCATCTTCTAGACAGCTCAAACCTGTAACAAATTAAGAGTAAAAATGATTAACTTATTTGTAAGAAAAAGCCCAAGGCATTAATCTTCATCTTCAGTCATTTCACCCTCATGAAAATTATTTACGTCCTTAAAAGACTGAATTCTAACCAGTAAAGCTGGGAAAAAAAGTTGTCTTTAACCACAGGAGCTGTTACTTAACAGTCTCAAATGCTATCTGGTATACTCTTTGGGATTTACATGGAAGACACTGCAGTCCATGGAAGGCCCACATGACAGAAGTAACGGAAGCAATATATTTGTCGACAGACAGTGAGAACAAGATTTTCTGCAAGGGCAGCTCAATGCCTTCCACATCATGCATAATTACAGCTGGAAAATAGGAGAGTATACAAAGTTGTATTATATTCCAATAATAATAAAAGACTAAATTAAATGGTCAGACTTGTAGTATGCTGTGAAACTCGGTTATATAAAAGCTGTCTAGAAAGACAAATAGCAAGAAAGCCAAGTAGAGAAATACAGCGTTAGAAGTGTGGAAGTGGCAGCGATGGTTGGAAAAGTTGAAAGTGAAATTTCCAACTCTGCTTATTCAAGATGCATCATCCCAGCATATTGGCCTCTGGGCATAGCACTCATGACTTCTGTATTTCAAAGGCTGTGCCAGCTTAGAAACCCAGCGCCTCGAGAAGACTGAAAGCAGACTATTACTTTTCTAAGAGCACAGCCCACCGAGGGCATGGAAGGGAAAGCCAGTCTGAGCAGACAGGCAGACTTGGTAGTAGACAAGTGAAGTAAGGGATGCAAGGTCCATACAGAAGAGCCTCCTGGGAGCTGTAATTCTCTTGGTAGATCTGATGGCCAGGAGTGCCTCTTCCAGGGAGTTTATGAGGAGCCTGCACTGCACTTGGATCAGCCCACAGCTCACTCTGGAGCTGCCTGTTCACGAGCAGGAACAGCCACCACAGCCAGCCCTCACGTACAAGCCCTGCTGCTCCGCAAACACTGAGCTCTCATAACACCCATGCACATTGTCAAAAGGAAGATGACAACTGTTCACCTTCATCCAAGAAGCAATTATGTTTTTCTCCTACCCATTGTACCTGGGTAAACTGGTAGCTGGAAATGACTATTTGCAACCTGCTCTTACTTCAAATACAGTAAACAACATGCAGCTATTTGGGGCAAAATGGAATCACTTGCATCTGATGAAAAAGAGGGATGGAGGGGAGAAGGGAAGACACATGGAATATCCTAAAATTTCAATAAATGCAGCAAGTCGGAACGTATTAAAATAAGATAATTCGGGAACAACTCTAGCTCATTGTTCCCTTGGGCTCCACATATCTGCCTGCACAACATGAGACAGAGGTAAAAGGTGGATACCGCCCTTTCCTGCTGGGTTTTTCAAGCCCACAGCATGATAGAAGCCCTCACCCTCAGCTGAGCTCACCACTGTCACAGACACAGACAACAAACACACCGTCAGTGATGATACGATCACTGGGAACATTAGAAACAGCTCTGTTCTCTGCTATGTATTGTCATATGGCAAGATGATTGTTTTTAAATTATTCTTTTGATTACTTTAAAAGACTACATGAGGAATCAGAAACATTTACCACAAGAGTTTGCAAGCATGAGTAAGCAGGAAAATGTCTCACAGCGTCATAATAAGTCTTCTCCTTTCCCTGTTCTGTTTCTCACCCCCCTGCAAACCGCATATTCCCAAACTGCTTGTTTAAGTTAGTTCAGAACTAGTACATGGGTAATCTGAGAATTGAGTAAAGCTGAATGAGTAGTACCATGCAGAGGTCTGCCAATACAAAAAGCCACAATAAGTGATGTAGCAGAAAGCACAGCAAGTCAAGAGCACTTGGGAAGTACATTAATTTGGATATATTAAGCCACAACTGTCCATCTGCATAGTCTGTCGTCGTTTTCGTGGAGTGGTTTTTTGGATGCACTACACAAAGCCTGGCAAAACAATTACAAGGGAATTTTCCAGTTAAAACAACACAACATTCTCCACCCTGCACCTCCCCACCATGTTCTCTCATGGCTGAGGATATCTGCCAAGGAGAACACTTACTAGAGCTAGCAGCTTGTCTTTATAGCAGATCTTTAACAGCTTTGCCATCCTACTCAGATTTACTTGAGTCAATAAACAGAAACCTCAGTAAACAGAGAAATGAGCTCTTGCTTGAACAAGCAGGACACCTGGCTGCAGGGTTTTCAAATTGTTTGTACACGTTCTTTTCACAGCTGTTACTTGGCAAACCAGCACAACTAATGAATTACAGGAGGCTGAGCATAATGTTATAACCACATTCTTGGACAGCACAGGCATGTGTGCATACACACACGTATACATGCCCACCCCACCACAGCTAAACCATCTGTTAACAAAGAGGGTAAGAGAGGCAGAAGGGACATTAGCACCTCCTACCTCAATAACTAAATTGAGACAAATGTTTATAATAAGTGTTATTCAAACAGAGAATGGAAGAACTTAGTTGCATAGAAGTGCCAGATAAGAAGCCTGTGTAGGACAAATACTGCCTACGTTCTTGCCTTTTTTTTTTTTTTTTTTTTTANCGAGTTTAGGATCTCCTTTTATTTAAGCGAGAATAACAACATTCCTCTACAACAGACTGAGAAGGCTTGAGCAGAGCCACAGGGCTCAGTTCAGCCTTGGGCTACAAGAACCCCTCCAGCAGGAACTGAGCAGGCAGTTCACGCTGCCCTGAGCCAGGGCTACAAGACGGCCCAGGAGAACAAGGGTGCTGTCCTGTGTCCTCAGGCGGCATCGAGTCCTGTCACCACAGAGATCCTAAAGCCACATGTTCCTCACAGATGAGGAACTTGCACAACTGCCTTACCTGAGGGACTGTTCTTACTGTAGCAAGAAGCTGTTCCAGCAGTGCTGATAGAGTGCTCCTTTCCTTCCCTTCCCTTAAGTGTGCCCAGCCAGCCAACCAAATGGGTATTGTACAAACACTTCTTTAGGAGTTTAAGACCTTGGTGAATCATTGCTCCTACTGGAAAGAGTGCTGTCAGACTTCAGAGAGCACTGGCAGAAGGAAAAAGGGTTCTACTAGACAAAATAGACCAGGATGGAATTTTTCTCCACAAGCTAGACTTAATTCTTTATTAAATAAGCTTTCTAAAAATTCTCAGTCAAGAAGATATAAAAGCATGCATGTGACTTATGAAAGAAAAGTTCTACACTGCACATGTACCAGGGTTACCAGTTTCTCACCCACTCTGAATTTCATATCCAGTCACGAGGGATTCAAGCCAGCTCCCACACAAGCCAAAGGAAGGACTTTTTTCAGGTCAGAAGAGGAAACAAATACTTATTGCTCATCCAGCCTCTTTAGGTCTCCCACTTTTGATCAAACTGATAGGCATCAGTCTCCTTTGTATACCACAAACAAGAGCATGATCCTCACAGAGCCTTCCTTAGGCAGGGGGCAGCACATCTACCCACATATGGTGAATCTAGAGGCCCTAAAAACATGAACCCCTCTCTCCTCCTTCACCCTACAAAAAAGCCCCAGCAAGTACCATTCAGTTGGCACAATGGTGTATACTGGGACTTGATTTGCATTCTGCAGCTTTTTTAAAGTGTACTAGTAATAGCACACAGGATAGTGCAACTTGCATCTTCAATTACCTGTCTCATGGCTGATCGTTCACTCCTGATGTCAGTTTTCATTCCCAGATAAGGGTGTCCTTGGAAGAACAAAAGTCAGAAGAAACCTTCCAATTGCCTGACAGCCTAACTAAAAACAGGGACTAACAAAAGTGAGTCCTTCATCCAGGCTCCAAATTTGCACAGACTGCAGAAGAATTAAACTAAGTGGAACCGACATAAGACCAGTCTGTGTACTTTAAAGAATAGAAGTCATACCCCTTATTGTTGCTTATTATGGCAAATCAGCCCAGAGTGTGTCTCTTGCTGTATTGTGGACTCTCGTTTTGATCACGTGAACCCCAGAAAAAAACCCACAATATTCTTCCCCTCCACCACTTAGACGTGATAGCACTTCCTTTGCTATTGGACTTCTCCGGGGGAGGCATGGAACTGGGGTGGGATTTAGCTGCTCCAAACTGCTACCAGCAAAGTGCCCTCTCTTTCCAAATACTAGGTTTGGGGCAGGGGGAAGCTTCACAGGGTTAATTTCAGCCCCTATGAATGCTTTGCTTTTAAAGTCTGTATTTCAGTCTCCAATCCACAAAACTCAGATAACATTACCTCACAGTCAATCCAAGATAGTTCACACTTAAGGCAGCAATGCAGCTAAAACACGTATAACAGACCAAAAATGAAAAGACAGCACTAAGTGTGCAATACTTCATTGACCCATACGAAATTACAGTCAAAAACCTGCATACCCTCACTGGTCAGCAGACTGCCAACCACTGCTTCAGAACATTACCAATACTGAGCACAGATCACCACAGAAGTCGCCGATCTGTCAATATCTTAGGTCATCAGACATTCTCCATTACATGTTTCCTTCACGACAAATTTTAATTACTCCTAACAGATCTAGTTTTCTATTTCTTCCAGGTTTTTGGTTTGGCTTTTTTTGTTGGTTTTGTGTTGTTCCCCCCGCCCACCAAGCATACAGCAATGGTTTCTTCCAAGCAATTAAGGCAGACTACTGTTCACTAGTTTGGTTCCATTCTTGCAGACCCCACTTTGCTACAGGGGAATAAAGTTTGTGAGACAAAGTATCATAACTAGATACTGTCAAAATCTTAATATACCATTTTTCCGAACCATCACAGTGCAACAGCTTACAAGTTGATGACACAAATAAGGGTTACAGCCTGTCTCCTCTTCTGTGCTTGCCTAGACTGTTAGAGACACCTGGAAAATCACTGCTAAAATAGCTGCTTCTACATGTATCTAAATTTAAAATATAATGGTGAAATCTTCCAAGCAAATCACTACTTCAAAGCCACCTCAGGCCACAGATGGGTTCTTGGCACATAGACAATTGAGGCCCACACACCAGGCTCTGAAGAATGGTCCATCCTCAAACAGCAATTTGAGGTTGGACTCTTGGATAAGACAGGTTTGTCTGGGGCTTCTGCAAATGCCAGTGTCTTCCAACCACTGTCTTATTGCTTGCAGACACAGCAAGAAGTACCGCACTGACCACACAGCTGGCTTTATCCCCTTTCCCCTCCACAAACAATGGAACTTCAAAAGTAGGTAACAACTTGCTGTCAGTATTGATGGCTGTAGACAAGGCTAATTATATTTAAGTGGAAAATACTACAAAAAAAACCCTGCAAGATTGCTTACATACTTTAGAGCCAAAAGATGGGCTGAATTGTAAACAGGTTTTCAGGATGTTGCCAAGGAAGAGCTTCTCTTAATACCTTTATAAGAAAAGCAGCCATAAAAACCATCCAGCTTGTAGCAGTATTTCAAGTCTTGCAGATCAGCCTGACACATTAACCAGGAGACTGGCACATTACAGCAGCTATGAAACTATTTTAAAATTATTAAATATTAAGGAAACATATTAATTTTATCCTAAGAAAGCACACCATCACCATTGGCTGAAGACTTTGAAATAAGTAATGCAAGGCCAAAACTCATTATCCACATGAACTCAGTCAGTCCAACATTAAACCACTCCTCTGACCAAAAGAACTTTGGATTTAAACGCCTGTCAGCGCCCCACCCAGACCGCGCTGTCATATCTTGAACCTCACGTCAGGATTCACGACACTGCCAGCACAGCATGCAATCAGTTACCTCACTACAAACAGCTAGCTCTCCCAGGGAGACCCAAAAAACATTGCTCCCTTTCAATACTAGGTGCCTCCTCGCAAGTGAGTTCTCTCCATCATCAAACAACTGCTTTCCAGCCCCTTCCTCCAGTACACGTTGGGTTTACTGCTCAAAGCAGCTTATGCCAACATCACTACCTTTCTTGCCAAAGGGTTTAATGTGCATCTGAAAACAATTATAATTGCCTAGCAAATAATACAACACGATTGCCTTGTATTTTTTGAGGCAAGCCAAAAGAAAAGGAGGAAAAGCTGTTCGTTTGCACGCATTAACAAGGATACAGTACATTCATGCAAAACTGCATGCATTTCTGCTAATGCAGAATGGCTTGCTATCCTTCATTATAATAACCTTATAAACTATAAGCATCTTGATTAGCTCTCAACAGTTGTTTTTTAAACCATAGCAAAGAATATTTCTCCTGCACTCCAGCAGGCAAAAAAAATCCTGCTAATCTAAGGCACAGCAAATCTGCCTGCATCTTACTTTGCAGCATCTGCAAGCTCATCCCGTATGAAACAGACTATGGTCAAACCCCACACTGTTAGTGAATAGGACTGCAAGACTGCACACTCTTTTCCCACCAGAGCTTATTTGTCAGCATTAGAATTTAGACTGCATTTTAGTGTGCAATGCCCATAGTTTTAGTACATAATGATACTTAACATAACCTTCCATATGCTGTGCAGCACTAAAAAAAATTATCTTCCTGTTCAGAAAGAAAGGGGGGGTTACATATAAAAATGGTGCACCAGCAGCAAATTGTTTCTTTCAATTAGTATCAGCAATTTAATGAAAATCAGACATTATCTCAGAGGTGTGGGGGTTGATTCTATTCCAAGATCACCCTAGAACATGCCCTCTACCACACTCCACATTCTCATTTCTCAGACATATAGAAAACCATACGCAAAAATCAGAACTAGTCATAGGAAAAATATCTGTGTTTACAGCTTGCTTCTTTGGAAGTTTGCCAATATGCACAGCATGGAAATTATAAACAGACTGGATTCCTGACTTAAACTTAGAATGAAAAACTTCTTATACTAGATGTTAAATCATGCTCCCTCTGCTGTTACTGTCTTTGAAATACATAATCACAGTCTGGGCTCATACTTCTACACTGGGAAGAGCTACATTAAAAAAAAAAATCTTAAGAAATTATGGCATAAGCAAGAAGCAAAATTCTTCTGTTATTGTCATTGCAATGCCAATTTACAACTGTAGAACAATGTTCTAACTGTAAAATACAGCTGGCAGTTATTGGACACTATATATATATTCACAACATACCTGTGGGATTATTTCCTACGTCCTTAATGCCAGAAAGCTGAAGTATTACCCTGGTAAAGATGGCTGTGGTGGCCTTTCAGCTCAGGTTCGCCCTCACAAAGTACCTAGAAAATTAAAGGGCAAGAGGTTTTGTTACAAAAACATCTTCTGGGAAACGCTACCTTCAGTACTTACTACTGAGGAACAGGGGTGATTACTGGCTCGGAATACCAAGCATCACAAAGCCAGACAGCTCCAAACATAGTCTTTATTTACACATCCTCTTCCCTCCTTGCTTCCAGGTTATACAGACATTCTTTGTAGCTTGAAATAAAATTATTCCTGTCTGGTCAAAAGCATGTTTTGCACTACTATGACACAGCAAGCGACTGTGCCCCAGCTGGGCTGTGATAACCCCCTAGGCAGTGTCTTTAGCTTTCACTCCAGCCTGACCTCCACCGCCTTTGCACAACCCTTCTCCACCAAGGCTTCGACTACTGCATCGCACCAGTCACGCACGACCCCCTGCTCTCCTGCCTTATCCACCGCTCCGCTGCACATCTGTGTGCTTTGACAAAAACAGGGACAAGCATTTCTCAAGTAAACACATCTCGGGTTAAAGCGAAGTGAGATGGGAGCAGAACAAGTGGGGTTTGATCACCTTTATGAAGCTCAAGACATCGCTTACTCCATCTCGGGGCTACGGCAGGCTGGCAGCGCGCATACAGGCGGTTAACGCCGCTGACACACCGCAGTCTTGCCAAGTTCTGCCGTACTATCAGTCCTGTCTAAATTCACAGGGAAAGGAAAAGCAGAATTGGCCCTTCCCCCCC
>VZSZ01007116.1:990204-1010398 GCA_013398815.1 Ibidorhyncha struthersii
CGAGGGAGGGTGCGTGTCCCTGCTCTCTGATGGCAAGCAGCCGGGGGTGGCTGTGCCCCTGCCTTCCCCAACCCGCCCCGTCCCGTCCCCATTGCTGCACCCCGTGGGCTCCTTGTAGAAACCTGCTTCTTCCCCACCCCAACGGACATCCTCGCTGATCGCAGTGCTTGGCCAGGCCTGTCCTCTCTGCCATGTCCGTGTTTCAGGGCACAATGGAAACACTCGAGAATCCAGACTCCTGTGCTGCCTTTGCCAGTAAAATCCACATTTAAGAACCACCGCTGATTCCCTCAAATAAATAATTAGCAATGAGTTAATCAACGCACGGGGCCAGAAGCTTAGCTGAGACAAATCGGCAGAGCTTCGTTAGCAGAGGCGCTCTCCAGACTTTTAAAGCAAACAGCGAGTCGGAGCGGGATGCTGAGAGCGGCTGTGCGGGTGAGGGACTCGGACGGCACGGTCCCACCACGGGGAAGGGCAGCAGAGGAACTGCTCCCCGCGCTGCTCCCGGCCATCGGGCACCATCTCCGAGATGTTCTCCCAAGGCAGGACCCACAGCTGCAACCACCGGGAAGGCGGTGACGGGAATTAGGGATTTCTGGCTAAAACGCCTCCGTGTATTTCACGCCGGGGCACGGTGACACGGACAGCTGGAAGGGAAGGAGAGGGCAGCAGCTGAAAATAAACCGTCTGTAGCCAGGATGAGCACAGCCCAATAACAATGAAGTGATGTAAACCCGAGGCATATCTTCAGCAATTAATTAACGTGATTGCATATAAACAAGCCCAGCGGTAACCCTAGCTCGCCTTCTGCTGTAAAACCAGACACTGACTCACAAAAACGCTGCAGTCCGAGATTTGTAATGGCGGTTTTGGCTACTGTCACACGGAAAAAGGGCAAAGACTGTAGGTTGGGCTCAAGGAATAAAGAAAGAGCAAATCTTTATGAGCCTCGGAGCCTATTTCAAAAATAACATACTATTTATATTAAAACTTCTCTGAAACACAGTGTCTTTGAGGAGTTTCTAAATGAATTAATAATCCAGAATACTGTGGTTTATTCTTGGGGGGGCAGACTCCAAAAAAAGAGGCTGTTCCGAGGAGGTTTTTATGCAATAGCAACAGCCTAAGATGCTGCTCCCTCTCTGTGGATTTCCAAGCGTTTTCCAGGGGAAGCCAGAGACATTTCCCTGGTTTCTGGGCCCAGCCTGCGGTACACGCGGATCCTCAGCGGTCACCTCAGGGCTGTCCCCCTCCGTCATTTTAATAATTCAAGGAGAATGGATTGCTTTTGTTGTACGGAAATGGGGAAGTCTGAAGGGAGGTTGGTTGTTTTTACGTGTGGAATTGGCTGATGCTCAGCACCGGAGCCCATGTTCATTCGGTGTCCCTCATCCAAAGATTTGACCCCTGATTAGTAATAAGCTGATTTATAAATTAGCTGGTTTATAAACTGATTGCAGAGGGAATATCCTGAAAAAATCTCAGATTCATGAGAGATTATCAGTGGCACTAATTGCAAATGTATGTTGGATTTCAGCAGCTGTATATTCCCCTTCACTAAGCTCTGTGATAAGGAAGAGCTGATACATCCGAGCAGAAGATCCATTCGCTTTAAGGACACATTTATCTGAATTAATTAGAAACCCAGGTTCTGTAGAGCATTACTGCTGCCTTGAATTCAATTACAACAGTATATTCAGTAGTCAAACTCAAATTAATCAAGATTGGCTGAGTTCAACTCAAGATACACAAGATACACTAAGAGTTGTGGGAACATACTTTCTTAACAGGATCAGATTATTTTTCTGGTCACGTTGTTATTAGCACTAGCATTATACCAACGGTGTACATCAGCATATGTGCACTGGTGAGCACCTGGTCCTAAAGCATAAAAGCAAAAAGCCTAAAGCAAAAAAACATCCTTACATTTTTTTTTCCTTGGCAATCACAGCAAGTGGAATATGTGATTTCTTCCACATTTAGAAAACAACAGGTTTCCTCGGGGTTATCCTGAAGTGAACTCAATTTAAGGCCCCAGCCGAGCCACAGCAAGTTAAAAGTTGTCTTTCCACTAACTTTGGTGGGAACCAAAGATTTGCAAAGGAAACGTTGGCACATCTTTAACAACAGAGGAATTTTGCACTGAGTCCTTTAGGGAGTAATTCCTTCATTAAACGCAGAAGAAATATAGGACTGTGTGTTGGTGATCGTCCGTGAAGAGAAGCAGGTGCTCCTAACGTGACTTCCAGACACTGAAGGAAATGAAGACCCAGCGCAGCCCGTAAGCTCTGGCAAGCAAACTTCACGTGGAAAACATGCATCGCGGCGTGCTTGATTCTCCACGTGCTGTCGAAATACCCAAGTGGGAGAGGAGCCAGTGCGCGGGGAGAGGAGCCGCGGGGCCCTCCATGCATGACACCCCCAGCTCCCACGCCGCTGCTCCTCCCGGAGCGGTGCCGGCTCCCCCAGCGACCGAGGGGCACCTACAACCAACAAGGGGAGCAGAAAGGATGGCTTTTGTATGAATTCGCAGGGCTGCGAATTGAAAGACATGGACTGTGCTGTTCTTCCCCAAAGCCTCTCTAAGGTCACTGCATTTCTGCACGTCTCAGCTTTGCAACCGAAGAAAAGCTCTTCCTTCTCGCCGCCTCACAGCAGCATTTCCAGCCTCCAGCCATCAGCCCTGGCAATACCAGCAAGGGGGACATACCAGTTCCCACCCGGCGCTGGGTCCTGCTGGCTGGTTTTATTCCCACCGGCGGTTGCCGGAGGGCAGGAGGACGGAGCGGGGCCGGGGCCGTCTCAAAGGGATGCACCAGGGAGGTCAGGGGAGCCACCAGCCAGGAGCCACAGAGCCATCCCAGTGCCGAAACACTCCCTACGGCTCTGCCGTCGCACCTACGGATGGACGACGCTATAGAAACAGGAACTATTGCTACAAAACCTTCTCCTTACACTAAAAGGCCAAACTCACAGTATCCTACTCACACCCACCATATGCCTTTATTCACTACAGTCACATTTTATGACACAGGCGTGTTTTGCTTCTGCAGGAGACGAAGCACCGTTCTCAACAAAGCACATGCGTTTGCACTGACTCAAAAATGGTCATTTTTGACATTTGCTGGTCCAGCCGGACTTCAGGATGGAGTACGGGGAGTATCTGTCTGAAAAAGGCCCATGGAAATTAGGACTAAACATGTGCCATGACACGTTCGTGACACAGAGATGGCTCTTGTGCCTGTACGGGCTACGCCGTGCGAGGAAGCGTGCGCTATGTTTGCACAGGGCGGGCACAGCATCACCCCGCGGTTAATGCTCTGCGGCGAGGTGGGCTGGGGCCAGGGTCCGGCGGAGCCCGGGAGACGGGACTGGGGGAGCGGGGCTGGCCCCCTCCATAGCATCTGCTCGGTGGTGGTCTTATGGGGGAATTCACTTACAGGCAATGGAAAACAAATGGGGTGGTTTTATATGTCACATAACGCTGGGCTATGAAAAGCAAAACAAAGGCAAGAACTTCATTATGCTTAGAAACATCCCTGTTTCATTAGAAACCAAATACATTTTGTCTTCAGTGACTATAAAGCAAAATGCCTGGGAAATATCACAAGCAATCCATTCCTCCTTCTGGCCCGCTCCGAAAAGCCGCATTGACGGGAAGGCTCACGTGGGTTGGATCGGGGCCAATACACAAAATGTTTCGGGGCCCCTTAGTGCATTCAGCAAAAGTAAATCCCATTTAGGCTCCAGCCTCACTCAGAAACTTCTCTTTCAGGCACCTCTGATGGGCCAGAAAGGTCTTTTCTACACCCCAAAATTATTTTGGGGCATCCGTGCATGAGGTATCACCTGGAACTCGTGTCTGCCTGCATCCATCCATCTCAAATGTCCCGTGGCTGTGGGAGAGTGGGTCAGCCGAGGAGGGACAAGGAAAACCCAAGTTTTATCCACAGCACGGTGGAAGCGTCCCCGTGCAACAGGGCCCAGCAGCCGTTTGTTCCGTCCCCAAGGCTGCGCTGACTCACAGCGCGTAAGGAATTAACCCTGTATATTGTATAGATCTATGGGAAAACCTTTTTTTTCTTTTTCTTTTTTTTTTTTTTAGGAGCACTTAGCATCTACAGCTAGGAGCTGCAAACTTCCCGTGCTGGGAGCATTTAGGAAATCATTGGGCTGCGTATTCAAGGCACACAGCTTTGCACTTGTGTTCTCCCACGGCGATGGGTGCCAGCGGCCCAAGGTTAAGGCACCTGTGTTTCCTACCGACACGCCGGCCAGGAATGCGGAGGAAGTGCCTGGGAAGGGCGATGGAAGAGAACCAGATTTCTTTATAAACTAACAAGCCTCAAATGAACGTTCAAAGGAAATGACTTTAGTTTCTTGCATAGAAAGCTTTAGGTGAATGGGGTTTGATTGCCTGTGAGAGGAAAAAAACAGGAGGCAGAAAAAAACCCTCCTGAGAATGCTTTATAGCAGCGTTACACAACCCTGGGGGTGCGAGCTGGGAGAAGCAGAGACCTCCAGCTACAGAGAAGCCATTTCCAAAGCAGTGAGATGCTGGGATGCGGGAAGGGGGGGATGCAAAGGGCCGGACCTGCTCTGCTGGGGCTCTGCTGAGCCGCTGCAGGACCAGAGCTGCTGCAGCCTGAAAGGTCTCGGCCACCAAAAAGCCACTGGGAACTGCTGTGCCCCCAGCCAGCTCCAACCGGGACAGCCTCCTTGCCCCTCTTGCAAACCAACACCCTTACAAAATTAAGACAGAACCATAGAATGGTTTGGGTTGGGAGGGACCTTGAAAATCATCTTGTTCCACCCCCTGCCCTGGGCAGGGACACCTCCCCCCAGCCCAGGGGGCTCCACGCCCCGCCCAACCTGGCCTTGAACACCTCCAGGGATGGGGCAGCCACAGCTTCTCGGGGCAACCTGCGCCAGGGGCTCACCACCCCCACAGCCAAGAATTTCTTCCTCAGATCTCATCTCAATCTCCCCTCTTTCAGTGTCAAACCATTCCCCTCGTCCCATGGCTCCCCTCCCTGATCCAGAGTCCCTCCCCAGCTCTCCTGGAGCCCCTTTAGGCACTGGAAGGGGCTCGGAGGTCTCCCCGGAGCCTTCTCTTCTCCAGGCTGACCCCCCCCAACTCTCCCAGCCTGTCCTCCCAGCAGAGGGGCTCCAGCCCTCGCAGCATCTCCGGGGCCTCCTCTGGCCCCGCTCCAACAGCTCCGTGTCTTTCCTATGTTGGGGGCTCCAGAGCTGGACGCAGTACTCCAGAAGATATTTCTTTATCACTTACAACAACCACTCCAGCTTTAAGCCCTCTATTTCTGCATCACAACTAAAGTTAAGGGTTTCCTCAGTATACGAATGTGGAAATATATGAGGCAAACTGTTAGCTGGCATAGAGCAGCGGAGATGAATACACTTGGACACAGCTACACCGGCTGACACCAGCCGGAGATCCAGCCTCGCCGATTAGCCGCCCACAAGGAGGATTATATAAAAAAGGCTTTTAAAAACACGAACAATAAATTTGCCACCTGGGTATAATTTGTGGATTTTGGTATTTGTTTAGGTCATCACATATTTTGTCTCAAATGAAGCAGCCTTAAAGTGGCATAATATTCTGTCTGACATAAAATAACTCCATAAATGGAGATAAATTAGCAAGAGTTCAGTTCAAACCAGAATCAGGCTTTGCGGTTTGTTTGGGCTTCTGCATCCTGCCTGCTCCACCACTTGGGTGCGATTCAGCAGCCGAAAGTCTCTCCCCGCCGTCCCGCCTCCAGCTGATGCTCAGACCTAATGGGGTGTGCAATTTTGTCTCTTTTTAGCTTTTTACAGTGGGCGACCCAATCTGATGAGCTAACAGGAACCTTACATCATTACATGGACTAAAAATACTATGTCTGGTTGTCCAAAAGGAAAGAAAAAGTGTGCTTCTCTAAGCATGTTGTAACTGTTCAGTTGGACACCGGCTGTAACGGCCTCTTACTCATTAATTCTGTCTTCATAGTCACAGAAAGAGAGAAAAGACCCAATAAGCTGCCTCGCTCATTCAGTGAAGAATATTTTCCTGACAGCACTGTCCAAACTTTTTTTTGCCAAGTTCAGCAAAGGGACTTCCACTGTTTCCTTTGTCAAATCCCTTGCAGGATCAGAAACTCTTAGGGGTGTTTTCCCCTGGTATCTATTGTTGTCAGCTGGATTTCATCCCTGCCCGACAGCACGGAAACGGCGTGTGTAGCGCGGGGGTCTGCGGGAAGGGTCGGATGGAGGCTGCGTGCTGGATGGGGACACGCTGCCAACAAATCATTTCCAAATGAGTCATCCGGAGTTGATGGTCAGTGAATGCAAGATGCAGAGAAACCTCTCTGCTGTTGAACTCAGCTACGTGCCTGCTCCATCCCAGCTTCAGTTTAGCAGCCATCAAGGTACTCAAGGCTTCTGTGGCCTTTCAAGAACGGTACACATCTATCCTTCTTCAGAACTTCTTCTTCTTGTCAGATCCCGTCTGACTCAGAAAGGCGATCTAACTTCAGAGCTGGCCCTGCTCTGAGCCAGAGCTCGGGTCCTACGACCTCCAGAGGTCCAGGGCACCTCACATGCCCTGTGATTCTTCAGGGTGTCTCATTAGCACGTGTTGGCCAGCGTATGCAAACGAGCGCGTTTCTGAAAGGCGAGTGTGGGTAAAGCTCGTAGCACAAACAAAAGCCACGGCCTGGGACCCCACAGCTACGTCTGCACTTCTCTCCCGGACTGAGTTAGCCAACATAAAATAACCGTGCAACCGTAAGATCTTTCTCTAATCGAGCCTTCGCGATGAGCATCCGCCGGGGATGAGGGGAGCAGGGCCGGGAGCAGCCGTTCCCGGGCAGGGTGCACCACCCAGCACCCGTCCTGCAGCTCTCCCCGTTCCTCACTCCGCTGCTTCGCCACCTTTGGGCCACCAACCACTGGAGACATCCCAAAACAGCAAAACTGCTGCCATCCGCCCCCCCTCCCCGAGCCCAAACACACACGTTTCTGCATACGAGTGAAACAAGGGGAAAAACACAACCCCCAAAGTAACCTCTTTATTTGGTTGTAAATGAAAACCCCTGTGCCGATGCTACACAAGAAATCCAATGAACTTTTATTTCCCCCAGAAGGTTCCACTGACTTCTGGTGAAGAGGATTTGAGAAATGCTCACTTGGCACGTACCCGAAAGGCACGAGGAGGCTGGCGGTGCTGTGCCGGAGGGATGCTCCGGTGGCCGCGGTGTGGCCGGGCTGTGCCTCCTGCGGGAGCCGGCCGGTGGGACCAGGCGCGGGAACCCCCCGCGACAACGGCGAGGGGCTGGGGCCGTGCTGGGCTGCCCCTCGCACTAACTCACCAATGTCACCTCCTTTGCTAACTACGGTCTAAGGAATACTTCTTTCCAGAATTATTTTTTTCAGTCTTTTTTAGAAGAACAATAGTACAACTATTTAAGAAATTCTACAAAAGCACAACATGGGAAAAATACCTGGGGATCCATAAACTAAAAAGTTTCCTTGAACACATGTTTAAACTATTCATGCTCCTCATGGGACATTCTGAACAGGCACAATCGACTCCGCGTCCATGAAAACAGAAAAGTAAATACTGACCTGGGCCAAGTATTTGTATTCTCTCTCCCTTGGCAGCAGCACTGATTGCTGTAAAAGTGGCGCTGAAATTAAGATATCGAAAGAAGACATGAACGGTTCTTGGGTTGAACTAAAGAAAAATGATGCAACTTGGGCCTGACGAGTTTTTCCTGAAAACAGGCGAGCGCAGGCGATGCCCCGGAGCTGTGTGGCTTCAGAGCAGCCGCTGGCCACACGCAGCAGAGCCATCAATATATCGACGTTAGTGTTGCCGAGAAAAAATAATGAAAGAACCCAATAATGGGCACTGCTAAGATCTCAAGCCAACCAAAAAAAACATATTAGGTCTTCAAAGATCCACAAAAATACCATATTCTTTGGCAACCAAGCGTTAGTTTGTATGATACCTTTAAAAGATGAGATAGTTTCCTTTCGGTGGAATACTGTTAGCTCCTCCTGCGAACTGGCGGTGTATCCAGGTGGGACCTCAGGGCAACGATGGGGCAGAAGAGGCCCTTCAGTCCCACATGGGTTTTTCAGACAGATCCATCTTTTGCTTAAACCACAGGAGAGTGAATTAGAAGATTGGGAACAATTTCTAGCACCAGCTGCCTCTTTGTCTTGGAACTGGTTATTTAACCATTTGATGCCACAGTCTCACTCATTTCTTAGAAAAATTATTTATCCTGCACGTGAGGACGCATTTGGAGATAATGTTTGCAAAAGGCCCTTGAGTGCCTCGGTTAGAGAAGCAGATGGGAGTTATTTTCTTAATAATAAATTAAAGTTCAGATATAGATTCATTACCATAATGCAACACTGTGCTTGAAGCAGACAAATACTTCAAATGTTCGTAACATTTGCTTTCCAGGCTTCTTAAATTTTAAGTGCTTTTTTGTTATTTTTTTCAGAACATAAGACATTTTCACTCCCCAGTCAGGTCATACCCTTTCCTAAGAGAACCAGAGGAAGGCTGAGAAGCATAAGGAGCTGCGTGTGTTAAAAAAGAAATAGCAAGATCCCACTCTTTACAAGGTGGAATCGCTGATTGTCCTAATGCCCACTAAACACTCAGGATAACGGCCAAGCTGCTCAATGAAATGACATTCCTGCCCTCACTGGTGGGAGCTTTTCCACTGATGTCACTGAATATTGGATCGAGGTTTTCAATGCTGTTAGACACGTTTTTGTACAGTATTACCTAACAGCCTTGCAGGTTCTTAAATATCATTTATTTATTTAAACTCTGAGGGCAAATTTTACTCCAAATCATGCAACGCAGCTCTCTCAACCTAAATGAGTTGCCCAGATGCAGCCGAAGGCAGAACTTTGGCCTCGCCGATGCAGTTTCTGAGGAGCACATTTCATTCTCTCCACTTCCTCGCGCTCCGGCAAAAGGCAGACCTATTTCTCTCAGTAATGACAAATCCTTCGAAATACTTTTAATGTTTGTTTCAGGCTCAGCTTTTCCACATCCGAATAACTGCATGTTTGGAATGAGGGGAAAAAGAAAATTAAATTCCCGTTTGTGCAGAATTAGTTTCTTCAAGGAATATGCTCCAGAAGGTAACCAGGCACAATGCTCTGAAGAGATCAGAGGAGCATCTTCAGTGGCAGGAGCCTGCAGCTTATTAGCCACATCATTATGTGTCAAAGAATCTAATGATACCAGAGGAAAGGGATGGGCAAAGATGCCTGGAGAAGAGAAGGCTCGGAGGAGACCTTATTGTGGCCTTCCCGTCCCTAAAGGGGCTCCAGGAGAGCTGGGGAGGGACTTGTTACAAGGGCATGGAGTGACAGGATGAGGGGGAATGGTTTTAAACTGAAAGAGGGGAGATCTAGATTAGATATTAGGAAAAACTTTTTCCCTGTGGGGGTGGTGAGCCCCTGGCGCAGGTTGCCCCGAGAAGCTGTGGCTGCCCCATCCCTGGAGGTGTTCAAGGCCAGGTTGGACGGGGCTGGGAGCAACCTGGGCTGGGGGGAGGTGTCCCTGCCCAGGGCAGGGGGTGGACTAGGTGATCTTCAAGATCCCTTCCAACCTAAACCATTCTATGATTCTATGATACGATTCTATGCGATTGAACTTCATGTCAATGTGCGTTGTCCTCTGACTGCAGCCATCACGTTCTTGGTCTCAGCCTAGACTGTGCCCACCTTAACTGTCATTTCAGTCCCCAGTAAGAATGCCCTACCTAGGATAAGAGGAAATGGGTTCAAGTTAAGCCAGGGGAGGTGTAGGTTGGATATTAGGAGAAATGTTTTCACTGACAGGGTTATCCAGCATTGGAATAGGCTGCCCAGGGAGGTGGTGGATTCACCATCCCTGGAGATGTTTAAAAAAAGGGTAGAGGTGGTACTGGGGGATATGGTTTAGAAGTGGTTTTGTCAGGTTAGGTTAATGGGTGGACTCGATGATCTTAAAGGTCCCTTCCAACCTTAACGATTCTATGATTCTACCATGAAACCCGTTAAGACTAATCTTGTTTGACTGAAACCTATTCATGCAACCAGCCGAGCAGGTACGGGAAGGGCGCTGAGGAACCGGAGGGGATAACTTCATCGCCCACACAGCTCCAGCTGAAAAGGATGGGCATCTACACCCTAAAACGACAAAGACGGGGGAAATCCAGCCAGCTCAGACCTGAGGGGGCAGGTACGGAGCTGTAGGCGGGCGGCCGGAGGGCCTGACAGATGAAAGGAGCAGTGATGGATGGTGTTGTAGCAACAGTCACTGCAAAAGCAGAGAAGGAAACAAAAGAAACAGGATATGGCTGTTTAAGGAGGTTGATATGTTACATTCCTGCAAGCATTTACGAATTCCTGCTTATGCACTAGAATACAAATATTGCCGATTACTTTTATTTTTTGCCTACTCAGTAAAGTTACTCCCTGTATTCGGGGTTTCTGAGTTTGTGCTGTTACATTTGTGTAATCTGGGTGCACAAATGCAAACTTAGGGAATATTAAGAGAGAAATAAGACAAGAGACATAGTAATTTGGAAGACTGATCTTGAATTCTTATGGCAATCTTGAAAATTTTATTTGCATGCTATATTTGGCTGCATTTGGTCTCGCTTGGTGCCCAGGAGATTCACTCCCAGAAACAGCAGGATTCAGACACCAAAGCATGTTAATTCTGGCCTGCAGGCCCTGGTAGTGAGGGGAAGGCTTAGTCCATTTGTCTCTTTACGGTAACCAAAAAGTGAGGGCTGAGCTAAAGCCCATGACATCAGTAGGGAGTTTCTTCATTTGGTGTTACTGTTGCTGAGTTTCTTCATTTAATGCTTGTGGATGATGGCACTGGTGAGACCCCACCTCGAGTGCTGTGTTCAGTTCTGGGCCCCTCACTACAAGAAAGACACTGAGGTGCTGGAGCGTGTCCAGAGAAGGGCAACAAAACTGGTGAGGGGTCTGGGGGACAAGTCGTGTGAGGAGCAGCTGAGGGAGCTGGGGGTGTTCAGCCTGGAGAAGAGGAGGCTGAGGGGAGACCTTCTCGCTCTCTACGAGTACCTGAAAGGAGGGGGTAGAGAGGTGGGGACTGACCTCTTCTCCCCAGTGACAAGTGACAGGACGAGAGGAAATGGGTTCAAGTTAAACCAAGCGAGGTTTAGGTTGGATATTAGGAAAAATGTTTTCACTGCAAGGGTTATCCAGCATTGGAATAGGCTGCCCAGGGAGGTGGTGGATTCGCCATCCCTGGAGATGTTTAAAAAAAGGGCAGATGTGGTACTTGGGGATATGGTTTAGAAGTGGTTTGGTCAGGTTAGGTTAATGGTTGGACTTGACGTTCTTAAAGGTCCCTTCCAACCTCAACAATTCTATGATTCTATGATTCTATGAACACTTATTCTTCTGTCTAGCTTGAACACCTCACAGCGTTTCACCTCAAATTTCAAGCAAAATATTATTCAAAATATTTTTGGAAATCCTCCTCCAGCGATGCGATGAACTCAGGAAATTGGGAGAGTTTGAATTGTTTGACACACCTCTCTCGTCCAGGATAAACACCACCAAATACGCTCTGCGTTTTCCATTTAATTCTTGGGGATGTTCCTTCCGTTCCCCTAGGGCAATAAGAAGTGATTGGGATTCACTGGGTATTAGCAGTGTTCACCTGCGGTGCGAAGATGCTTGTGCCTCTATAGAGAACTGCCGCAAAGGTCCTGTAAGTGATGAAGAACAGCCTGAGCAGAGGGCAAAAGCATCTACGCTGAGTACTGAGCTGAACTGTGTGTCTGACGGCCTGTTCTCATGCCCTAAGCAATTTTACCGGCGTTGCTTTGCCCTTGCCGTGAAGGCAGTTTACACTTTGCAGCGTGCAGCCTTTCGCGCTGGCTGAGGACCGCTCACCCCGGATTCCCCCCGGGCAGCGTGTCGGGTACCCTCGGCACAGGGCGGGTGCCTTAGCATGGGGCGAGACGGCAGCTGACGGATCGGGCTAAATTAATTTGGGCAGAATGCAGGGGGATAAGACACCACAAGGTTTATGCCCTCATTTTTTAGCGTACTGTTTGTCCCTCCATCCCTATCAGTTTAAGGCTGTGGGAGATTCTGAAGCGAATGGGGAAGCTTCGGTGAAACCCACCTACAGAAACCTTTGTGATTACAGAGGCTTAGTACCGGCATCTGTGGAACTCAGCCTTTCAAAACCAGTTAGTTTGCCGTACTTATCTCTGACCGATAAAAGGCAAACTTTGCTTGACCTGCATAAATTGGGAACATTCAGCTTAATTTTCTCCAGTTGTCTGCATTCTGGAGCTGTACAAAACCCAAAAAAGGAAGCATCGCTATCAACGGAGTCAAGAGTTAGGGTGAGAAATGCTGAAATCCCAAAGAAAGGCTGGGGACCTCCTCTGCTGAATAGGTACAATCGCTCGGTTTCTACTGTATGAAATAATGATACTGAAAATGTAGCAAATTTGTTGGCAGAATATACCAACAGCTGACATCTGTCATGATTTCACAAGAAAAAAATACAAAAGCTCAGTGTTTTGCTGCTCAGTGAAGTGACTCACATTATACCAGAAGTTTTGACTTTGTTCTTCCAGGCACCATTTCTGACGGGAAATCAATCAATTTAATCCCATAATGGGAACAATTAGCCTTACAGAAAAAGCAGATCGCTTGTAATCTCATCTTCTGCTTACAATATTATGCCAATATTTCTTCTTATTTTCTCAACTGCTGCTCATCGGTCACATTGCTGTGCCCACGAAGAGGTTACAGCTCATGCAGAGGGAGAGCCGGGGTCAATCCTGCCCTCGCCGTCAGCGCCGGGGCAGCAGCTGAAGCCGTGGGGAGGAGATCCTGCGCCCCCACAGCTCACAGACCAGCTCCGTGCGTCTGGGCAATAGATTCCGGGCTCGCAACCTCACGGGTGAGATGGAAAGGAGCCCAGCATCTCCTGGGGTACAGCTGCGGGACGTCCCCGGCGGTGGCAGGGTCTCCCCCTGTCCCTCCACGCTGTCCGGGCTCCTCCTCGGGGTGGTCTCGCTCCGGGGGGGTCGTGCCGGGAGTGAGATTAGAGCCGGGCTAACAGGCACTTGCCCATCTGTTCGCTCTGCCGCCTGAGATGGCCAGCGGGACCGAGAACGGGGTGAACGCGGAGCCAATTCATTTTTCAGCAACGTTGGTAAGAAGCAGTGAATATAAAAAGACGGTGTTTTGTTTGTAAACAGTACGAGGGAACATTTTGTGAGCTTTGCATGAGCCCCGACGAGCTGCCTCGTCCTTCTCCTCCACAGCCTTCCTTGAAGTCGCCCTTCGTCAAGGCCAGGCTGTGCTCCGACACCAGCCGGCCGCACTGTGCCATCCTTCCCGGTGTTCCCCCTCGGGAAACCCATCCGCCCGCTCTTATCTTGTGTTTAGTCTGCAACGTCTGTGAGGGAGGCTTTATCCTTGCTCTTCGTTGGGCTGCAAAACCCCAGCCGTATGAAGTGCTGGTAGATGTGCCAGGATTAGAATAACATGTACAAATTGTCTCGTTAATGTTTGCCAGAACAGAAGAATAAACTGCATTTTGGGTCAGGCCCCGCTGCTTCTTCCCCTCTGCACACATCTTACAATGACAAAGGATTTGCCTTGGTCCTTAGTGCGAATCTGCGTCTGCCGCACGGTGTTTAAGAGAATCAGAGATAGAGCTGACCCTGCGCAGTACAGCTTCTTGCGCACCGTTTTCTCCGTAGCAATCCTACAAAGGCGGAAAGCCGCGGGAGGCAGCCGGCTGCTCCACCTGAAGGCGATTACAGAACGAGAACTTCTCCTGGACCAACAAGATTTCTTTCATTACCTTAATGATTTCTATCACAGCTGGATTTTCCTCTGTGGGACGCTTAGATCCCCAAGATAAACCTTTTAGAAATGATTTAGACAAACAAATGAATTCAATAGAATTCAGAATGACAGTTCTGAACTTGGGCATCCGCCAAGGAACTTACAAAAGCCAAAATAATAACTTAGATCTGAGAGATCCTGCAAAGCCTATAAATTAAGTAATCCTTTGGAAACCTGCAGTTAAACCTGCCATAGAGTTGAGATTTGCATGGACTTAATCCAAATAATTAGTTTCAAAATTAACTGTTTTCACAGGATGTTGGGTTTTTTGGATATTTTGGATTTTTTAAACTATTAAGTAAAGAAATAAACTGAAATCCTTAAGAATCTGCTGTACGCGAACCCCATCAGGTTAGGAAGGCACCAGAAGGAACTCATTTAGGCAATGGAGGTGGAAATTAAGATGAAACTGTCGAGCGCTACTGGTTAATGTAAGAAAGGAAAAGAGGTTATACTCTGAGAAACACTGACTACTGGGAGGGCAAATCGCAGAAATGCCATGAAACATTGCGTGCAGTCTTTACTCCCGTAAGAATTTTGAATTCATATGGTCAGCATCACTTCCAGGGACCGTTTCCAATCACAAATAACGAGCGATAGAACCTCCAAATGACCATTCACACCAAATGTGTTTCAAACACAAACCACGAGCCACCGAATCCCGATTTCAACAGGACTGCGACTGTTGGGAAGGCCAACCCAGCAGCTGACATCTAGTTTGCTGCTTAAAGCTACTTATAAATGTCAAATGTCTGTATCAAACTGTTCACAAATGTTCTAAAGGGGCGTTATTGATTGTTCCACTCTGCAGTTAAGGAACTTAGATTCCCACCTTCATTTAAAAATGAAATATGGACGCTTTTATGGATTAAAAAGTGCCTCCTATTAAACATATATGTACATTAGTTTAAAATATTTCCAACAGCAGCTACACTGAAAGAGAAACATCTTGTGCCTTGGGTAACCATTGTGAGTTTAAACAGAGGGGCTACAGAAATATTTTCCTTACCTTAATGATAGAAGTTTTTAAATTTGCAGGTGATAAAATTAACCGGAGTTTGGAATTTTACATTTGCTATGTTAGACATCAGTGCAATAAAAGCTCTTTCAGGAAGTCATCCATCTGGAACCTCTGGGTAAATAAGCTGCAAGAAGTATTTTTGAACATGATGAATGTTACTTCAAAATGAACTTTTCATCATACAGGAGTTTGCTACGTCAATAAGCAAAGTGGGGAGTTGCACCTTCTGGTGTATAGTGGAAGGATGTCCTGGTTGGTCACGAGTGCCCTCTGCCACCTGCCTGCCTTGCTCCGGGTCCCCTCCTGCTCGTAGCTGTGCCGTGCCCCGCTCCGGCTCGTGGTCTGGCTCGGGGTGACGTCCAAGGAGTCAGGAGAAGGACCAGGGGAGGGGAACGGCCATCATGTGGGCTCCAGTGAGAACCGACTGTTGATAAAGGTCATCTCTGCGTTATGTGGGAATATGAGGAGAGGCGCCTTTGTAATATAAATATATTACAGACCTGTCTTCATCCACAGGTGTGTGAATGCATCAGAGGTTCGGTTAAAACTTCCCTCACTGGCTCTCTATGTGAAGCAGGGACCTGCCGAATGAACTTCTTGCAGTTTGATCATTTGCCCTAGTACCAAATAATCACCTTCCCACACTTCAGATGGCCTTTTAGCCTATGTCTTCGGCTAAAATATGTCTGACTCTGAACTTCATCTTCTTCAGATGCCATTCCATCAGTGTACTGGATTAGCATTTCCAAATGTGCCCTTTCTCGAAGGCAAATCAGGCATGACTGCTGGGTGAGTGAAAACTGGAATGCCCAGCGCATTCCCAGTTACAGGTCATGTATCCTTCTTGAATAGTTAATCGTGCAGTGAAACATATTCCAGATAGAAATGGAGAGGCAGCTGATGTACCTGCCACATAACAGAGGTGCCACCAGCCATGCTGGGGACTCCACAAACCGTTGGGTGATTCTACAAGAAGATGCTGCTGGTTTAGGGGAGTCAAAAGTGCCACGTGAATGTTATGAAGCCTCTTCAAAACCCAAGTTGCACCCGCCAGGAGTAAAGCAGAACGTGCATGATAATAGGCTGAGCATCTTGTCAAGTTGAGCTGGACACAACCAGGAGAGATGCCCCTGCTCTGGCAACCACAGTCGTACAGGTAGAGATTTTGAGGCCCCGCATCAAAAAAACATCCATCTATAGAGCGGCTGAATTCTAGCTTAAACTCTGAAAAAACAAAGACGCTTTACCTTAGAGAGCCTTTTGCAGATCTCTCTGAGAAATGGAGTAATTTATTGAACTTACAAGGTTTATCAGGTATTTTTTCCACAGTCTAAAAATAAAATCTTTCATGAAGGGGCTGGGGGCAGTGCAAAGAGGACAGCGATTTATCACTGACTGATAATCAAATTGTGTCTGTCAAGCAATTTATGAATGACTAACTTCTAATAAGAAGGAAAACGCTGAATAAAATGTGCGTAACAACCCATACATCAGCTTATCACCCTTAAACTGGTGTGAAAATATCAGAGGATCTCATTTCTACTCCCACTAGACCCAGCCTGATGCTATAGAGGGCTTAGGGCTAACTTCAGCCTCCTGAAACTGCTCGAAGGAGAAACAGCCACAGTCCAGAAGGTGGCAATTTGTAGAGCAAGAAAATCTCCCGACCTGAAGAACTATCAAGCCATAACGATGCTTGAAATCACTCTCATGTGGGCAGAGGTTCAAAACCAGCGTTGGGGTCCATTATCAGGCCCCCCGGGTACGCATGGGACCTCTGCTAGATGTTAGGAGGCGGCAAATGGAAAACCTGAATGCTCATTCAAAATGGGACACAAAGCTGAATATCCGTAGTTTACCCAGTCGGTCTGTGATAACAAAGGAAGGAAACCGCGAGTGTCACCAGCGACAAAGGAGAGCCAGAATGGAATATTCAAAACAGAAACAAAGAGGTGATAAGACTTCGGGGTGGAAAAATACTGGAAACAAACACCGAGGAAAATGTTGAGGGGGCAAAGATAAAGCAAATGGGGTGATGAGATTGAATTCATGAACACGTTTGACCTCTCCTTTGAACAACGTGTGGTCTTTGTTAGAGCTCGCTATAGGCTTTCAGCACTCGGCAGAAGAATGAACGTGGTGGAGATACTGTGTTTTCGCTGGGTGTTAAGGCTTGCTCCCACTGCAAGGTTCGTATCATCTTCCGTTGGTTGTGTTGATTTCTCTTCCAGAAGTAGAACTCCAGGTAGTTTTTGGAGATGACTTAAAATATAATCTAAAAATTCTCAAGTTATCAAAGACAAAAATGGAAACTTATGAGCCCACTTTGGTTGATGGAAGTGAGAGTATGACGGGGTCCTTTGGAGGCTGCAAACTTGTATTGGCTTTGCTCAAAGAAAGCACATGTGAAAAGGCGTGAGCAGCTGCAGGAAAACGAGGCACCTGTGAAATGTGGAGTGCTTTAGCTAAAGTTCTCATTCCCCAAATCCTGGGAAAAAAACATCTATCGCTGGTAGAGGGGTGCCAAATTAATTCCTGATGCAGTTCTGAAATCTGAGGGCCGCTCTACATGTGGACACTTTCCATCAGGAGCAATTCTACTGCATTTTTACTTGGAGTGAAACTGCCTCTGCCCAGAGAGGTTGTGGAGTCTCCCACTCTGGAGACATTCAAAACCCGCCTGGACGCTGTCCTGTGCAACCTGTTGTAGGTGACCCTGCTCTGGCGGGGGGGTTGGACTAGATGATCTCCAGAGGTCCCTTCCAACCCTGACTATTCTGTGATTCTGTGATTCTGTAATGTATTTTGGAATACAGTCTCATTTGGAATAAGCACATCCACAAGTTTATACCAATTTGATTGATTCTAATTGTATTTTACTTGGGTTAACTCTTTGACGAGCCTTAAATTACGTGAGGGGTAACGTAGGCTGAGCGTTCAAAGGCTCTGAAGAGAAGGTGCCTCAGAGCCAGCAGCTTTCCCATCGGCTTTTGAAATGAACACTTTAAGAGTGGGGATTTCTGTGTTTTGATCAGCTACTTCCTACGCCGGCGAATTACTTTGAAACCCCCGGCAGTTTGCTGTGCGGCAGAGCCTGCCGCTCACAGCCTGAGTGCAATTTGGAAACCACCCCGGTAACGAAGCCCCGGTGAACGCCAGCGGAAAACGTTGGACTCCTCAGATCTGCAGGCTCCATTTTTTCTCTCTGCTCTTTCCCTTTTCTCTGATTGTATTGCTGCTACTCTCCAGCAAACTTAGTTTCTTTCACAGAAAGGATTATTATTTTTTCTTTTCCCTCCTAAGAGGAAGGAGATGCCAGTGCCGCCACACCGCGTTTGTCCACGTATTTAACTCAGTCCTTTAGGAAACTGCTTCTCATCGCTGAACAGCGAGAGCGGGGAAGATAGGACAGAAACTAGTCCTCCAGCGAGACAAATTTCGGTGTTCGGCTGGGTGGATTTTCTAACGCGAGCGAGGAAACCTCAGGCCAGCCTACTCCCAGACTTCTGCAGGCTCGGTGATATCATGCAGGAATGAGGAGGTATGATTCATCCCCCGTTGCACAGACAAAAGTCAGCTTTTACAGCCTCCCTCCGTGGAGGCGCGCGCTCGCGTGGGACAAAGAGGCCGGGTGAAAGCTCTGCTGGGACCAGCTGCAGCTGAACTGCTCCTCTGCAGGTACCTCTCGAGCAAAGCAAACAAAGGTTATTGTGTTTTGTGTTCGTGACACAGTGCACTCACTGTATTCACGTCGCTAATTCACAAGGCTGCCGCAGAGCTCGGGAGCGTGTTTCGGTCTCAGCCCCCACCCCTGCCCCGCACCAGAGCCTCCTGGATAACACGGGCACGGCAGTGGTACGGTCACGCAAACGCTCCCGTGTCACGAGCACCCGCATGCAAAAGGGCTTCACAGCAAATAGTGCATAAATCAAACTCACAGAAACCGGGCAACAAGAAGGTACTTGATGAAACTGGACTTTGCAAACAAAGGATCCTTTGTTAGGTCCTTTTTTGAAGTGGGATATTCCAGCCCAGCCCTTTCCAGCAAGAGAGGGAGGTTCACAGGCGTTTTGAGATTTGCTCTCAGCTTTTGGGGGAGATGCTGAGCAGCTGTGCTACCCACCCATCCCACCTCTGAGCTACCGCCGCTTGCCTGTAAGCCATCACGTTAAACACCCCCTGCGGCGTGGACATCTTCTGGGTGCTCCAACGGTCACCAATTTGCTGTGCCGGCGGGAATCAGGGATGTTCTGCGGTGCCTGGTGCTGCCCCAGAGACCCCTGCAAAGACACAGTGACGCTGGGGCGCACTGGCCAAGTGATTCCCACACTGACTCATAGCATCATAGCATACCAGGCTGGAAGGGACCTCAAGGTTCATCTGGTCCAACCTTTTTTGGCAAAAGCACGGTCTAGACAAGATGGCCCAGCACCTGGTCCAGCTGGATCTTCAAAGTGTCCCATGATGGGGAATCCACCGCTTCCCTGAGGCGATAATTCCAACAGCTGATTGTTCTCATTGTGAAAAATTTTCCTCTTGTGTCCAATCGGAATCACCCTGGGAATAACTTCTACCCGTTACCCCTCGTCCTTTCCATGTGACTCCTTGAGTCTCCATCTTCTTTGTATCCACCCTTTAAATGCTGCGGTGTGGTGATAAGGTCTCCCCAGAGACGTCTCTTCTCAAGGCTGCTTTAAGCCCAACCTGACAATTTTCTTGCAAGTTTCTCTTTTGGCCAAGGGATAACCATGAAGGATTCCCAAACTGCTTAAACTCAACCTATTTTGCTGGAAGCTTATCTTTTGGCCAAGGGATAACCATGAAGAATTCCCAAACTGCTTTAAACCCAACCTGAGTCTTTTCTTGAAAGTTTCACTTTTGGCCAAGGGATAACCATGCAGGATTCCCAAACTGCTTTAAACCCTGAATATTTTCTTAAAAGTTTCTCTTTTGGCCAAGCGATAACCTTGAAGGATTCCCAAACTGCTTTAAAGCCACCCTGACTATTTTTCTCGAAATTTTTCTCTTTTCCCCTTCAAACACACCGCTTGTGACGAAGAAACCCGTCGTGACTACACGTTTACCGACCTATTACATCCTTTTCCTTCCACCCCGGAGGATGAAGGCGCAGTCAGCGCACCAAAACGCACGCTTCGCTCCGAAACCCTCCGGGTAAAAAAACGTCCGGGGGACAATCCGTGATAAATCCCCCCCCCCTCAAGCCACCGGGAC
>VZSZ01007116.1:1020862-1040705 GCA_013398815.1 Ibidorhyncha struthersii
GGACGCAAAAATTCTCCTTTCCCTGCTGGAATAATATAAAAGAACTGAGACAGGTGCCAATTTTGGACCTGTAGTGTTTTTTGAAGCCCGGTGCTATGCGGAGGATGTACAAAGGTGTCACAAATGAGACTTGTCCTGAGGGGATTAGGGAGAATAATATGCTTTTTAGAAAAGGGTGGGGAAAAACCATGTTCTGGCTTCCTCCTGGAGTGAATTCCTGCGGGAGGTGCGCTCGGCGGGCGCAGTGCACGGGCAGAGCCTGCTCTCCGTGCTCTCAAGGGACGGGAGCTACTTACTGGGGGCACACGCTCTGCAAACCCCCACGTGCCCCGCCGTTACACTACTGCTAGCTGTGCGCTTTTTTGTTTCTTTTAGTATTTTCTGTTTATAAATATTCTTACGCATCTGCATTTTTTTTTGAGAGAAACAAAGAAGCAGCTGCTTATTTTTGTGGAGGGGTTAAATGCAGAACATTGGTCTCTATTGGCTTTATTTAATTTTGGGAGAGCACTAAAGATGACGCTTGTTTACGCTGCCTTCCGGGAGCAGACGCCGTGCTGTGCGTGTGCGGTCCCCCTTGGGCAGAGTACACGCGAACGCGCTTCTATGGGCATAAAAGGAGCTGTGAAAACACGAGTGCCATTGACCTCCCCAGCACGCTGACTGGTCCTGCACGTATGTTGTCCTCTTCCCGTTCCTTCCTGCTGACGGTGCAGCAGTGCTTAGGTGGTGAGCGGTGGGTGTTCCACACATAGTGCTGGGGGGGATCTGCTCCATCGTCTCCTGAAGAGCTCACCACCCGCTAACTCCATCCCTGCCCTGGTCCCCGGTGACGGGTGCACCGCCCTGGACCCCGTTACTCTTGAGCTGCTTTGATTCGTGCTCGGAAAACGGTTCAGCTCTGCTGGATTGCGTCCCGGGCTGTGCTTAAAAAAACCCGCTGAGCACCAGGGCTGGATGGCACCCGGGAGCGGGAAGGGGTGGAGAGAAGCTCCTCTTCCCTCTCGTGGGCCAGCTGTGGGGTCAGCTAAGCTGTCGTGTGCACCTTCGCGCCGACTCTCCATCAGTTGGCTTTGGCTTTATGTTGGAGGGAAAATACCGTCGAGTGCAGCGCAACAATGACCGACAGTGCGGGTTAAGCGGTGGCCGGGAGTTCACAGCAGTGCTGCTTCATTGCTGTATAAAGTGGCTTTGGGAGCTCAGAGCTTCCAAATGAGGCAGGATTCTGGTCTGCTTGAGAAAGAAAAACCTTTAGGGGAACTTCAATAAAAATATTTACGTTTCTTTAAGCCTGCGGTGTTTGCTGTGGGTTTGGCTCTCGGTGCCATAGACTTGAGTGCTCTGAATGTGCCCCGAGGTTGCCGTCGCCCCGCGGCACAAGCAGAGCTCTTGGGGAGCTGCGTGCCTTGCAGGGAGGGAGCCCCCCCCAGTGAGCTGCCAACAGCCCGAGGGCTCAGACCGCCCCGTCCACCCGCGTGATTCCCCACCAGCACCTTGCTCCGGTCCCAAAATACCAGCGCCCTGCAGCCCCGGGGGTTAGCAGGGTGCGAGGGACCGGGCTGGCTCCTTACTGGTGGGTAATTGCCCTCCTTGAGCTCTTGGCTGGAGAAAAAGCAGACAAACAGCCCGGATCCTGGCAGGCGCCCAGCGTGGGCAAGACCAAGCACGGCACAGGCAGGGCACAGCAGGCACCGTGGGACGGAGCCCGTGTTTGGCCCCCCCAGAGTTGGGGCTCTGCTTTCGGGGGCTTGGCGTTGCCCGTCGAACGGCAGTATGTGGTGGGGGGACGCAACCTGTCCTGGTCCTGAGGAGACCTCTTACACCACCCCGAGTTACGTATCCACTGATTTTTGTCTTGGTCTGTGTTCATCCCGCCTTGATTTTAAAGCAGTTTGTTCTTAGTGCTGATGGAGAACTTAAAAAAAAAACAAAACAAAACAAAAAAATAAAGCTTACCACTGTTTTTCTTAAGCCTATTCTATTCTCAAACCTCAGTTCCTTTGGAGGGCCCTTTTGAGAACTGAGACCTTTGGTGACTTGGGGCAGGTTTTCTTTGCAGTGTTTTTAACTTCGTAACGTATCCCAAATTCGTGAAGGTTTCATTCAGGTCTCACACGCTGCGGTTCCTGCTCACGCCAGAGCTCAGGCACCTCTGGTAAAAACTTCATCCCCAAACCTCCCTGCACCACTGGGCTTCAGTGTGACTGCCCTGGAGAGACCGTACACCCACGGCAGTACGTTGCTTGGCCATAACCCTGGAGGAGAGTGGACTGATATGCAAAACAAGGTTTATCACTTCAATGGAAAAACCGCTTGGTTTTTGCATGTGGTTGTGCGTAATGGCAGATGCTCGGCAGCTCGTCGGGCACTAGTCAGCCTTGGCTGGTGGAGGAGCGCTCGGGTTGAGCTGATTGCTGCTGGGGGTGGGTGCTGGCTGCTTGTAGCTCGGTGGGGGCCGGAACGAGACACCCACATCCCTCCTGCCCCTTCCTTTTTTATTTGTTCGTTTCCACGTGACAACAGAGGGTCATCATTCCTGGATGTTTTGCTCCAAGCCTAGGCTCTACTGCAAAAATTACTATATCTAAAATTGCATTCTTGTCCTCATGGAGATCCTGGTTTTGCAGTAGGCCGTCTGCATGGATCTGCACGGAGTGAAGCAAGTGGGACCGTTGCACGAGGATTCAGGCACGGCGCTGCCCCTTGACCAGGCTCGTAGGGCTTTTTGTGGCATGTTTGGTGTCAATGGCTTTGCACAGCTGTGAGTTAGGAGAACTTGGGTTGAAGTATTTTAAACATTATTCACTAAAATACAAACTTTGGACCTGATGGTCATTACAATAGTGATTCCCAAGCTGCTCTGACACCGATGCTGTATCTCAAACTAATGAGTTCTTGGAGTGCAGCTCCGTTTCAAGCCCTCGGTGATCTCCATGGCTAGTCTAAAACGCTAATATGAAGATACTGCCAAAATAATTTGAAATAAACCAGAATCTAAAAATAGGAAACAGCTAAGAGCCCCATTAATGAAGAGCTTATTCTCCAAGGAAGCTACAATCTGGTTAAGATCATCGCAGGGAGAAAAATCCATCAGACATCTAGACAGCATTGAATAGACAAGAACGAAATACAGCTGTCCCGGGTCAAACTGAAGGTCTGTTAGTCCAAAAGCCTGGCTGGCAGCCGGGGCTGCAGGGCGGACACCGAGGGAAGCGGAGAACAGCAGGCAAGAGCATGGAGACGCTTCCTTGGAGGCGCTGGTTGAGCTTCTGGTTGACTTTCTGGTGGGTCTGGCAGCTCCTGTGGCTGTAGGAGGACCCTAATGCTCTGTGAGTGCCGTGTCTTCTTACACGGGTTCAAAGAACACAACAGGACAAAATGCGTGCCAGGGAAAAATAAACCTGTGCTGGGTTGAAATGTCCTGTGTCAGAGCTTTAATGTGTGCTTCGTCCAGAAATACCTCCTTTTGTTTGCTCTGAGCTGAGTCACGGGGGAGCCCGGGAACAGGGGAGAAGGAGGCTGGGCAGGTTTTTTAGAGCAAAATAGCCCAGCTGAAACTATTGAAGAGCAAGTGGCAAATGCTGATTTATCCTGACAACGCAACAAAAGGTTTAATTCAGGCTGCCAGTTCTACTTAAATGCAAAAAGTTGTTTGGAGCTCCTCAAGCACCTTCAGGTTCACATTTCGGTAGTATCATGGCTGTAATCACACAGGGAGCGGTGCAGCGGGTCCGTGTTACGCCGGGTGCCATCTGCCTCTCGATGGCCTCATCCTGTGAGCAGCCCCAGTGCGATGCACAAAGGGCTTTGGTGGTAAGGCTAAACCCTCTTCAAGTTCCCTATGAAAATAGACCTGGAAACGCCGCTCTGGGGAGACCCCCCTGCAGTGCTGCCTCCAGCTCGGGGGTCCCAACAGCAGAAGGACACGGAGCTGTCGGAGCGGGGCCAGAGGAGGCCCCGGAGATGCTGGGAGGGCTGGAGCCCCTCTGCTGGGAGGACAGGCTGGGAGAGTTGGGGGGGTTCAGCCTGGAGAAGAGAAGGCTCCGGGGAGACCTCAGAGCCCCTTCCAGTGCCTAAAGGGGCTCCAGGAGGGACTCTGGGTCAGGGAGGGGAGCCATGGGACGAGGGGGAACGGTTTTACACTGAAAGAGAGGAGATTGAGATGAGATTATTAGGAAGAAATTCTCTCCTGTGGGGGCGGTGAGCCCCTGGCGCAGGGTGCCCCGAGAAGCTGTGGCTGCCCCATCCTTGGAGGTGTTCAAGGCCAGGTTGGATGGGGCTTGGAGCAACCTGGGCTGGGGGGAGGTGTCCCTGCCCAGGGCAAGGGGTGGGAACAGGATGGTTTTCAAGGTCCCTTCCAACCCAAACCATTCTATGATTCTGTGGAAACAGGGAGGCATGCATGCTTCCCTTTCTAAAAGACTGCCTGTTTAATGATGGCTTGTGATGGTTGAGGGACTTGTGGGCACCATGGAGCTGATGGCCGGCACTTCATCTCAAACTGTCTGAACAACCATACCTGGTTTGTTAGTGTCTGTTGCCCCCGTGCACTGACATAAGCTACGTCCGAGGGGAGGTGGAGGATAGAGCAGGGATCCTGTTGCCTGGATCTTTTGAGCAGGGTGTGATGGAGCAGGGACCCATCACCTGAGATGGGGGATTATACCCCTGTAAATCAAGACTAAACAGATTCAAAGCGCCATCAACACTCTATGTGCAGTGAGATATGAATAACTGCAAGTCAGACTTGCTGTACTTCTCACTTGATAAACCACATGGTTGGTTAGTGGAGTGTTAGCAGATGCTCTGAATGACTGAAGAGGAAATTAGAGGGCAAGCACGTAGCTGTTAAGAGTTTAAACAGACACATTTACCTGTCCTGCTTATGCCTTGCATCATTTTATATTATTGCAAAAATTAAAACCACATTTGGGCTGATGTAAATGAAATGGTAATTTCTCCAGAAACTCTTTTATGGGCTGCCGGATTGGTCTTATGGCTGACCACAAACAGTACCTGGACCTGTCATTAGTTCCTCAGGAAAGAAGTTACGAGTTTTGTAAGGTTCTGGCACTCCGACAAAACCAGAAGGAGAGAGTTGTGGAGACTTAACGAGCTGCGTGATATTCCATGCAGGGCTAGAAAGAAACAGGACATTTGAATGACGGTCAGGAAAAACTGATGTCAAATATAACCTCTCCGCAGGAAGCAATTAGGGTGACTGCGCTCATCTAATTACGTAGCTAGCCAGACAGGAGGGTTGCATGTGCTCTTTAGGGATTGACTCTCACAGCATGATTTAAGGTCTGCGAGCCAAAGGAGTCTAAAGCATCTCCCTCAAAAGAGGGTACTGCATTATTTCAAGCAAGAGACAAATCTGAAGAGAGGACCTGGTCACACCCTGACAGAAATCTCTTGATTTAAAAGTGCATTGTTGTAGAGGGTGGCCCTTGGAGAACTGGGACTGACCTGAGAGCCCTGGCTCTGACATCCAACCTCTGGGAGATGCCGTTGGTGTAGGCAAAACCCAGGTCTTCTCCAGGAATAACTGGTTGAGGGATTTGGGTCTCTTTAGTCTGGAGAAAAGAAGATTGAGGGGGGATCTTGTTAATGCTTTCAAATACTTGAAGGGAGGATGCCAGGGGGATGGGAGCAGTCTTTTTTCAGTGGTGCCCATTGATAGGACGAGGGGTAATGGGCACAAACTTGAACATAGGAAGTTCCATCTTAACATGAGGAGGAACTTCTTTACTTTGAGGGTGGTGGAGCACTGGAAGAGGCTGCCCAGAGAGGTTGTGGAGTCTCCCACTCTGGAGACATTCAAAACCCGCCTGGACGCTGTCCTGTGCAACCTGTTGTAGGTGACCCTGCTCTGGCGGGGGGGTTGGACTAGATGATCTCCAGAGGTCCCTTCCAACCCTGACTATTCTGTGATTCTGTGATTCTGTGTGGTGCCTTTATCTGCTGCTTATTCCAAAAAACTGGACTTTGTAAAAACCAAGCATGTTTTTTAAGTAACCCTTTTATTTTTCCCTGCCTAGATTAACCCTGGCAGTAAAGCAGCCCTGGCAAACCTGTGCCCGGGAGATATTATTCTGGCAATTAATGGAGAGAGCACGGAGAACATGACCCACCTAGAAGCACAAAACAAGATCAAAGCATGCATGGACCAGCTGCTGCTCTCCCTGAACAGGTGGGTCCTCTTCTGTTTGATGTGCTCTTGTGTCAGCTTTGCTTGGCTCTTCTGCAGAAGGCTCGTGCTCGGCCCGGGGGCAGATGTGCCCTTAGGCTCAGTTCTTGGTGCATCCCCGTGGTCTGTGTAATTGTTCTGCATTTTTAAAAACAATAAAACAAAATAAAATTGGGTTTAGAAGATCACTGGTACAAAAAAAATGGGTTCGGTTCATTTATATGTGTGGGTTATCATTCGTACCTTGCAAGGCTCGTGCAGGCTGTGAGCTGGGTCGAATCCTTCAGCCCAATGGAGTTTTTATCCACACGAGCAAGAGTAGCACTGGGATCTACATCCCCCTTGGGCTAAGCCTCCCACTTCATTAACATCCACCTATCATTTTCCTAAACATCTGTTCAATTACTATACATTTTAAGGTCCTGCCAAATTCACTTCTTTAGAATATTTCAAAGCAAAACAAAGACTTGGGGTATTTTTGCTTTCCATTGGAACTAATTCTGTAGCTAAAGGTTCCTAATAGAAATCACAAATTATCCAGGGAAAATGAGTGCTCCTTATAAGGCTCACAAATGACTAATGTTATCTGTGATAGATTTAAATAAGTTTATACAATTTTCCACTTCAGATTAAAAAGGCATTTCCTGCTATAAAGACCTATCATTTACTGTTTATACTTCTCTTGGAAAACATGTAGTTTCTGACTGGAAGCCTGGGCAGCCGGGAAGGAGCGCTGCCGTAAATGGAGCAAAGCCTTGGTTGCTCCTCATGGTTCATCCAACAGCGGTGTCTGAGCTGCACGGCCGACGCAGAGTCCCCTGAGCTCAGCCCGTGCCGTAGGGACTACGTGGCTTCAGCATTAAGACAGAAAGAAAAGAAGAAAAACAAGAAAACCCTTAACGTAGGTGGAATTTCCCATAGCCAAGGAGGATGGTCATTTTGCTTTCCGTTTGGAGCAGTTTGAGGGAGACTGGATGGTCTTTTACTCCAAAGAGGGGCTGTAGCCGTGGCAGGACAAGGGTTCCCTTGCTGGCTCTCCGCAGGCTGGTGGTGCTCTCCTTGGAAGAGGTTGAAGTCCTCGTGTAGTGCCGGAAGGTTTTGGTGAGCTGCTGTGGTGGTTTGGCAGCAGAACAACTTCATCAGGAATTAGAATAAAGTTTTGGTGAAAACAGCTTTCACCTGCAGCATGGCAGCATTTTATTTTCATGGATGAGGGTTTCTACTGTGTGAATTTATGGGCTGAATTCCCACTTTTACGCCTCGTTTTAGCCACCAGTATGAATTGGCTTCTGTTTGTTGGCTGAGGTGGGACCCTCAAGTACTCCTCCTCCGCAGGGGGCACGCAGTATGTGCCCGGCTTTCTGCTGGTGTCCGCCCGGTCCTCGTGGCTAGGAAGTGGTGCTTGATTCTTGCTGGCGGTAGCTGTGACCATACTGGTGGTGGCAGCTGCCATGTCAGTGTACGCAGCGTCAGCAGTTTCTCCGTGAAAGTGCATCTCATCTCCTAAGAGATAACTTCTTGCATGGACACAGGACAGGGGTTCTGTCACACTGGTGCAGCTCTGCTCCGTCACGAAGAGGAGTGGGCAGAGGTCTCGCAGCAGCGCGGGTACGTGCCTTGGTGGGGTTAGGGGTGGTCTGTCTGTTTAGTTTCCCTGAGATTCAGAAATGTTCATTAACGACCTCGTGGAGGTCTGGAAGCTGCTGTGTGGACGATTTCTGGCAGCAGGAGGGTCTGGAGCAACAGGTTGGGTTTGCCCGTCTACACCAAGGTGGATGTTTTTAACTGTGGGACCTCACAGTGTGCCCAGAGGAGCCGTGGATTCTCTATAGCAGACGTTGCTGGTGATGGCCCACCGCCTTGCAGTGGTGCAGGGCTCCTGGGTGAGGTGGCCTGGGCTTTGCTAGGCAGGAAGGTAGGCAGGAGGAGTACCATGGGTTTGTCAGGCCTTAAAGCCTTTGTAAATGCAGATTTTAAAGGGTCTCATATCTTATAGTCAGGCAAAAATAAATGCTCAGGCTTCTGCAAGAGAGGAACAGACAGGAGCTGGTGATGGTGAGGAACTGTTCAGCGTGGGGTGGCTGCTCTCGGGGAGGAGATGGGTCTGTTGGGTCAGTTAGGTGGCTCCTTCGAGAGCAAACACACCTCAGCCATGCCAAGAGACGTCCGTGCGAGTGGCCTTTCTCTTGATAGGAAAAACTGAATAGTTTATTTCTTCTACAGTAAGGAAAGCAGCTCCAGTAAGGCTTTATTAGGTCTATTTTTAGTTTGGCCCAAAGCAAGTGCTTGGTGACATGGCTCTTGGATCTCTCTCCTGCTCCCCGAGTGACCTGTTGGATCCAGACGACTCTGCCCAGCCGTTAGTCATCGCTGGAAGCGTGACTGGCGCTACCTCCTCGGTGTGAGCACATCCCTGCTCCGGGACCGGCCTCCCGGAGAGCACCCTGCTCCCGGAGGTCACCCTGACCTGGTGCTGGTGAGGGAGCCGCGTCCTGGGGCAGTGACGGGGAACTTATTAGTTTGTGTGCGTGTCCAGCAACTGCCGTCTGGGATAGCTGCGGATCGCCACCCGGGATGCCGCTGTGAGGCTGAGCTCCAGGAAAGCCCCGCACGCGTTGGTACCTTCTCCTCCCTCGGGCGGGAGGATGCTCTGCAGGCGGTGTCCTCGCTGTACGCTGCCTTCAGCAAAATATAGTTTGTAAATCAACACAAGGAGATTATTTTTTGGTAATAAGTGTGTTTGTCTGACATATATTTGAAATAACGAGTTTGTTTGTTGTAAGTCTTTACTGAAGACGTACGGAATTTGATGTGAATTCTGTTTTGCCGAAGGAGGGTCCCTCCGGCCGGGTGTGCGTGCTGAGGGAGGGCAGGGAGCTGGGCAGCGTGCCTCGCGGCGAAAGGCTTCCAGCCCTCTCCTGCCCTCTGGGCTTCTTCCATGCCGTGCCCTTTCGCCGTGAACCCTTGGCATTATGCATTCCCGAGACACAGAACAAGACCAGTTTTGTTTTCACACTGTGGTCAGTAAATGCCCTTTGACTAGAAAGTTCAGTAGGAAAATCTGAATGGGGGGAAAACATGTAGGGGAAGAGAAGGGGGAGTCACTGTGCGGTGCGACGGGATGTCCTGAGAGCGACGTGGCCTGTCTGGCTTTCGGAGGTGTTGGGGATGCAGAGAGACCATTGAATTTGATGGGAGGAGATGCTGATAATCCTCTTTATCAAATTTGCTTCATTAAGACATGTGGATACACCAGTGGGGAAATAAGTAAAGAGCCAGGAGGACTGACCATTTGTGGGAGGAAGAAACAATTAGAGCATAAAACTTCCCCATGCAGCGCAGGTAATATCTCTCCCTCGTACTTGGGAGGGAACAACTGAAGTAAGTGGGATTTGTGTTGTGTTGCAAACTTCGGCCACAGTCAGGCGCGACCGTGCGGCTGGACGGCAAATAGATGGGCGCACCTATCGTTAGCGCAGTCTGTCATTAGGAATGTCACGCTGGGTTTGATGGTTTTGCTCTTACCCGGCTGCGTGGCAGAATCTGTTCATCGAGTCAGCCTGGAAGGAGTAAAACTGAGAGTTTCTCAACAAACGTGAACATGTAATTTCCAAAGACCGCAATGGAAAGCAGCACCCAGAGCGCTCCTCCCCGTGGCTCTGCCGGCCAGAGGACCGTGACAGCTGTTGGGAAGCACATCTGCGGTGGCTTCGCTCGCTGGGTGCCGCGCTGAGCTCCGTGGGGAGCTGGGAGGGGGGGGGGTGTCAGTGGCACCGGGACCCCTGGAGAAGTCAAGTTTTGAGGCCGCAGGAAAGATCCACGGTGCAAACAGCATGGCTGCGTTGGCCGAAAGGAACCACATCGTTTCCTAGTGCGTCTGGCACAGCTGCGTGACAGTTCCTGGGAAATCAGAGGAAGATTTGTTTTCTCTGCTTGGGACACTGCGGTTTTCCTGGACTGGTGGTGAACCCATAGGAGACAGGGCTGGGGGTGCAGCGCTGAGGAGGTACCTCAGAAGACCTGGGCTGCTGGCTTGCAAAGACAAGCAGGGCTCAGGGCAGCTCTGCGTCTGATCTTTGGGGAGGCTGAGGGAGGGCAGCAGCAGCGCAAAACATCGCATGGTGAGAAGCCGGCGGAGCACGGGCGTCCTGTCTCCACACAGCGCTCACCTCGGATGGAAAAGCTGCTTTATTTTCTAACAGTAACAAAGGACCCACCAACACAGGCCTGATAAATCGCATCGGGATCCTCTGTAGTGATGTACGCTCATGTGAACAAGTACTTGCGCATTAAAATCAATATTATTTCTTGCAATCAACCCTTTCTTGCCCTTGGAGACAGTCGTTGTCTGGGCAAGTGCACAAACAAGCCTAAAGCCCAGAGATGACCAGCTCGGCAGTGCAGCTTGCCCTGTTCTTGCTTCCATATTACTGTGTATTTTCTTATCTCTTTTGAAGAAAGCGTTCCCAGCTCCTTTGAATGTTAACATCTCTCGTGGTTACGCTGCAGTCCGGGTTATTAGGGAAGACTTGTTACTTCAAATTGGGTCATGCCTCAAATAAAAACAGCCATAAAATTGGGTTGGAGCTGTACTTTGCTGAAACCACCACTTGAAAACAGAGGGTTGAGCACCCAAAGGACCTCGGGCGCTGGACAGGAGACCTTGTGGCATCAGTGACGCTGTTCCTGCTGACGCACACAGCTGGAAAGTCCTTGGCAGCACTGTCCAGACCTGCCCGTCTGTGCCAGAGGGGGAAGGCGAGCTCAAAACTTTCTCTGAAGCTCCCAGCCGGGAGCATGAAGGCTTGCGCTGCATCCTTCCTGGAGGAGTTGGCCCCAAGCCTGCATTGGGAAAGCTGCTGGGAAGGGGATGCTGCAGCTTGAAGGGTGTTGGGGGCTGTGGTTCCCCTGTGTCCCCTGCAGCCCCGAGTCAGCGTTGGTGTCTGGGAGGCTGTCTCTGCTCCCAGCATGTACCAACATAGATTTATGTTAGCCCTGCTGGTAACTGAGGCTGAGACAGTTGGTGGTGGTCAGCCTGGAGAAGAGAAGGCTCCAGGGAGACCGCAGAGCCCCTTCCAGTGCCTAAAGGGGCTCCAGGAGAGCTGGGGAGGGACTTGTTACAAGGGCATGGAGTGATAGGATGAGGGGGAATGGCTTCAAACTGGAAGAAAGGAGGTTTAGATTAGACATTAGGAGGAAAATTTTCCCTGTGGGGGTGGTGAGCCCCTGGCGCAGGTTGCCCCGAGAAGCTGTGGCTGCCCCATCCCTGGAGGTGTTCAAGGCCAGGTTGGACGGGGCTTGGAGCACCCTGGGCTGGGGGGAGGTGTCCCTGCCCAGTGCAGGGGGTGGAACGGGATGATCTTCAAGGTCTCTTCCAACCCAAACCATTCTGTGATTTTAAAAAAATCTCTACTCTGTCCTTTATCGAGGACTATACATGCTCTTGGAGTCCCTCTTTCTTCACAGCCCCGTTCTCTAACGCCTTTCTTGACTAGACCGCTGTTCCCATGAAGTTAGTAGGTGTTTTGTCCCCAGCTTTGCTGGCTCACGCCGTGCCCCGAGATGTGCAGGGCTGTTTCTGGCCAGCGGCACCGTGGAAAGCAAAGGAGCACAGTGGCCTTTCTGTTCCAAAATGGAGCAGAGGAAAATCCTCAGCAGCTGATGAAAGAAGTCTATTTCTGTAACCGATGCTCCGATGTAACGTGTGAGGCATTACCTGGGCAGCCCTGCGACAAGGGGTGGGCGTTCAGGTCGTGGTTAATAGCTCTGGAATGTGAGACCAGGGGTTCAAGTGGGCTTACTAAGGCTGGAGCTGCGGCTGGCACCTGGGCGGCGGGGGGGGAGGCGGCGGTGGTGCTGATGAAGGCTGAGCAGGGCGGTTCAGGATGCCCCGGTGATAAACCAGCCTTTTCCAGCATCGTGTTCCCAGCCGTTGAACCCCAAGCCAGGGTAGCATGGGGGCGGCTTCTCTTCGCCTGCCTCACTGGCGTCCACAGGGGAGGGTAAGGGCAGGTACGGGGCAGCTGGTTGGAGAAGATCCGGGGCGTTAATTAAGCAGCCCCGTGAATTATTACTCGCAGAAACGTGGTATGGAGATCTTGGTATTTAGCCACGAAATGTGTGCATTTGACTGGCGGCCAAGGATTTCAGAGGTTTAAATAATGTAAATGTGTGGATCGGGATCATCACATGGTAAAACTTGTTGTTTTTCTTTTTTCTCACTGTGGAGTTGTCTTTAAGTTACACAAATGAAGAAATTCCTTATGAGGCATGAAGTGTGCTTTCCGCTCCTCCGCCCCGGGACTAACGTGTTCATATTCCTGTGATGTGCAGGGAGGAATTCACATGTGTTGCGAGACCTTTTTTTTTAAAAAAAAAAAAAAAAAGAAGTTTGATGCCGTTCTTCCCAGTCCAGTCCAATGACAGCCCTTTCTTTTGATAATAACACCGGGGCTGTTTGTGCGTGGGGCCGGGTGGGTGATGGAGGACCGACCCCGGGCGCAGCCGAGGACCCCGGGGTTGCGTTGTGTTTGTTTCCTGACTGTGCTGTCAAAGCGTAAATCCGCAAAGGTTCAGGTTTGGTTCCTTCTGTCTACGGCAGATCCTGGAAGCAGCTTCTTCCCCCTCGGTCCGGTGTGCGTGCTGCTGGAGTGGCACTGCTGGGCCCTTGCCCGTGGAGGGAAGGTGTTTCGGAGATGGTAGCTATTCTTTTCTAACTAGCGACTGTGGACACCCCTGCCCAGCTCAGGGAGCTGTTTTGTTCTGTGCAACCCTGGCAGAGCAGGGGCGAGGGGCTGAGAGGGCAGCAAGCCAGCCTGCGTGGGCTGGGAACCCCCAAATTCCTTTAGCGATGGCCGCGGCGTGCAGCGCTGCGCTTCGCAACGCGCGTGGGATTTGTTCTCGTTTGCCGGAGGCGGCGTGGTGCAGCCCGAGTGCAGAAGCGCAGTGGGGCATGCAGCCGCGAGCTGTGCCCTGCTGCGGGGTGGATAACGAAGCCCACTTCCCAGGGGATGGGCAGCGTGCAGAGAGCCCACACGCACCGACGCGCTGTTACGCTTCTGCTGAGTCTGCTTGGGGAATCTGAGTATGGGGATTTTTTGTTTATTCCTGCTCTCTGTACAGGGATGGAGCTTCTCTGGGAGTTTCTAAAAGAGAAAGCCCAGTAATGAGTCTGCGGGACGTGTAGCCCCAAAAGTCCCTGGAACCTCATGTAGCTGATGTTGTTCTGAGCCCCCCTCCCGCCTCCCCCAGCCGGTGGGGGTTTTCTCGGGGTCCGTTTGTTGCGAGGCGCGCAGGCACGCTGCTGGAAGATGGGAAGGATGACCGTGTACGATGTTCTCAAGTTTCCAGTAAAAGTACAACTGGAAAAGTGAATCACAGCTTCCCCTCTGGAGCTCCTCGAGGACTAATAGAGAGGAAAACCGGCAGCTTTCCAGAGCCTGCATACACAGCGATGGCTTCAGCTGAGAGGAATGAAGGAGGAGAAATCCCGCAGCTTCTCCTTCGCGTACGCTGGACGAGCCGGGTCCGGTGGGGTGCTCAGCCGAGCTCAGCGCCTGCGCAAAGCCTTGCGCGTCCTGCGGGGACAGATCCGTCACCTTACGGTTATCACGGCGAGGTTCACAGTCCTGGGCAAGGAGAAGCATCAGCTGTAGCTGCTTCTGGACTCAGTTCAGCTCCTTGAAGACTTATGGGCGTATCGGTGATAAAAATTGTGACCCTAGTGATGAGCCATCACGGGAGGTGAATAGTGTTCAGGAGATGGGCAGGAACCCAAAGTCATCCCCTCCCCCCCAAAAGGACTATACAGATTGGGGTGAAAACCAGAGAGAGGGTTATTCTGGAGGTTTGTGTCGCTGTCGCCTGCTCACACCTGCGCGGCTGCACAATAGCAGACGGCAGCGTCCCAGGCCCCATCGGGCACTTTCCCAAGTGCTCAGTGTTGGTTTGTAAGGGGATGGAGAAATCAGAAATTCAGTGAGACCCAGGAATTCTTGCAACTTAAAAGCAGCTCTACAAATGTAGAGAGTAAGACGCGCAGATCGTTACCAGGTGAAAAAACATTTTGGTAAAATACGTGAGCATATGCAAGTAATCTTTTGAGAATGACATTGAGTCTTTTAGAAAACAAATCGTGGGATAAAAGGTGTCTGCAACTTTATTTTTTTAGTGATGTCTTGTTAATGGGTCCGTTTCCCACGAAGCCCCATGTTGACGGCCTAGCACTAACCCAGGTCAAGTTATTTTTCTTCGGGTTGTCCTAGCAGCCGTTAAAACAGAGCAGAGCGTTGTTAGTGCAGGGTAATGATTTCCACATAGCTGACTTTAATCCCCTACAACACATCTGAGAACACTTTTCCCGTCCTTGAGCCGTAAATTAAACGACTCGGAACATTTGAGCGCGACATCGCATCCCTCACCCATTACATTAGAAAAGTGTGATTAGTTTTTGCTGTTGCCTGAACACAAAGCTGTGGCTGTTGACACCATGAACCTGCTGCCAGGGTGGCTTGGGGTGGCCGTGCTGCCCCCCAGGTCCCCGCTGCTCCGGGGCTTGCCCGGCTCCCCTGTCCTGGGGGCTGCAGGGGACCCCTCTGCCGCTGGTCTTGCCGGGACGTGGGCACGGGGTGAGCTCAGGGCATCGGCCGTGCTGCAGTAACGGCCCGGGCATCGCACCCTCGGGCAGTCACCTCTTAATTATTTTGAATTATCTCGTATTCCGCTGTTCCTGTTGATAGGACGAGGGGGAATGGCTTCAAACTGGAAGAGGGGAGACTGAGATGAGATCTTAGGAAGAAATTTTTCCCTGTGGGGGCGGTGAGCCCCTGGCGCAGGTTGCCCCAAGAAGCTGTGGCTGCCCCATCCCTGGAGGTGTTCAAGGCCAGGTTGGACGGGGCTGGGAGCAACCTGGGCTGGGGGGAGGTGTCCCTGCCCAGGGCATGGGGGGTGGCACTGGATGGTCTTTAATGTCCCTTCCAACCCAAACCGTTCTATGATTCTATGAAAAGAGGGAGTCTCCCTGTGTGAGCATTCGTGTTCGTCCAACTTACAACTTGCATTTCTGTTTGGTGGGACTGGTGTTTCTCCCAGTCTCCTTTACTTTGCCTTTAAAAGTGCTAAACAGAATCTGAACTGTACCATGTCAGCTGCGTTTCAGAGCAGTTCAGGTGGAAGCTGTGGCTGAGCTGAGCCTGGCTTTGCTCAGGCCATGGCTGGAGGCTGTACGAGGCTGTCTTGCTTATACCAAGGACTTTTGGTCACTCTGCATAACTGATGGTGAAGCTTTGAGTGTAATCATTAAAAGCACTAACTACTAATGGGCTTTGATGTGCAAACCTAAGTCTGTCCATGTCTTTCATTAAGTGCGGAGATGGCTATAATGATTTTTGGAAAACACAAGTTTAGCTGCTTTCCAGTGCAGCCGGTGGGATCTTTGTTCATTTAGGGCTATGGGGAACGCGGACACTCAAAGCAGAAAGCGCTGGCAGTACCGGTCACCAAATGCCGTAGCTTCATGCAGAGCGAATTTACTGTTGTCGCTCTTATCTTCTGCAATCAGAATCTCTTTCTGAATCTTGGTTCTTATTTACTGGCAAACCAAAGTCTTCAGGGATCCTTGAAGCTGAGTTTGGCATGTGGGCTCCAGAGCTGAGCAAAGGGGAATGTTGTAACTGCTCCTTCTCGGCCGCGGTGGGAGCACGCATCGGTGTAGGGAAAAAAGCACGGAAATTATAATGATGAGCTCTGCCAATGTAATTAGTCATTTTCATTGTTCTGGGCCTCCAAATGAAATTCTCAATGTGGAAGCAATAGACACAGCACTGGATCATGGCAAAAAGTGAGGCGGGTTTGCGAGGAATGCTGCCATTCCTGGCAAGGATGGTTCTCTTTGTCCCACCAAAAACAGTTGGGAAGACCAGCTTAAAAAGAAGGGTCCCAGCCTAAAAGCTAAAATTATCATGGTAAAGATACTTCATCGGTACAAGACATCTAGCTATGAGAAAGAGCAAGTTCTTCCCTGTTGAAAAAGCTATGAAGGTAGTAGCGAGTAGTGATTTGGAACAACAACAAAAAAAAGGTAAAATCCTCGGGGGATGGATCCAAAGTGTGTTAAAGCCAGTGGGAGCCTTTGCTTTTGGTAGGTTTTGGGTCAGACCCCGAACTTGCAAAGGTGGGTTTGTATGTTGACTGGTTCAGATGCAAAATACCAAAGGAAAAAAATCACCTCAAGGACTGCTGGGTTAGAACCACACTCCTTATTTTTCAAACTTGGACTCTGCAGATAATTAAACCGAAGCCGAACGTGGTATGTGGCAGGGGCCAGAGTCCGCTGAAGGATGCGTGGCCGCAGGGAGTGATCTCTGCCTCTCAGAACCAGACGCAGTTTCCTGAAGTGCTGCATACGCAGACTGTCAGGATAAACTGAATAGTTTGCGTTTGAAAACTTTATCTCGTCCTTCATGCCGTTTCCATCTCCCAACTCAACCTCTTAGTATCCAGAAAAGCATGTGTATGTACGCGCCTGCCGGACCTCGCCAGCTCCCTCGTACCCCCAGCGCTGGAGAGGACAGCCACGCTGGCGATGGCATCCCAGCCGTGCCCCCAGGTGCCTCTGTGGGGAAAAAAGGATCAGGCGCATGGAAAATCTTTGGACAGTGGCAGCGTCCTGCTCTGGCTTGGCAGGGCTGGAGGTGCATTTGTGAATGGAAAGTGTATTTTTAGGTCTTTTTCTATCCAGCACCTGCGTGGAAAGGGTCAAGATGATTCATGCAGGGTCGCGTAAGCCTTGTAGCTGAAAGGCGTTTATATAATTCCTACTTTGTTCTCATGTATAGGCCTGCCAGGGAATGAAAAAACCCAATATATATACGCATAATCGGAATACATGTCAGGATTCAGGACCAGAATAAAGGGGCAAAGCCAGGAGTATGCAAAACAAGGAGCACCCCGAGTCTGTCTACTGATTTCTCGAACTGAAATAAGTTTGTATCTTAAACTCCACACTAAGTTGGAGGAGCTTGTAGTTCAAGAATGGTTTTGAGCTTTGTGGTTTTAATAGCACGGAACTGGCATCTTCTCTTTTTGCCACTGTACTATTTATGAGGATAATTTTAGACAAACGCATATATATATATATTCATTCCCTGGCAGGTCTATATACTATATGGTTTGGTTTGTTGTTTTATTGTTTGGTTTGGGGGGGGGGGNGGTTTTTTTTTTTTTAAGAAGTCTTTTGTTGTTGTTGTTTGGAGTTTTGGGTTTTTTTTAAAGCAGTTTAAGTTGAGTTTACTTAATTTCCTCTTGCAGAGCCGAAGGGAAGTCCTGGACACCCCCTGTTCTGGAAGATGGCAAGGCTCAAGCGTACCGGATCAACATAGAGCCGGAGCCGCAGGTAGGGCACAGCAGCTCTCCCAGCTCGCTTTCCTGGGGAGAGGAGATCCACATCTGGAATCTGGAAATCCCTCTGCTCTGCCCGCGGTCCTTCCAGGGGTTAAGGAGTTTCTGCGTGTGGTTTTAAAGCGTCGTGTTTGTTAGACTTTTCCGTGCAGGTCTTCCTTGGGCTGGTAAAGCCCAGGCTCCTGTGGTGAACCAGAGCCCGGAGCTGATCTGGCTTAGTCCCAGCTCCGTAATCGCCCTCCGCCCAAGCTGGGTGGTGTCGAATCGGCTTGCCAGCGGCGGGAGGAGGCTGGGCAGCGCCGCGGCGGGGGGAGCACCCGGCACCCGACCCCCCTGGGGGCTGTGGTCAGCGTTATTTTTGACGGAGCTGTTGGGAGACCTGCTAAAGGTGCTGCCCGATGCCCGTCCCGGAGCACAGCACGCCCAGGGTCTGTTTGCACCTGCCTCGGCTGACATGCCTCCGTCTCGACTGCTTCCAAAATCCACCGCACCCTCCTAATCCTGTGGCGGTGAGTCACTTCACATGGTGGTGGATGATTTTTTTTTTTTTTGTCATGATGGTCTCTTTTTTTCTTTTTTCCTTGTCTTCTGTCTCACTCCTTTCTCTTCCTTCTCTCTGTTTTGCAGCTTGTCTCTTTTCTCTGTCTTCAGCTCTTTCTCTCAACCCTCCTGCCGGCACGCTGCCCGCAGCCTGCCCTGCGTCCCACCCCGTGGTCTCTGAGAGCCAGGGCGAGGGCAGCGCCGTTTCCAGCAGCTGCCTGCTACCAGGAGGTGGATGGAGCTGAACAGGCTTCCATCCTTCGTACCCATCTCTTGACTAATAGCTTGGTAGCAAGGTCAAAGATGACTCCTCTTCACCTTTGGCTCCTCAAAGGGAAGAGGAACAGTGTCTCACTCCTCCCTTTCTGCCTCTGAGTTACCTGACTGTTGGGTTTTCGGATGTGCTGGTCCATGAGGCATGGTGTAGAGGTATCTGAGGAACGAGGAGAAGACCAGGAGGAGGGGTGGGGCAGAGCAGAGCTCCTGTTGTCTTGCTCATTCTGGGATGGAGCACCTCTCCTGTGAGGACAGACTGAGACAGTTGGGGGTGTCCAGCCTGGAGAAGAGAAGGCTCCGGGGAGACCTTATTGCGGCCTTCCAGTGCCTAAAGGGGCTCCAGGAGAGCTGGGGAGGGACTTTTTACAAGGGCATGGAGTGATAGGACGAGGGGGAATGGCTTCAAACTGGAAGAAAGGAGGTTTAGATTAGACATTAGGAGGACAATTTTCCCTGTGCGGGCGGTGAGCCCCTGGCGCAGGGTGCCCCAAGAAGCTGTGGCTGCCCCATCCCTGGAGGAGTTCAAGGCCAGGTTGGACGGGGCTGGGAGCAACCTGGGCTGGGGGGAGGTGTCCCTGCCCAGGGCAGGGGGGGGGAAAGAGGAGGTCTTCAAGATCCCTTCCATCCTAAACCATTCTATGGTTCTGTGATTCTGTGGGTGGTGAGCTGACGTGCACACTGCATGCTTTCCCAGGGCCCAGGAGGTAACGGATGGCAAGACTCAAGCCTGGTGAGACCTGGTCACTTCACTGCTGCAGGTTGGCCAACCCCTGCCAGAGCAGCGGCAGAGGCACCAGAGCTGCTTGCAAGCTTTGGAAACCAAAAGTACATCCGTTCAGGCTGACAAAAAAAAAAATAATCCTGCGATTGCCACAGAAGAAACGTGGGAGCGCTCTTGTGCTGATGCTGAGAGTTCAAATATTACTCATATGGTTTCCCTTCTCCGCAGAGGTGGTTTGTGTTATGGGCTGTTTCATGAGAGCCTTTTCTCCAGTGCTCACAGAGTGCCCGCCTGCAGATGCTGCTGGCTTCGCTCTGCTGCTTATTCCTAGAGATGGCTCTTTGAGTGTCCAGACAAGGGTCCCAAGGTCCCCTCCAGCCCTTCGTTGTCTCAGTCCAGAAGAAATACTGGACCTGCAAGGGGGGAAGAGTGTGGGATGATGCTATGTGGAGTAGTGTTGGCCTCATTTCCCTTTGGTGAGGAGTGGGTAGAGAGCACTGGCAGCAGAGGCTCCACCAAATGATGAGGACAGGTGAGATTCTCCAAACCCCATGAAGAGTGGACCTATTCTGTATAGTCATAGAATCATAGAATTGTTAGAGTTGGAAGGGACCTTAAAGATCATCTCGTTCCACCCCCTGCCCTGGGCAGGGACACCTCCCCCCAGCCCAGGTTGCTCCCAGTCCCGTCCAACCTGGCCTTGAACACCTCCCGGGGTT
>VZSZ01007116.1:1040866-1052819 GCA_013398815.1 Ibidorhyncha struthersii
CAGCTCCGTGTCCTTCTGCTGTTGGGACCCCCCGAGCTGGAGGCAGCACTGCAGGGGGGTCTCCCCCGAGCGCAGCAGAGGGGCACAATCCCCCCCTCGCCCTGCTGGCCACGCTGCGGGGGATGCAGCCCGGGGTGCGGGGGGCTCGCTGGGCTGCCAGCGCACGTTGCCGGCTCCTGGGGAGCTTCTCATCCAGCAGTTCACGCCTGTGAATCTGTCAGCTATTGCAGTCATGTGGAATTTGCAAATATTTTGTGTTCCCGCCCAGGCGCAGCGGGCAGAGGGGCTTGCAGCTCCTGGCACTGTGGAACGGCAGCACCAGCGAACCCACACCAGTACCACACATGAGCTACTGGTGGGTCTGGTCGTCTTTCCTGTGCTGACTGACAGAGCGGGGTGATCTGTGTGCTTGGGCTTTGAGTTCTGGCCGTGTTTGCTTCATTAGTCAATTACTGCAATCTTTTTTGACAGATATTTTTTCTTAATAGGCTTTGATGTGCCCAAAACCCTATGAATAATACTAAATGAGGACCAAATGTGCAGCAGTCCCACCGCCAGATACAACATTTCTGAGGTTTAATGCAGATTGGATTTGAATCTGACTATTAATATATGTTACATATGGATCTTTTTAAAAATTAGGCAGTTACATAGAATATAATGAGGGGGCAGGGATGGATCTTTCCTGAATCCAGACCTACACTGACAATGTCTAAATCTGGGGAGTACTTGGTGGGTAAAACAGACGTGTTTGTGGTGAGGCACCGAGAGAGGTGTTTGAAGAAGAATAAGGAGGTAAAGACAGCAGATTCCGGCTTTTGGTCTCTTTTTCAGTGGCTGTATCTCCACCTTGTCCTGCTTAACGGCTCTCCTGGTCTCCCAGGGAGGAGGTGAGGGAGGTACCACGCACACGTCAGGTGTGTGTGCTGTGGTCGCACCCCAGATGTGCTGGTTGACTCTTCTCCCTCCCCGAACCGACTGCGCCTTGAGCGTGGTTCACGCCGGCGGCTCGGGATGCGTGCCGGCAGCTGTCCTAACCCCTGCGTTATTGCAGATGTCCTCCGACCCGCGTGACGCTGAGGGTGATCACCAGCGCCCGAGAGCACAGGCCCTCGCAGCAGGCATCCCGTCCCCCGGGAGCGGAGATCCTGGCCGTGGCTGGAGTCCGCTGTGGAGCGATGCCACGTGACCCAGGGCTGTCCTGTGCTGTATTCATGCAGCCCCTGTCGCAAAAGCTCTTACTAGATTGTGAGAAGGAAAAGATTCATTGTAAAGTAATAGCTCGGCTCGAAACGTGCAACCTTTAGGTGCACTTCCTCGCACCTGGAGAAAAGCAGTCTGCTTTGAAACCCAGGGGAAAAAAAAAAAAAAAGGCTGGAATTCTGCCCTCGAATCGCAAAAATAGGTTTGGGGTTGTCCTTGAAAGGGTTTTGAGAGTTTCACCCCACGTGGCCTTTCCAGTAATGTGGAGCATAAGTCTTTCCTTCCTCCAGGTTTTACTCTATCAACTTTTCCGTTCGGCCTGGGCAGAGATGTCTTGAAAGTCTTTTGACTTGTGACTACAGCAATTCTTGTTAGACTAAATCCGTGTGATTTCCAGGAAAGCGCATACCCTACAATTACGTGCTAGTTTAGGTGCAATCTTTGCCTTGAAGGCAGTGAGGCTCCGCACTTATCTTTGGTGCAAGGGAGCTCAGAGGGAACGGAGCGGCTGCTGAGCTCTCCTCTCTTTCTAAATCTCTTGTGGTTTGACAGTTGCACTTTGTGGAAAACCCCTACTCAGAGACCAAGAATGTAATCAGTCCTCCTTACTAAGACTTTGATTAATGCCACAACTGCAGGGAATAACTGCCCTCGCAGCTGAAGAAGTTGGATGCGGAGAGAGCTGCTTGTTCACAACGGGCAGAAATGACACTGAGCAGGATGCTAGGCAATAACCCTTCGTGAAACAACATTTTTTTAAAAAAGGCAGACTTTGGTTATCAGCTAGTTACACTATACAAGTCTGTCCTTAACAGCAAGGGGCTGTGGAGGAGGATGCAAATTCAGTGACATTCAGACTCACATCCTCACTGGCAAAAGACTGTGTCTTTGTCAGACCCGGCGGTGGGTGACAGTGGGACCCGCAGGGATGCTGCGGGGTGGCTCGGTGCTCTCCAGACAGCAGCGCTGTCGCGTGAAGTCAGGATTCCCATCGCGCAGACATGACCTCACTGCTGACGCGTTGGGATCTGCGGTCTTGCTTTGCTGCCGGCCGTTTGCCCGGTGCCGGCGTCACGGTGGGCACCGTCCCCGGCCGTCCCTCCCTGGCAGACGGGGAGAGCGGGAGCGCCGATCCATCAGTCTCTGGAAATCCCACTGTCTTCAGCTTCTTGTAGCGTGAGCTCGCTAGTCAAAATACCGCCATGTGGTGCTAATAAAAGGAGAGGATGTTTGTTTTCTTGACCGTTCCTGTACTGCCAGAATTGGCAGCTTTCTGGCCCAAGGGAGCTGGAAACGCGGGCTCTGAGCTGTGGGGCAGAGCCCCGTCAGCGCTAATTGACAGTAGATCAAGTGTCGGGGGTGGGGGGGTGGTGGGGAGAATAATTGCAGCAGAAATTAAATTGGTAGCACATAGCCAGAGCTGGAATAGGATGCGAGTCCTCCCAAACCTGGACATTTGGCTGAAATAAGCTCCGTGGGGTGGAAGGCTGGGTTTCCTCCGGCTGCCCGGAGAGGGAGAGGCGCTTCCCACGGGTGGTCGTCAGCCCCGTCCCCGTGGGAATGGCATCCCGGTGCCAACCGGCTGGCAGAGCGGCACCCACGGTGTTCTCTGGGGGAGGGATGGGGAAGGTGGGTCAGTGCTCCGGGTCTCCCTTGCCTCTCTCTCTTACGCTGTGCCCCGTGCGCGTTCCGAGCCCGACCGAGGTGTGAGCTCTGAGCGGTGGAGAAGAGCTGGCCTGGCCACAGCGCAGGGGCATTGCGCAGGAAGGATGGGACGGCTGTTTCTGCTCGTTGCTTAAGGTTTCTTTCTATAACGTGTTATTTTGTGCTTGACATCAAATTCTCAGCCTGTAGAGATTGGTGTTTGAGCCAGCAATGTGCCCTGGTGGCCAAGAAGGCCAATGGCATCCTGGGGGGCATCAAGAAGAGCGTGGCCAGCAGGTGGAGGGAGGTCCTCCTCCCCCTCTGCTCTGCCCTGGGGAGGCCACATCTGGGGTGCTGTGTCCAGTTGTGGGCTCCCCGGGTCAAGAAGGACAGGGAACTGCTGGAGAGGGTCCAGCAAAGGGCTACAGAGATGATGAGGGGACTGGAGCATCTTTCTTACGAGGAAAGGCTGAGGGATTTGGGGCTGTTCAGTCTGGAGAGGAGAAGACTGAGGGGGGATCTTATCAATGCTTATCAATCCTCACAGGGAGGGTGCCGGGGGTGGGAACAGTCTTGTTTCAGTGGTGCCCGGTGACAGGACAAGAGGGAACTTGAGCATGGGAAGTTCCATCTAAACCTGAGGAGGGACCTCTTCCCTTTGGGGGTGGCAGAGCCCCGGCACAGGCTGCCCAGAGAGGGGGGGGAGTCTCCCCCTCTGGAGCCATTCCAACCCCGCCTGGACGCCGTCCTGTGCCACTGCTGGAGGTGCCCCTGCTCTGGCAGGGGGTGGCACTGGGGGAGCTCCAGAGGGCCCTTCCCACCCTCACCGCTCTGGGATCCTGGGATTCTGTTAGTTTGCTCTCACTGAAGTCAGGTGAAGGCAGGCAGCTTGCCGTGTGAAAATACCAACCGGGATGGGGTGAAGAGGAGGAACTGGGGCAAAGTTGTGTCTACCATAGCTGTTCAAGCAGCCTGAACCAGGCAGTGCAAGAAACCCAATGCTACGTGTACACCAGGCCAAGGGAAATCCAAACATACCCGGCTGAGCCCGCTTTCTGGTGCCTGGCTGCAGACCTGCTGCCTCCCGTTGCACGTGTCCTCCAGGCAGCGTGGGCTCTGCAGCATCATTCCCGGGAGCTTTCCGTACCTGCCCTGCCCTCAGAAATAGCCACCTCGTAATAGTTTCGGTCTATTAGACTGCTGATCAGACTTGCTTCTAATTAATAAAAAAAATAAAAATCCCATATGGGCTTCAGGTCTGAGCCTCTGGTGTCCCAGCTCTGGGCACCTGGGGACAGCAACAGTGTCCCGCAGGAGGGCGGTTTGGTGCTAATGTGTCTCTTAGCACTGATTTTAATAGCTTTAAAAATGTCTTAAATAGCCTCGTATTTATTTTTTCAGTCTCACTAGATGATAATTACTGTTTTGTTAAGGATGAACAACTCCGCATTTGGTTAATTGGCTCTGAGTACTGCTGTAAGCTCTCAGTGGGTTGGTGATGGGCAGGAGACTTCCATGTACGTATTTGCAAAAGCATATGGCATAGCTCATGCTCATTTCTGTGAACCGGGGGTTAAAGCCGCCTCCCTGGCGAGGGGGAATTTCCTTTCCCAAGGTGACCGACCTTCCTTCCTCCCCTGGTTGCCACGGGCGGGATGGGCTGTGGCTGCTCCTGGGAAAGCTCTTGCTGGGATCTGCCGCTCCACCAGCCCTCGCGGGGGCATGGACTGGGGCTCGCGGGGAGAAAGGAGGGGGAGAACGTCTGCCTCGTCCTTTGGGGAAAACAAAGCATGAGATAATGCTCTGGCACAGGACCGGGTTCCTGTCGCATGGGAACTCCCAGCGTGTTGTTTGAGGGCTGATTTAATAGCAGAAACATGCTCAATCCTGACGGCGGCTGTAAGCGGCGTCAGCCTTGGAGTGCGGACACTGCGGCCGCGTTTCACACTCAAATATTGGGGTTCGTACACCGCCAAAATCTGCTGATCTGCTTTAGTGGGCGAAGAGGTTACACACAAGTTGGTGTGCACTCGTGTTTATTTTTTTTCCTGTGAGACAAGACTGAATCATTTGAAAGCAAAGAAATTTTCTCAGTTCCGCTGTGATGTGTCAAACTGTTGTAGCTGTAATCTTTTATGTGAAATTCTCTATGTATCTCCTATATAAATCAGAAACTTTATTAAGTGAGCTTCAATAATCCTGGCATATGAAAGAGGAAAAAACCAAACACAGGATAAAAGGGAAACAAAATGGGAGTGGAAACTTCAAAATGGTGTTTTCTTCTGTCTGGGTAACAAACTTGAATAGTTTGCTTTCATCGAAGATAAATTAGGAGCTACATTAAAATACTAACCATGTGGTTGTAGGACAAAATAGAAAATGCCGTTGGATAAGGAGCTAACAGAGATATATGCCCCTTTATTTCATTTGATAGCATCAGTTTCAGTGATTACGCTGTTAACACAGGCAAAGAAACTGCTTGTGTACTGAGAAAGACTGAGTGTTTGTTCGGAAGTACATATGTAGTTCAGTGTTTCTGTTGTTGTCCATCAGGAAAAATAACCCCATTTCGATTTTCCTTGTTGCTCACTTAAGATGAATGAATTGCACTTTGCAGTCACTTGTGTGACCTGCTGGGGTGAGAGCGTGAGAAGAGAGCCCTTCGCACGAATTTATTCTCTTACTGCAGTGCCGTAGTTACTGCCGGCTCCCCGTGTATTTACGGTGCCGGTGCAGGAGGGCTTTGCCTGCGGAGCTTTGCCCGAAGGTGTTTAGAAAACGCAGCCAGTATATGCTGTGCCCTGCGGTTCAGCAGAGCCCGTGATTCCCGGCTATCTTGCTTTTTTATGAAAGCGTTAATAAAACCGAGACATTTGTACAAAGCCCTCCTCTGTCTGCTTGTTAAATACCCCCTCGCAGCGCTGATATTAAAAACATGCCCTCTGCACTGGAGCAGGCGAGATAAATGGAAACACATTTTAATCATTCTTGCAGGTCTTGGGTAACTTTTTTCCATTGCTGTGGATTTTTAAGGGGCCGCTGGGGAGGCAGGTAGCTTAAGGGATAACGTCGTAGCATTGCAGCTCAAGTCCCCCTTGAGCTCTTTTAAGTCACACGAGGGCTGTGGCTTCTCCGGGGGGGGTGAAGCGGTTTGCCGGAGCTGCTGGGAGCCGGCAGCCGGCAGAGCCTCGTCGGTGGCCATCAGCGTGACCGCGCCGAGGTGAAAGAGCGTTTGCTCCTGAAGAAGGGTCTGTGTAGCTTAATTCTCTCTAATTGTGAGAGGTTGTCCCTGCATTAGATGTACGCTGTACAATATATAGTGCAGAACACGTGCAAATGTAGAGCTGGAGTATTTTCCTAGCTCAGCTGTCGTGGTTTAGGCAAATACTCAGCCTAAGAACACTTTTTAAAATAATACCTCATTTTACATCACAGAGCTGCTTCTCGTGAGAGCAGTCCTTCAGAGAGGGGAGGATATCTTCCTCCTGGAAGTTGAGGAATTCCCGACTGTCCTTTACAAGTGGTTTAGAAACTTCCTCATCCCTGCAAATATGTTCGGGATGACTCTTGTCAAGGCTGCTGTAACGCTGTCAAAAGCGACACATCATTTAAAGCTAGTAGGAAACGTTCGGCTTTTACCTCTGCGGTGCTGTCGCTCCTGAGCCGGCGCTCTCGGTGGGGTGAGCCACAGCCTGGCACCGGTCCAGCGGCTCTGTGGTGCCTGGGCCGAGGGCAGCGGGGGGGTTCGGTCAGGCCCCAGCTCCTGGAGTCATGTGTTTATGGAATTACTCCTGAAAAACAAAGCTGGGCTGCTGTATGTGAAGGTATGCGTGTTTTACCTGTGGAAACGGGATTTTGTGGTTGGAAAGTCACACTGATGGGAGATCACAGAATGGTTCGTGTTGGAAGGAACCTTAAAGCCCATACAGTCCCCCGCCCTGCCCTGGGCAGGGACACCTCCCCCCAGCCCAGGGTGCTCCCAGCCCCGTCCAACCTGGCCTTGAACACCTCCAGGGATGGGGCAGCCACAGCTTCTCGGGGCAACCTGCGCCAGGGGCTCACCGCCCGCACAGCCAAGAATTTCTTCCTCAGATCTCATCTCAATCTCCCCTCTTTCAGTGTCAAACCATTCCCCCTTGTCCCATGAATCCCCTCCCTGATCCAGAGTCCCTCCCCAGCTCTCCTGGAGCCCCTTTAGGCACTGGAAGGGGCTCTGAGGTCTCCCCGGAGCCTTCTCTTCTCCAGGCTGACCCCCCCCAACTCTCTCAGCCTGTCCTCCTCAGTCTGCTCGCTGCCTTAACAACAGCAATTAAATAGAAAGCAATGGAGACTTTCATACAATGCTTTTGCTGTAGCTTGCGGGGGTTTCAGCAGAAATTGCGGCATGTAATACAGAAATAAGCACTTTAAAATGAGCCTGACTGCCGGGTCCAAGACCATAAAGCTGAGCAAACCTCATCAATGCTTGCAGGGGCTGCACCTCTGCCCACTGGGCCATGACCCACGGGTGTTTTTCAGCATGTCCAAGATCCAGCACGAGGCCGTGGGGCTTATTTTGAGCTCCTGTCCCGAGCTGTCACCTGCTGAGCACTAACAGCCGTGCCTTCTCAGGGCACAGACCGTGCTGGGGACGCGGGCTGGGGCTCGGCCAGGCTCCAGCTTGAGTCATCTTTCACGTGAATGTTGGCTGCAGCCTTTTAACTAAAAGACCATCTGATTTTAAGGGTTTGGTCTCTTACTTAGAGAGATCTGAAAAATGAATTTGGTGTTTAGCTGACGGCTGTGAAAGGAGTGTAGTAAGATGGACGTGATAGGCAAAGTTTTCCTTCAGACCATGGTATATGCTGAAAGAGGAACTTGGCGGAATATTAAAAATCCATCTCATAAAATAACCCACACGCTCTGTTCATCCAGCTTCAGCAAACTGCACCCGACCTTTTTTCTTATCGGCTAATCTTCCGGGCTGAGCTAAATACTGGGATCGTACTTACTAGGGCTTTTTAGAGTCAGATTGAAGCCTGCTTTGTCTGTAAGACCGGCATCTTGACAGGACTGTGCTCGTAGGGAAATATGTGTTAAAATGTGCGTGGCTTTTAAAATTCATCCTTTTCCCCCAGCTTTGGAGCCAGTTTTTGACATAAGGGTTCGCCATGGGACTTCCTTCGAGGCAGCGAGCTGGAGAATCGATCCCGCTCCTCTGGACACAGTGAAAATCTGTTATTTGTGTTCAGATGAAAACCGTGCTCTCCGTCCCGTACAGCTCCTCTGCGGGGTAACAATAAGATTTCCATTTCTGGGACTTCTGAAACAGTTTATCAGAGACAGAGCTCTGTCTTTGCTGTTGAAAAGCCGCGGGGAGGAGAGGAAGGGTTTGCTGTGTTGCATTTGTCTTCTGTGCAGAGGCTGAATTTCAGTCTCGAGGGTGTTGGGATACGCTAGGATATGTCTTCGGGACAGGATGTGCTAAGTTATGTCTTCAGGCTTAATTGCTCGTCACATTTGCATGAAAGAGGACTTGCAGCAATGAAGGCAGTAAAATTTTGCCCACAAAGAGCCCTCTGCCAGGAGAGGTGAGAATCAGGTCATCAAAGCCCAACTGTACCCCCTGGGTCAGGAGAAAAGGCCGCCATGGGCAGAAATTGCACTTCTGCTTTGAAAAAACAATATCCTTGCCCGTATCCTATTGCTTTCTCTTGCTGCCAGGTCCGAGCTAGTCCCGTCGAGCCCTGGGCAGCCAGCGGTGTCAGGCGCCCCTTGGAGAAGGCGGGGAGGCCATCACCGGGCTGTCTGGGCGTGATGGACAGCAGGCACGGTGGGGACGGGTCTCCAGCTCCTGCGCAGCCTTGTGTGAACCATGATGGGTTTGCTCTAAGCCGACCTTCCTTCGGGTCTGCCTCTTGAGGGAGGTGGTCTGGTGGTGTCCTGATAACAACAATAGTGCTGGACAAACATAGGATCACAGAGTCACAGAATGGTTTGGGTTGGAAGGGACCTTAAAGATCATCTTGTTCCACCCCCTGCCCTGGGCAGGGACACCTCCCCCCAGCCCAGGTTGCTCCAAGCCCCGTCCAACCTGGCCTGGAACACCTCCAGGGATGGGGCAGCCACAGCTTCTCGGGGCACCCTGCGCCAGGGGCTCACCACCCTCAGAGTGGAAAATTTCTTCCTAATGTTTAATCTCAATCCCCCTTCTTCCAGTTTGAAGCCATTCCCCCTCGTCCTATCACTACATGCCCAAACATTATCCCGGTTCCGCAGAAAAGTGCTCTGGCCCTCTTCTCTTCCATGGTAGGCAGCTGAGGGCCCAATGCCAGGGACACGGCTGTTAGCCATATATTGCAGAGGCAGCCGGAGGAAGGCTGGCCGGCTCTCCGCGGAGCACAGCTGGGCTCAATTACCCAAGCTTCAAGCGAGGGGGAGAGAAGTCAAATGCTGGTGAGGAGCTGGAGCGCTCGCGCTCGTCCTGCCGCCGCTGGAGGACGGACACAAGTAACCGAGCGTGCTCGCAAGACGTGCCCCATCCAGGTGACCCCGTGGCTAAGGGATGCTTAAGGACCTCCTGGAGCACAAATAGCAATGCTCCCATCCCTAATTCAGCATTTTTGGCTGCAAACGTCTAGCTGACACTGACTGATCGCGTTCTGCTTTTAGGAAGAGAGTGGATCTGAAGTACATCAAACAGAAAACTGCTTGCGGCTGAGCCAAGCCGTTAATGGCCTTCAGCTCTGTTTAAGTCTGATGCGGCACGTGTTTATGCCGAGAGCGGGGTTGGCTCCCCCGGGCTCTGGAAAATAAACATCTTGCAGGCGTCCGTGCAGCAGCGGGTCCTGTCACTGCAGATCTTCTCCCACTGCACAAATGGGCTCCGGGGTGGATTTGGGGCTCGAAGGTGTCATTTCGGAGGTGCGTTGGGCTCCGTGCTGGTGGGTCTGCTCCCAGGGAGGGTCACTCAGATATGCCGAAGCTGCCACTGCTCAGAGCTCTTCCAGACCAGGCCATGGGTGTAGGTGCTTATGTGGAGGCTGTGGGAGCCAACGTTGGCCTCTCAAATTAGCAAACGTCAGGTTTAGTCTCTGATCGTCTGGGAAATGAGATGAATTTATTTTGTTTGTACTGCTGGCCTTTTAAGGGTCTAACTTAAAACTCTCTGAAGTGGATGAACTGTAATTGCTTTGGATCAGAACATGAAGTCTGATGTTCTCTAAAGCTGTGTCTGACACCTGTGGTCTCTGGAGCTAAAGACTCGTAGTTTAAAAAGGCTGGAAGGACAAATAGGGCATTTTGCAAAATGTCAAAACAAAAAAAATCTTTTTTTTTCTTTAAGAACAAGAAAACTTGAGTCAGCAAAATAGTCGAACTTTAGGAAAGTAAAGTTGGATGTATTTTACCAAAGTGTATCAGAATACAAATGCGAGTTCCCAAAACTCTGAAGAAATGGTGTGTGCGAAGGGCAGTTAACTCCTGGAGCTCTGCGAACCACAGCCCGGAGGAGCGCGGCTGAGGGCGGCCGAGGCGGCGAGCGCGGGGACCACTGCTTGCCAAGAGACGGGCTCGGGTTTAAATCCATGAGTTAAACTCTTCCCAGCTTTGGATCCCGACGTTATTCCTGTTAAGCAGACAGCCGAAATGGTGTGTTCACCTTGACGTATTTTAAAAATCTGAAGAGATTTATGCTTTTTGTTGACGCTACAAAAGGTGGCTTCAAAATATGATAAACTCTCTCCAGAAGAGACAGGGACCGAGACTGATTTTCAAACATTTTAAAGATAACCGGTTGGCTGCGTGTTTTCCTACTTACGGGAACACATTTCAGCAGTGATTAGCTTGATAGAAGTATTTAATTTTTGAGTCTTCTGTTTGACCAAAAGCCCTGAGGGACAAAACCAGAGTGAGGGGCACAACCACAATGAGCATCTTTGATACCTGCAGTACACGTTAGCTCTGCGTGGTGAAGCCACAGAGTGTATTTGTATTTCTGTCGAAGTCTTCAGCTTGCTTCTTTTAATGCTCCCCTATGCGTTTCCTGAAATTGGAAACGATATGTCCTGTGAAAAGCATTTGAGCTCCGTTACTTTGCTGATGGCGCGCATTGCTCCGCTGGCTGTGTCCGGGCATCACGCTGTAGCTAAACGAAATGGATTCAGCTGATAGAGGGGAAAAGAGATGCGCTAATAAGCAGGCGTGGAACAGAGGGACTTGCTAGAAGTTGAGTAATGCTTGTAGAAGAAGGAAGGAGAAAAGCTCTCCTATTTCTGGTTCTTTAATTCCCGGGATTAAATCCAAGTAACCTGCCGTTTAGCATCTTTTTCTTACATATAAAAGGAAAATTGTTCCTTTTGTGCTCTTGATGCTGCGTTGCGTGGTGGGGACAAGAGCCAGGCATACGGAAACCAGTTCAATCTCTCTTTTTTTACCTTAATAAATTCTGGCACCCAAGAACATGCTTGAGACCCTGTATAGGCGTGAGCAAGCAAAGCTGACGGCATCCAGCTGCTGGTGTCCGAGGGTCGGTGGGAAGAGCTGCAGTAGCTCGGGCGCAGTAGCCACCCCAGTGTGCCTCGTCGGTGCTCGCAGCCCTACGGCAGCTCCCGGCGAGGCGCTGCCACTGCCGGCGCTGCTCCTGCCCCCGCCGCTCCTGCCGCCGCCATGTCCGCGCGCCCGCCCGGCTTCCTGCACCTCCAGCCAAGGGAATCGCTCCCCTACGCCGGGTGGTGTGTCCTTTCTGCTGCAAATAGTTCCTCGGGATATAAACACTGCATCAGTAAGGGCAGCCCTGGCCTGTGCGCGGTAAGGCACAGGCTGCGCTCGGGCAACGCTGGTAAATGCGTCTCGAGGAAGAGGAGATGTTTTGACGAGGCCGTGCAAGGGGTGGCCAAGGCAGGTGCTTGCTGCGGGTTATCTTTTTTGTTTGCTGTGGCTTATTCTCCTCCAAATCATCCCTTTTCCTCTGGTCATTCCTTCCCCCGGTGGGAAGGGACAGGTTGAGGGTCTCCAGCAAGGCGGTGACCAGAGCTGGGCAATGGCCGAGGGCACTCGCTGCACATCGTGCTGCCCCCCCGTACTGCAAAACCACCCCAAAACCCGCCTGCTCCCGGGAACCGGGACT
>VZSZ01007116.1:1089357-1104037 GCA_013398815.1 Ibidorhyncha struthersii
ATTTTATTTTCTCTTGCCGTGTGAGGAGGCTTTGCCTCGAGGCAGGAGTTGGGGGATTTTTTGTTTGTTTGGGGTTTTTTTTTGCCAGTTTTAAGTCAGATTGACCACCTGCAGAGCCTCACTGGTGCTGGCCCTTGCTTGAAGCCACTTTTTCACTGGCTTTCCAGAGCGGCTTGGGAATTCTGTAATTGATTCCTAACCCTGGACACTGTTAATCACAGAATCTCCTAGATTGGAAAAGACCTGTAAGATGCATCTAGTCCAATCCTTAACCTAACACTGCCAAGCCCACCACTAAACCACGTCCCTGAGCACTACATCTACATGACCCTTAAATACCTCCAGGGATGGGGACTCCACCACTGCCCTGGGTAACGCGTTCCGATGCCTGATGACCCTTTCAATAAAGAAATTCTTCCTAAAACCACCTCTAGGTTTACCCCTGTAGTACTGCTGGGTGATTCGTTCTAACTTTTCTTCCTTCCTTTTTTCTCTAAGCCATTTTTTTAACGTGGATTCACCTGCTGATTGGTACTAAAATCTCAGCGATAAGCTGAGCCCGTTCACTCGGTGTGCAGCAGCTGGCAGTTTATTGCACTTGATGTCATTAAGCAGTTCATCGCACTCGATGTGGTTAAGCGGAGGCGTTTGCCGGCAGAGCTCGCGAGCCAGCCCTCTCCCATGGGCTCTGCGTGCCAGGAGACGTGCGTCCTCCCAGGCTTTGCTTTGGCCGCTGGAGCAGGACTTTGATTTGTGAGCTCCTTTGGCCCATAGTAACTCTGTCTGGCTAAGACAAAGGTTGGCTTTTCCTCCACTGTGCTCCTCTCAGCCATCCCACGCTGTCTTCTTGGTGGCCGAGTCCACGTTTTGTTTCGTCTTTCCGTTGCACTCGCCCACCCTGCTCTAATGCACTGGTGGACGCGCAGGTTCACCCCCACTTGCCCACAGTTGCTCTGCCCTGGGGGACTGAAAAATAGTTTACTCCTGCCCTTCTCAGCTGGAAGAAGCATTGAAAAAGGGCAGATATCCTTGTTCTGTTGCTGCCTTGGTCATCTGCTCTTTTCTGAAAAGAGAAGATGTTTAGAAAATAGGAAGGGCAAGGTAAGGTATAAATAAGAGAGATGAAGAGCGAGATGTTTAGAAAATAGGAAGGGAAAGGTAAGGTATAAATAAGGATAATTTACAAGAAAAAGAGTTCCTTCCTTTCCTATTAGTCTTATCTGGGGAACTCCGTTCTTCCTGTTACCTTGAAGGAGTTACACCTATAAGTAAGAGATTAAGGTCTTTATAACAGTTAAGTGATTTAGACCCACTCTTCTATAGTCTAAAAGACCTCCTGCAGATCTGTCTTGTCAGAAGGCTCTGCTGATGGTTTTGGTTTGTTTGGGTTTTTTTTATCTTAGCCTTCAAATCAAACCAAACCTTTAACATGTTTTTCAGCTCCACCTCTGCTATCATCTGATTTTAAAGATAGCTTGATTCTGTTTAATGATCAATTTGCTTATTTAACTCAAAATGTTTCAAACCCCTTCAACACAGCGGCACTTCTCTCTGTGTCAAGCAGCTGCCCTTTGGGGAGGTTGGAAGCCTCTCGGATACCTGCTGTGGAACAGGCACTATGAGGCACATGAAATTTGTCCCCAAGGCACGGCTTCAGAGTCCTGCTCTGATATGTATTTGGTGGGAATTTCCATGCTTTTTAAGAGCCTACATCATAAAACATGCCAAAAATTTCCACGGATGGCACTTCCAGTCTGGGGCCAACGTGGTGGTAGATGGTGGTCGAGGTGCACTGGCGAAGCTCTGCTGAGGCAGGTTGGTATTAGCTGGCATTTGGACATCTGGACCTACTGCTTCCACGGGCGATGTGACTTGCACATCCCGCTGCTCCGTGCCATAGTTGCTCTTTTATTCATTCCTCTTCCAAATTCTCCAGAAGGTTCCCAGCATCGTCTCTGCAGTCTTGTGCTCCTCAGCTTGCCCTCAAAGAAGAGCAGTGGAGACAGCTCGCCTCGCAGAAAGTCACGTTAGTGGTTGAACGAGCTGATATGAATCACCTGATGGTCGAAAGCGTTGACGTGGCTTTGGGTCAGTCCTTTAGGGAGTTCATCAGAAAAGGAGTGCCTGACCTGCTTTTTTCCAAGGAGAGGAAAAAGAGCTGCTGGCGAAAGGGAGGAAGGTAGCATCTGTTAAGATCAAAGGATTTAGTTAAGGAAAGGTGAGAATTTCTGTCCTGTGTTTGGTGTTAATTCACTCAACACGTGCCCAGAATTGATTAGAAAATGTCATCAGCTCCACAAGGGGACACCGCCGCTGTCCTCTGCCTGGGAGAGGCTGCCTCAGAGCTGTGGTACAATTGTGAGGTTTGTTTGTAAGATTCCTATGACACAGAGCCTTTAAATATACCCTGTGCATATTTAAAGCGTTTCCACATTGTGTGCAGTTTCCCAAGAATATTTTTGCTCAATGCTGGCTAAGCTACCCTCATCTGTGCTGTCTGTCTAGTTATATCTGGGTTTTTTCTGGTGGACATCAATCATTCCTTAAAAAACAACCACCCAGGAGACAAGGGCCCAAGCGTGCATCTGCTTCAGCAGGAGAATAAACACGTCCCATATATTTGAATTCTCCCACTGATCCCAGCGGGACAAATCCATGAATTACACTGCCCACATGCTCCTGCGCTGACTGTCTTCTGCTGCAAGCAGTCCGTGAGATGAGAGCGTAACTCATAAAACCGATACATGTGTTTTTAATAACTTTTTACTTTTGTGAAAGCGTCGAGTCATTTATCCTGAAACTTCTTGCAGGATCATTCCTGAATCCCCTCGGTGGCTGATTTCCCAGGGAAGATATAAGGAGGCAGAAGTTATTATCCGGAAGGCTGCAAAAATAAATGGCGTTCCAGCCCCAGCCGTGCTTTTCGACACTGCGGAGGTATGTTTCATATGTCCTGGTACTTTATCTTGCTGGCAGTTTTCCCCGTTGGCCAGCTGACTTATTGGGAAATGCCAGCAGAGAACTGGTTTGCACCAGCAGCTCTGAGGGGCTGGCAGTGACCGTTGGCGTGAGGTAAGCGCTGGGTTAGCGAGTTCAGAATGAGAAGCCAGAGGGGTTTTTTATTTGTTTGGTTTTAACAGTAAAATTCTCTTCCTCGGCAGTGGTTGGCTGTGGTTTTCAGAGCAAGGGTGACCCAGATTGCTTCATCCTCGGGGCACTGAGAAGACCCGAGGAAGATGTGTTTGTCCCCGTTTCAGCTTGGCGCAGTGTTAGTCATCTGCGGTTCGACAGCCCTTCGCGGGGGGGCTCCGCAGGGGACCCTAAATCAGCACCCACCTGTGCCGGGGCTGCGTAGAGCCCCGAGGGATCCTCAGGTCGCACAAACCAGCCAAAGCACCCGAGTGCTACAAGGGCACTCGAAAACCATGATGGTAGTGAAGGCAGTGAACATTAAGCTTTTCTTCAGGCCTGGTTTGGGTGGGTTTTTTTTCTTGTATTTGATGATTATTGGTTAAAAGGAGAAAGCCTAGCACAAACCTAGCACCCCAGCAAGCCGGGGAGCAGCACGGCCGCAGCGGCACGGCTGGTTCTTGGGCTCATCTCCCCCTCTAGCGGCTCTGCCCTCACCGGAGCTCCTGCTGAAGAGGCACAGACGTTTTTCTTGTGCGAAGCAACCAGCAACGCTTCCAGCCTTGCGTCAGCGATGACCGCATGTCTCTTATGTCACATCTTACTCTACTGCGTTACACCAGCACCTGCGTTTTATGCCTCCTGCTGTCTCCTGAGAGCAGAAAGCAAAGCGTCGCGTGCTCCTTCGCAGTGTCTGCAGGAGAGAGATGCTGCGTGCCACACCTCCCGTGGGCAGGAGCCATCTCTTGAATGTCACGCTTACATTTTGGCTGAGCTGCTGAAGATCCCTTTTCCAAATGTATATTCTAGTGTACACTGAAGTGCGTGTTCCAGCTATGGGAAGCTCATCCTACAGTAACCATGGAAAAGCACTTTCCTTTACTTCACAGCCAGAGTTCAGATGTCTTTCATACGGGACATGACTTTTTCAGGCCCCAGCACTTGAGTTTGCTTTTCGTCGCTCCTGCGTATTTTTGAGACCCAAGCGGCAGCTCAGCTCTCCTTTACTTCGTGGGAATCTTGTATGATGAAGCATCTGTCCACAAAAGCCTCAGGATGATATTTGCATATTAAGTCCTCCATTGGAAGTATTTTTTAAGCGTTACTAGAAAGACGGTCCGTGGAAACCATCCTCTCTTCCTAGGAAAGGAAATCTCCTGGGTAGCCCCGAAGGGAGGGCCAGGGTGCTTCGCTCTCTGGGCTTGGGGGGAAGCCTGGCCACGAGCACTGGCTTTGCCCCAGCGAGGGCTCTCCGTGCAGGCAGAAGGGCACCCTCATGCCACCCAGAAGATTCCTACTTCAAGTTCAAACCGGACCATCTGTCTCCAGTTCGGGGTGGTGGATGCTCCCGTGCTGCGCCCTGGCCGCCATGCCGGGCTCTGGCATCCGTCCCCCTCCCTGGCAGGGCGCAGGCAGGCAGGCAGCACAACTGGGTGATTTTCTGCATTTATTTCACACCGTTTGTGAAGGTTGAACAGAAGAGAGTGGAGCGGACAGTGCACAGCAAAATGCTTTTGGTAATGAGGTTACTCCTGGAAGTGCTGTGTTAGATCCTTAAGGAAGCGTTAATGCGTTTTTCTCGTCAGCTGATGCTCCTTTGTAATTAGCCAGCACGGCGCAGTGTCTCAGTGCTACCTTTTTTTTTTCCACAAAAAGCTGGAAACTCCTGCAGAGTACAGCTGGTGCAGAGACAAGCTCTACCTAAGGACCTCCCTCCCCGGGGCAGCACTGGCCCTTGGGCTGCCCTGTTATCCCCTCCTATAGTGGTAACTTCATAACTGCCCAAACTGGTGGGTATGCAGAGGTTGTTTTGCTCTTAGGTGTGTGGGAATTTTTTTGGTTTTGTTTTCCTTTTTCCTTCAGATGCAGGATTCGAAGCCTCAGCAGCAGCAGAAGGCTATCCTTCTGGACCTATTTCGAACCCGAAACATTGCAACTATTACTATTATGTCATTACTTTTGTGGTAAGGAAATGTGTATTCCTAAAGTACCCAGGCAATAGAACAATTCCTGATTTGAGGGCATACGCCACAGGTTTAGATAATAAGGCTCAGCCTCAGAGCCCGTCTGCTCACGGTCCTTGGCCGGTTCCTGGCCCTCGATGTCCTCGCACCCGCACTGCATTAATACACGAGAGTACGGAGACAGTACCCTCGACTCAGATGTAAAATAGTTAGGAAACCATGTGTAACAACTTGTGCGTTTAAAATTCTGTTGCTTTTTGGTTTTGTTTCGTAAAGAAGCTCCCATCTCTGTAATCTCTATTTGAAGAGAAATGTCCTTCTTGAAGCAGAGGCAGCAACTCAGTAACATAACAAGAACCAGACCCATGGCCAGCGGTTTTGTTCTGTTTCTGTGCAGAGCCCATCTCAGTGAGATCCTGGTCCCTGCCTGGGCAGCCACGAGGAATGAGGACCCAATAATACCATGTAGACAAACCAGGACCCTTTTCTGCACGTATTTCCCCCAGCAGAAAGGAACTGGCTAGCACGCTTGGCATGCCATAGTAAGGCACTCTTGAGATTTGAAAGCCGAACATCCAGCTCTCTCGAGAAGATTAAATAAGATGTAACGGAACTGCTGAGGGTGGGAGATCCTGCCACTGGAGTTGGCTACAAGTAGGAACGTAGTTGGCATGGGAAGCTTTCAAGAGTTATTTCATTGTGCCGTTAATGAGTCCAGTGCAGTGAAAAGCCTTTGTGAACGACTTCCACAAAGCCTTTTATTCGGTATAGCGTATGCAGGAAGGACAGAGAAATCAGAGGTCTCTTCAAGCCGCTGTGGATATGTTCACTGGAAGGGATGACAGAATTAGAAAGATGGGGTTGCCACTGAGATGTTTTTTTTTAAGCCACGATGCCTGTGGCGATGCGTTGCGACATCCTATTTTTGTAACAACATCTGAGGCAACACTGGAGGCGTTCAGAGAGTGGTGTTTCTGGAATCATTTGGTTTCATTGCTTTTCTCAGGTTTTTCACGTCGGTTGGTTACTTCGGCCTGTCCCTCAGCACTCCAAACTGGCATGGAAATGCCTACATCAACTGTTTCCTCTCGGCTATTATCGAAGTTCCAGCGTACGTGATTGCCTGGCTTCTCCTCCGCTCCCTCCCTCGGCGCTACTCCTTATCTGGCACCTTGTTTTTAGGGGGAGGTGTTGTCCTCTTCATTCAGCTGGTTCCTGCAGGTACAAGATGCAATAGACGACTTAAGTATATAAAATGTTAGAAATATTTTACAGTGCTGTCTCATAGTTCTGTAAAATTACTGGAAACCACGATCAAATTTAGCATTTGAGGTCAAGTTTATGCTGACCACTTGCAGGCGTGATTTTTTTTTATCTATGCATATGTGTATGCTGAGTCATGCACGGCGCTCATTTATTGTGTCAAATTACTGCGCTTTTTATAGTTCAGGGGAACCGGCTTGTAAAACGAGAGCCAAAAGTGTACTGTGATTTATCTGAGTGTGTGTAGAGGCTAAAAAAACCTGCAAGTCTTCCCGATTTCACTGTGTGTAAATCTCGGTGGGATTTTGCGAAAAAGGGGTGGACTTAGGCTTGTGCTTTGTTGCTGTGTAATCCAGAATTTTGTTCCGTTTCAAGAATGCTGTTTGACTGGGAGACAACCAAAATCTGCAAAGTAGAAAATAACCTGAGCATCTACATTATGCTCGGTGGGAAGTTTGAAGCCAATTTATTAGATGGGACTAATACATCGCATAATTTAAAAAAATAAAACACATGCAACTGCTCGGAAAAAAAACAGCGACACGTTCTTTGAGATGTAAAAGAAATATGACTAATAAGCACGGGGTGTTGCTTATTCACCTTGATTTTCTTTTTTCTCCTCCAGATTTTAACGTCCTGTCCGTTGGCCTGGTGATGCTTGGAAAATTTGGCATCACAGCTGCGTTTTCAATGCTTTATGTCTACAATGTGGAGCTGTACCCAACGCTAGTGCGAAACATGGCAGTCGGAGCTACGTCCACGGCTTCCAGGCTGGGCAGCATCATCGCTCCTTACTTTGTTTACCTGGGTGAGACATCTTGTGTATCTTGCCTTGCACTACACAACTGCCCAGAGAAGTTGTCGGAGCTTCTGCAGTGCAGGCTCAGCTTTAAGTCCCATCATTTGTTGTCTTTTATGTTCCTTCTCTCACCTTGGGTCTGAGTTCACTGTCATACACTGTAGAAATGAAGCGGAGCCCTTCGGATTTCACACAAGAATCAGGCACTTTGTCCTTTATTGAGGCTAGGGACCGTTGGTACAGCACCGGAGTGGCGCAGAGCTGGTCCAAGCCGATGACAGTGGGGCAGACCTGGTCCAAGATGATGACGGTGTTTATAAACCATGCAAGTGGAGTGGTTGGGATGATAATTGGTCACATCTTGGCAATGGGTGTTACCCCTGGGACGCCGGTTACTTTCCCAGGAGACTGTGACAAGAAGCGATCTGGCAAGTAAGGCCAGTGGGAAATTCATTGCACTGTACTCGTCAGGCGCATCCCGAGATGGGCATGTCAGGAGCAGAGGAACCAGGCGGGAATCCAAACATCCCCTGAATCTGTGCTCTCTAAAGCAATACATGGAAAATATATAGATTTAAACAGCACAAGAGTGTGTTTAATTGTGACCTTCGTGAAGTGATGTTTTGAGTTACTAAGCCACCTTAGCACTCGCTTTGCTTTTCTTATTCAACGCAGAATTACTGATTTCCTCACAGGCTTTTTTTTGACACTCATTACCATCACATTCTGAGTGCTGCACGAATATTAATTGATAATTTGTTTTATTTTTTTTAAAAGTACATGGAAATGATCCTCATGTTGCAGACAGGAAAGGGTGACAGAAATGAAGGGATTAAGGGTGGAAGTATCTGCAAATACCGACTGCTCAGTCTGTGGTGCTCAGTCTCTTGTTTCTTTTGCTCACATGGGATTTATTTCCTTCTACCATCACTGGACCTGTCTCAGCTCTCTCCTACGCATAACGAGTTTTCCTATCTGCTGAGACCTTTGATACAAAGTGAGGATGACTGCTGGCTCGGGTGCGGCATCGCTGGTGTGCTGCTACGGGGTTAATGCTGGTTCACCACGCCAGGAAAGGGGAGACTAAGAGCTGTAGCTCACCTCTACATCCCAGTGTGACACTAACACACTATACCAAAAATGATGAAAATACGTTGTCGTTATTTCATACTTGCACAGTGCAAATGTAAAGTAAAAGGGAGAGCAGGGCTGTGATGCTCCTTAGGGTCTTCAGTCTCCGTTGCAGCACAGGTAACAGTAATGGGGAGATGTAGATGGGATAAGGTTTTTACTGTTGTGTTTTTTTTTTCTCCCAGGTTTCCATAGGCTCAGCCTTTAAAAAAATCTTGTTCCAGTCATCAGAATAGTTTCCTAAACTTTAGGAGGTTTTAGGAGAAACTCGTCAGCTGCTGGTATTTGCTTACAGCTAAATTAGGACCTCGCAGTGCATGCAGCTCATCGACACAGAAGAGATCAAATCACAGACTTTGGCTCTGTGTGAAATACCCAAGGGTCTTCACTTTAATCCTAGTTTATTTCATACGTTACAAAGCACGCTGCTCGATCCCAACTAAAAAATAAAGCTGTCAAGTCCAGTTTGGTACTTTCTCTACCTTAAATGCTTTAAATCCTTGCTAATCCCTTTCCTGAAAGACCTTTTCATTGCTGTGCTATTGTGACTTGGAAGATCTTGCATCCTGCCCAAACACTTGTGCGCTAGCTTCAGGCTGCTGGCAGGGGCCGCTGCCTTCTAGTCCAAAATAATATTCTGAGTAGCCCAAGGTCAGAGCCTCTTGTCTGTCACGGGAGGCCTGATGCTTTCTCCACTTGCAATAAGGAAGGTATTTAAGGATTCCCCCGGTAATGGCTCATTAGTCTGAAATTGGCCTGTCCAGCTGCCATCAGTCTCTTCCCTTGTTTTGCACAAGCCCAGCGGGATGCACGCGCCCAGGCAGCTGCTGAGTGCTTGGTTGCTTATGAGCACTTTAATTCCCTCACACTGAATTATTTAACGGAGGATTCAGTTCTTGGTGACAGTGTGGCGCTGAAGACTCCAGCACTGACCCCAGCAGAGGTGTTACCTTGCAAAGATGTTGGCTACCCCGCTTGAAAATGTACAAAAAAAGCCTATTAGCTGCTACACAAATGCCCGGGATGGCATGAAACTGGTGATAGGTGTTGCTCATCCTAGAGTGCACGCTGTAGTTTTAAAATTGAAAAATCCCTTTGTTTGCTGGCACATAACAGAGGTAACTCAGTTTTGTATTCACCTTTAATATTTATGAAGATTTCAGCTAATTATTCCAAATTAATTCTGCATTATAGCAATGTCTGGAATATGATTTTACACATGGGTTTGTTGCTTGTGGACATTAAGTGCTGTTGTCACGTCCTGTGTTCCGCCAGGTGCCTACGACAGATTCCTACCATATATCCTGATGGGAAGCCTGACTGTGCTGATCGGGATCCTTACCCTGTTCCTCCCGGAGAGCTACGGCAGTCCCCTGCCTGAGAGCTTTGAGCAAATGCTGAAGGTGAAATGGTAAGGCGGCGTTCATTCATCCCAGGCTTCACAAGAACTCAGGACCTCTTTCTCCATAGTCCCTTTTCACGATCAGTAAACATGTTTCATCAGATCCACTGAAAAACAGCAAAGCTTTCAAAGTCCCCTTTAGATGTTTGGGGCGTTTTTTTGGTTGTTAATTTGACAGACATTGACAATATGCAGTTTCTCCAGAATCGCTGAACCTGAGAGCTGATGTGCTTGAAGGTGGGCACTCGCAAAGCAAGGCTGACCTTCACGTCACCTTGAGGCTGTTGCTTCATATCTCCCCGACACTTTCCATCCTTTTATATCATTCTCTCTCCTTCACTCTTCATTTAAACTATTCATTTAGTAGGATGGTTTACATCACAAAACACTCTACTCTTTCAGTGCAAGTTCGTTATGTACTACTCAAGATTAAACACAAGATTTCAGTATTCTGGCCTCTTCCGTTTGGGAGGCTAGAGATGTGCCAGGACAGCTTTCCTCCTGGTTTATTTGGTTTAGCTGTAAGCAACGACTGTCCTCGTGCAACACCACCATTGCTATTTGGGGTACCCTGAGCAAACATCGCCACTGAAATATGTGCGTGTACGTTGTAGTGCTGGTGCAGAGGAGACGGCCAGGGTTCGCGAGTTACTGGCGTGGGAGGAAAGCTCTTGGGAGCAGCAGAGGGAAACTGAATTAGCCAAAGCGCAGCTACATAGCCACCATCCAGCTCACCGAGAATTTGTGCTGGAACAGAATGTGCCCTTATAAGTAATAATAGCTGGTCAGTATAAGGAGCTGTCATTATGCTTCCAGAATAAGAAGAATTCTCGGGCCAGGTTCCTTGAGAAGGGCATGCTGCTCTTTATCACAATTAGGGCCTTCTCATATGTCTGACCTATGGCTTTTCGACTTTGCAGTTGACGAAGCTAGAAATCCTAGAGTCAAACCACGTTCCCTTCGCAGGCTTCTTGCATAAACCGACTGAAGTAATTGAATTACAGTCACTGAATTACGTTCAAGTTCCAAGTGTTGTTTGCTGCGCTGCTTCTGCCTTCTGGAAAGGCAGTGCTTTACAGAGCACTTGCTTTTTTCTGATGTTTATATTAGTAGTGTAACCTGGTTATTTTAGCAGCACTGATTAGGAGAGGGAAGTCTCTGGTGTCACCCTGCAGAATGTTTTCTAGCTTTCTCAGTTTTTTACTTGCTTTCAGTTTCAGAAATGGGCAACAAACCACTGGCATTAGGAATTCAAAGAAGAGTCCTAAAATTCTGGTAACACCCTTGTGAAGAAGGATACACACTCTCAGAGGGGCTGAAAGAACAACAAGGATCTTCTCAAAATGCATTTTCTGCCAGAGGAAAACAAAACCCAACAGTCCATGCTACTGCACTATAGTTACTATCCCCTGTGCTACTGTACCCAAATACATAGTTTACTGACCAGATGCTGTCTACTCCCGTAGGACTCCTAGTCTGTAATTCAGTGTCCCGATACCTGGGGTTTGCCAGCAGATACAGTCCCTATTGAGAAATGGGGGCCTGCCTGTGCTAAAGTCGATTGATTCGAGGAGTAAGCTGGAAATGAGCCTTAGGAATAATACAGCAATGACTCCAGTCAGTCGGGTTCTCAGTGAAAGCTGCTAGAAGGAAAAAAAAAAATAGAGAAAATGTAATGCTGGCGTTTTTTCTCACTGTGTATTTTGACTGATGAAGGGGAACTGGGTATGCGTCTTTGCAAATCTCAGCACGCGCCCCTAAAGGAAAGATCCTGGCCTTCTTTGAAATCTGTGACCAAAGCCTGATAGACTAAGTGGAATCAGAATTTAGCTGTAGCAAAGCAGACCTACAGACTTCACTGTAAGGACATGTTTTTTAAACAAGACATCAGTGTATCTTTTGATGTCACTTGCTTTTCCCAGGACCTGGGATCCACTTCTGATCCACTTGTCCCTATAAAAGCTGGTGCTTTTTCGTAAAGCCTGAGCCCACTGACATCCTTGGGCTTCTCAAACGTTCAGTGTCTTTGGGGACGGGGGAAGGCTTTAACGCAGAAAGGACTATAGCTTGCTGACCTGATGGGCTACGCCCGCTTTCAAAAGACACACGGGCTTTCACAAGTCAATGATCCTATCCAAACATGCCATGCAGTTGTAGCTTTTTCCATGGTATAGTGGCATAAGTAGTTTTTTAGATCTTTAGGGGTGTTTTTTTCAAAGCGTTTCATTTCTCCTTTGAATACATACCGCATTGTGTTGTACCTTCAGAGAAAGCTCATTGCAGTTTCAAAAGCCTCTGCAAAACCTTTGTACCATTTAAAAATTTGAAGGGGATTTGATGCTTGCAAAAAGCTCCTGTTCTGTACTGGAGACGTTCACTTGCAGTTATTAACTCTGCAAAAGGGCTACCTTGGGACCACAGTTTTTTCAGAACAAAAAGAATACCAACAAAGCCAGTGCTTTGTTTTTCAAATCCTACAGGTTAAGTATGCATATTTTTTTAAAAAAGTTCAGCAAAGCTAGATTGGATGAAAACTCAAATGTAGAGCTTAGAGTTGTGCTACTACTGTTTTATGAACACTACATAGTTTGAAAAAAGCATAATACCTTTTATTTTTCTATTTATTGGCTGTACATGCACTTCTTGGCCGCATAAAGTCTATCAGACCTGGTAGACTGATTTTTATCCTCTATAAATAACAATTAGCCGTGATTCACCTTCTGGAAGGGCCAACAAAAGCACACTGTCTCACCTCTAACGTGAGAGCTCATGGCAAGTTGTCTTGTGCTGGCACTTGGCACAGGAATGGGGCTCTCCCTGTAAGTTCAAGCACAAATATAAAGCTTTATGACATTTAAATGCAAGGAACTTGTGCAATTATTTCAAGCTGCTCTTTGGGATGCAGAAATACTGTTTCCTTTCATGCATAATTTTCTGCAGTTATGCTTTTGCCATAAACATCACGTGGCATGAGGCAACCATTATCCTGTGACCCCTGACGTTCTCATCCCTTCTCAAGCTGGAATTTCTCCCAATTATTTAATCTTGTTTTTACTTATTACAAAGTTAATCTATAGAATAGCTGTTTAGACATAACTAAACTTCTCAACAAAGCCTTTGTATCAGTGTAGAATGGGTTTGAGGACTTGGTTAAATATAGGTCGCCGTATTTTTATGAAGATTTTTATATTAAGTTGATACTTATTTTATGTGATCATAGGCTTGGGTGTTTCCAAAAGGTAAATATTTTTGTACTGCTGAACTTTGTAGTATCTTAAAATCTAGTTTTCCTTCTTTAAATAAGAAAAAGGGTTGGGTATTTTTTTTTAAATACCTTGTTTTAATCAGTCTCATTTTTCTTGCTTATACCATTGATCTCAAGCTAGTGTCACATTTTAGTATTTTTAGTGGCAGATTTTAAGACAGAAATCTTTCACAACAGTGGAATGCCTTTCTGAAAAGTATGTGATGTTGTTATAAGGCCTTACGGTGTCTGAGCATAATAAAAATGAGAAAAGGAGATTGCTTCAGCTGATGAAGCATTTGCAAGGAGTTTCTGTCCTCTGCCAGTATCTTTCCCAGGCTCGAATAGGGATTTCTGACGAAAACCAAAGAGTAATAGTCTGCGGAAGAATCAGACAGGGATGAAGCTGGAGGGCCAGGCTACCTGTTTCTCGTGAGTTACTATTTTTTTAATTGTAAAGCTGAAGAAAACAGCTATTGGTGAAATTAGATGTATCGCTAGTGAGCTATTTGAGCCTCTCACTGCCATCTCCAGTGAGTTTTCCGTGTGTCGGATACTCGGCGGGGCTCAGTATGGGCCCTGTGGCTCATCCGCAGCTGGGGGTGCCTGTAAGGCTCTGACCTGAGGATGGGAAGGAAGCAGCAGCTGGATCGCTCCCACTGACCACAGGGGATGTGTCACTGTGCCTCATCTGTCACCTCTGTCACATTTACTTGGGTCTCTCTGGGCAACCTTTGATCCTTAGCTGGCTTATTGGATCTGCTAAAGCGTACATGAAACTGTAGTAATTGTCACTCGTTAACTTCTGTCTTCATTGTGATAAAACTGTGCACTGGCATTGTATAATCTGCTTTCTGCGTGGATTGTAATTAAAGAATAAAGTCTCCTAACTTTAACGCTTTGTGCAAAGAAGTTTAAAGAAGTAATTTAAAATGTATTTAGCGTGGATAAAGTCTGAAAATAAAACCCTAAAATAAGCTCTTCCACAAATCAGCTCTTCCACACAGAAGACTGTTATGGTGTAGTACAGTTTTTCTGGCTTTCACAGGGCTCAATCCTGACTCTGGGATCCTGCAAAGCCCCTGATGCAGACCCTGGCCAGGCTCAAGGATGATTCTGAGGTTAAACTTCTATTTTGTCCATTTCACTTCCCACCTTTGAGATTTTTCACAGCTGTGCAATTCCAACATGGAACAAAAGTTTTTTTTAAATACAAGCATTCAGAAATGCTGTAAATGGTATACATTTGGCTTTTATCAGTTAGAGGCGAAGAAAATATGAGACACAAAAAGCCAGTCGGAAACATGAATTAGCCTTATGGAGAACACGGCCGGTTTCTGCAGGGACATCACGCAACTTCTTAACTGGGCTCTCTGGGAGACACAATCTTCCTGACATTGCCACTTGGAAATGAGCTGGGATTTTTGGCCTAAGACTAGAATATTAATTATTATATATATTGTTTCTCAAACATATAGTACACGTTCCCTCAGAAAATACTGTCATTGTCGGCAAAACCTTTTACAGCTGCAGACAATCCTGCTGAAGGGATGGTGGCAGGTGTGGACAGAAACAAGGTGAGGAACCATTGAACACTTGGACTCGCAGAAGGCTGCCCGCCTTTGATCCTGCAACAAGCAGAACAATCGGTGAAGGCTCTCGGCTCATACGTGGTTAGTGACCAAATTAAGGCTTTACTGAGGAACCCCAGGCTGGTTTATAGAATTATAGAACAGTTTGGGTTGGAA
>VZSZ01007117.1:0-108849 GCA_013398815.1 Ibidorhyncha struthersii
AAGTCCCCCATGAGAATCAAGGCCTGTGATTGTGAGGCCATCATAAATCCTCCAATTAAACTCAGCAAGTCCATTTATGGCATATGCCTTGGTCAGTGTCACACACCAATGTCCACATGTGTGGTTATACACACATTATAAAAATGTATTTCAGGAGTGAAAGAAATAAAGATGCTATCAGAAACAAAGTTGTTGTGTGCCTGAACAGAATGACTGGCTATGTAGTTCCATTTTCTTCACTGACTTTCTTCTGAGTTCTAGCACTCCGTTTAAAAACTTCACTTTCAACAGATGCCTTGATGGTCATTAAATATTGAATCCATTCTGTAAGGAGGATGGCTTCTCCTTCTGCAAAGCATGAGATCTGGCAGAGCTAATTCTGCCAGTCACATCAATGTGATCTTCCTCAGGCATTCCTGCAATCTTCCAATATGGAAATACATGATTTTGCATTTGAGTGCCTCATTCCAAAAAGATGAGTGAAAAATTGTGTTTTATTGTGCTTACCTGAGGAAAATACAATAGTTATTTCACTTCAACTTTTCTCAGGTAAGTACCATAGCTTTCTTTTGTGCAGCCTAGTACTCTCTGTCAGGTGGAGGCAGCTGGGCCATATTTTGGCCACAGGTGCTGGATTCCGGCCGGACTCAGCAGAAGCAAGGAGCCAGGAGCAGCTGCCTTCTCAGAAAGAGGAAAAAATCCCACCTATCTGAGAAGCAGAGACTCTGGTTTGCAGAAGGGGCTGGATTTTCTCTCTGGTGACAGGCAGAGGCTCCGGGGTCACTGCTCCCTCTGTAACCTTGCCATGGCCGAGCGGCAGAGGCTTGGCTCAGCAAGGCGCAATGGGCCCTAAAGTCAGGCTGGCAGATGAGCAGACCTGGAGCCTTCTGCTTCGCACAGCCTGCAGAAACGCAGCGGGAGAAGGGGGTTCCTGCTGAGCTCCTCCAGGCACCCTGCGTGAAGCCCCCCCTGCAAGGAGAGGCAGAATCATCGAAGCATGGTGGTTCAGCATCCTGCTGCACTGGTAGGAGCTCTGGCCAATGGTGCCTTGTATGTATCAAAACAAATCACTCTTTCCAAGGTTTGAGTAGACACGCAGCACGTAAACATCACCTTCCCAGGGCTGGGAGGGTTTCCATTTTCTTCTCTTTTCCTTGAGCAACAAGGTTAGAGCCTCAAGAACATAATTCATTTTATTTATGCTTCTGTAACTCTGGAGTAGCTCCTTTACAGTCAATAGAGGATGAAAACCGTGAGCACCAATTCCTGAGGCACTTAAAAGCCTGGGCAAAAGAAAAAAAATCTGCAAATAGTACTACCTCTGAAGAGGATGTTTTTTTCATAATGGACATGAATGGAAAATTTAATTATTTGCACAAATTTTGTAAAAAATACATTTGAAACAAAGATGAACCAGTATTTATAATACTAAAAGGTATACATGAAATGTCTTATTTTGGTCCAAACTTCAAAGTTATATTCTTATTTTGTAATTCAGCTTGGAAGCTATAGCTCCTGCCTTTGCTATGTGTTATCTGAAAAATTATATCCCTTTCCAAAATAATTTGTAACCTAAAAAGAAAGATAATATTTTTTGAGAACTAATTTTATTATTTTTTAATATTTTGATTCCTAGACCGCCTAAACACTACTGTCACTAGTGCCAACTTCTGTATGCATTCGACTGAAAGGTGCTGATGTTATGGAGCAGCAAACCTTAAAAGGCTAGGAAAAAAAGTATTTGCAGCAGTTCTGTTCTAGCAGCCTGCAACAGGATCGGGTGGAGGGCTAGGGTAAAAACAAAACATATTGAAAAATATACACTCGTGTTCATTTCAAATAACCGTAATTACCTAAGTTTATAATGACATGTAATCAAAATATGATTTGCAAGAGGTGTCTTTGACACTGTAAAATCCTTTTCTTGCTGAAAAACACAATAATAATATCTACATTTAATGACAATCAAGATGCAGTTAGATAATGATCTGATGTGCTCTTTCGTAACTATTTCAAGGTGTCAGCACATCTGAATATCATACTTTCCACGGGAAGTTATTCTGCTTTAACATTGCTGATGTCAAAGTGAAGGGTTTAACCTATTGTGGTGGGTTAAGAACAAAAGGAATGTGTTTGCATCCGGCATCTAATGGAAATGAAAGGCCGGTGGACGGCTGACAGGTGCTGTTGACAGCATGGTGGGAGGTAAGAGGTTAGAAGGAAGGACTGCAGATGTCTGTCCCCTTAACCGCTGGGTCACAGAGAGATGAAGCGCTACGTAGCTGGTGCTGTGTTCTGCCCCAGTCCTGACAGCTCCTCAGCACTTTTTTTTTGTTTTTTTTTTTTTTTTTGCTTATTTCCTGGGATTTGGGGGACAGGGGAACTTTACAGGCTTTGACATATCTCTGCCAGTCACCCTTGAACTACTGTCTCCCAGAGAAAATTGTTCTGTTTAAAGCTGATCTGGACTTGATTCCTGAGGACCACAAAACACTCTGAAGTGTCTCATTAAAGCCTCCATCCAGAATATTTCATTGTCATTTGAAATTTTGTGGAAACAAGAGCAGCCCTCCAACATCAGAAGCTCAATACCAGCCATGAGGACCAGAGGCAATTTGGATTAAGGAGGCTGCACAATCACTCAGTTCTCAAAACTCCTATTAATATATGAAAACTGCTTGGTTTCTCCCATTAAGCTTTATTGTACTGCTCCCTTCTAGTGTCTGCAGTCTGAAGCATCTCTCTGAGCCACAGCTTCCTCATGGCAGTTTGGAGGTGGCCTCTCTGTCTGAACCAATTGGGAAATTTCCCTGTTTCCATGCAGAAGAGCTAATAGTGTTGTTTCCCCTTTGTTGACTAGCGGGTAGAAACACCCCATTTTCCAGATTTATCCTGATAGATGAAATGATTTCTACTTAGGCATTTGTATGTCACCAAGAACTTGGGGTGGGAACCCCTTCATCCATTTGTTTACATACACGACTCTCTTAACAAGTCAGATCTCAGCCTAATAGCATCTGCGTTCAAGCATGGCATTAGCCAGACAAGGCACATAAAACTGGGAGCACTTTATGTTTTCCAAAGTCTGAGCGCTGAAGATGGATGCTTGTCTGTATTAATAGTGCAACCTGCCACAGACAAAACCTGTAGCTACTATTTGTTGTATAAAGAGCAATTCTTTGTTTACTGCCAGAAAACTATTTGCCACTATAAATAAAGGAAAGTCTCAAAACACCCTCTAGGCAGCAGCATTCAGAGACATAAAAAAAGAGAGAAATGGATCTCTGGGAGCTGCGCACGTCTGTTGAGAACTAGCAGGCAGTTCCCACCTTGTACCCCTCTGTGGGGGGCAGAGATGCAGGGAGAGCTCCTGCAGATTAGTGTTTAAAAGTGCCTATGCAAATATTAAGCAGCATGTCGTCCTCCTACCCAGGCAGTGTCATTCGCACATGGAAGGGGCTGAACCCACCGCTGAGGTCTGCTGGGGTAAAGATGTTGAGGAGGTAATCAGCAACAGCAACTCTTCCCTGAGCAGACACATGCAGCGCTTCTTGTTATGAAGCAGCAGAGCTGTGCATTTTTCCACTTGCTCTGTTCTGCACTGGGCCGTTCCCTGGAGAATTCAACCTGTCAGTGTACCTGCTGACGGTACCTGGCCTTTCAAGCCCTACATGCCCCCAAAAGCGTGTATGCATGTTGTTGCTAAACTTTGAGAATAAAGTCTGTATTTTTGTACTGTTGTTTAGCCTTTCATACAGGAATACAGCTCCATACTATAATCACCAGAGAATAAAAACAAAGAACTTACTCAGCAGTATTAAAATATAGTAACTTCTGAATATTTGATGACAACGCTCTAGGTGTAAAACTTTACCAGAGGCCGCTACTAAATAATTGTGCTAAGGAAATGAAAAGAACAAGTGGAATATAGCAGGAGAATGGTGTGAATTCCATCATCCCTTACCATCCTCTCCTTTTATATTTCCTTTGTACCACAGAACTATGTTATCTTTTAGAGCCAATTAACATCAGTGTCCTACTAAAAGTTAATTTTTATAACTTATAAATATATTTTAAAACTAAGCTTTCTCTGTAGAGCATACATGACATAATTCACCACAGCAGGCTGTCTGAAGCTAAAGAGGTAGAACATGACACGGTACATGGTTGGGTAGACATATAATTTTTCTTTTTTTTAAAATTATTTTACCCTGAAGCTTAAAAATTAGTTAGTTCCCAGACTTTGTCGGCACCTTCTCCACAGCATTATAACTATTTATGGCAAATTATTCCATGTTTCTATATGTATTTATCTTGACCTTCTGTGTGTTGATCACTTGGCCCATTGGAAATTTTACAGGATGTTGTTGCCTGACTGAATTTTCCCGCATGTTATTCAAACTTATTTGGAAAACATGCAGTCAAAATATGTACAATAATTTTGAAGTAAATTAATGCAAAACTAAAACAGAAAAATATGTAGTGAACTATAAACAAGAATACTTGCATTTTAAAATTCTCCCTCTCTTACCTACTATGAAAATTATTTTTTGTGAAATGTTTCCTTTATCTTCCTGCTCTTCCAAAATGTTTTTGGTTGCCTTCTCCTTTTGTGATTCAGCTTTTTTGCTCTGTTCCTCAAGGATCTTTTCAACTTTTGGATCTTCTCTGTTTCTCCGATTTCATGAAGATAAGGAAAAAGAAAGCCTCAAACCTTAATTAGTTTGGCAAAATATTCACACTGAATGCTCTTTATCAGCATGATTGGATTAATAATAAAGTGCATTAGCAAAGTATTTGCACTTTTTTTTTTTTTTTTTACAGAGGTTGTCAGTAAGCTTCAGAGCTAACAGTCAGAGGAAAGCAATGGGACCTGAAAGCAATGGGATCTGAAACAGCTACTGAGACCTGGCTAAAGTGGTGCAGGTCTTTCACCTTTGTATATCTCATACAAGTTTCTTGAATTGTACAAAAGTGACCCCTGAAGATGCTTTGACATGTAGATAAAACATTTATCACAACGTGCAAGTAAATGAATGGTAATTGATGTGTGGTAACATGCCAGCACAGAAAAATGGCTCTAGATAGAACGTAACTTTGTTGCCTTACTAATGAAGTTTACCTCAACCTGCTAAAACCTACTGACTACATCTGCCTTGTCAGCATTATCTGCGTTTGCAACTATGCAGCTAAAAAACACCCACACTTAAATATCTTCTTCCTTCTGCTGACCGCAGCGTGTGTGGGCGCTGTGCTTGACTTGTGGCGACTTCTGTTTTCTGCCTCTCACCTACACTGCTCAGCCCTATAATGCACTCTCGTTAGGGGTCGGCTACACTAATGCTACTGCTCTCTGTCCCACTGCTGCTGGCTCCACAGCATGTCACCTAACCACACCATCAGGGCCTCATCTGTACACCACTGGGAAGCATTTTTGTGGAGGATAGCAGCATAACTTTGAAGAAGTCTTTGATGGCACCTTTGATTTCCTTACCCACCCTTGTCCTTAAGGACAGGACTCTCTGAGCGTATGGCTGTGCTCTTGGATAACTCCACAGTTAGTTTGGCTTGTGATAAAAGCCGATTTAATTTCTACTTCAGGCTTCACCGCCTGCTGGCTAATCTGCTAATTGGGTTGGGGAAAAGGGGGGAGGAAGTGGAAGAAAAGGGGAATAGTGATGAAAGAGGGTGAAAACACATTGCTCTCGGGATTAGTAATGGGTCCACAGAGGAACAGGTCTTTCAAAAGGTTTCTGAAAGATCAAGGTTTGCTCAGACCCGTTTTAATCACATAAGAAATGGTAGCCTTTCCTAATAACTTGTGGTTGCTCTCTGTAACCACAGGAAACCTTCCCATGCACTAACAAAATGCTGCCCCTCTGTCAGAAGTTGTGTAGTCATCTAGATCAGTTCGCTAGTTGCTCCTATTTCCAAATCACCATTTTATTATAATTAATGTGCTATTGTACTTTTAAATATCATTTATAAATATGCATAAACTGAAATAATCTGTAGCAGAAAGGAATTGGGAGTAAAAACATTATGAAGCCAATGCCCCTCCAATATAAAATATTATAATGTAAACATATTGCACATAATTACATATAATGACAAATGTGTCTCTGTGTGGTACGATTAGTACTGCCGTAACAAAAGAAGAAAGAAGGAGAAGATATCACTCTAGCTGTCAGCTGTGTCACAAAATAAATACAGACGAGGCATCTCTCTCACACTGTTATTCTATTTACTCATTAAATAGTCACTACAAACTAACCAACAATGTGTATACGACTATAGAGTTACATAATTCCAAGAAGGGAATATAAAAAATGATCACCCTTACCCCTTCACTGGGGACAATGAGCTGGATTCAGATTAATGTATCTCATTTAGACAAAGAACATGTGCAAAATGACTCGTCAACTTCACAAAGAGCAGAGGAGCTTTGCTGGAGTTATTTAGGAACCGGATGACAAATTATTCTCTGAGCATGCTTTCCAAAGATTATTCTGTTGGGAGACCTAGAAAATGGTTGGGGAAGAATTGAATCTAAACTGCATTAAGCAAAAACAGGCTCTTGAGTAGCTCTAGGAAACTTTCATCAGCGGTTTTGTAAGAGACTCTTTCTGAGAATACACGTGTATAAAACACATTTGTGAGGATGCCTATGGAAGACCTTCCAAAAATCACAGCAATGAGCCTGGAGCTAATGATGTAAACAGAGCTGGCTGGGACATTTTAACGAACCGAAACCTCTGTAAAGTTTCTCAGGCCCTACTTGGGAGGAAAGCATCCACCAGTCTGAGAGTAAATGACAAGCAACCCTTTCACAGGCAAAAATAATGTCAATGCTTTAAGTAAAGTGGGTGAGGGGGCTAACCATTGAACTGGTGGCAACTGAATGATGGTCCAGTCTTGGCATCTTATTATTATAAGAAATTTCTGAAGATCTCATTTTTAGCCAAATATTAAACAAAACCAACTTCAAAAGCTTGGCCTTTTTCATAAAACAGAAATTATGTTTTCTGGACAGCTTGGACACAGAGCACCTAACGCTAAATGCTGAGATGAATCTGGATGTCCCGGAAATAGGATGATAAAAAGTGGTATCTTGGAGTAGGCATGAAGCAAATATGAAGTACGTTTTAAGAAATACAGGCAGTCACGCAAGTGTCCAGTCCTATTGCCGTATTACATTTCTGGCCTTCCAGTCTGTTCGGGAGTGCTTATGGAGCACACACATTCAAGCTGTGGCCAGCTACGCACAGGCACTGGAACAGGAAAAAATACTGCATGTTCCCTTCCACATAAAACAACTACTGTGACAGTATAAACCAGTAAACGGTAAACAGAAATATAAAGGTAAGCCATATTTGTCTTGGCACACATAAAAGTAATTCAAGTCAATGTAAAACCTGCTTATAAGTCTAAGTCTATTGCTGGCTAAATGTCCACAATAATTTTCTTCAGACATGAAAAATGAACACTGTCTTTTTGAAACTGTAGACTGAAGGAGAGTGCTTCTGTAATTGCTAACACAGTAATAGACATTTTCTTGTTGTCCACACCACTGAATAGTGGAAAAAAAATACCCATCTGTGAAATATTTTGTGGGAATTATACAATATATCTCCCCTCTCCCTCTATCTTCCTTTTATTTTTTTGAAGAAAATTAAGTAACTCACGAAAGACCAAATGAATATCAATGAAGAACACACACATTTCTATGTTTTTTTTCTGCACACAAAAGATAAATGATCAGAAAGCAGTATTTACTACAGTGCTTTCTTTCCATAAGAGCTCTTGATTTTGCCAGAAATTAAAAATATTTATCATCTGCCTACAAAATCACATTTTTAAAGTGAAACCAAAATATCACAGGAGTGACAGCTCCTGCAAACAGAGAGCTCAGCCATGCAACAGTGAGGCCAAAAAGGGGAGAGGAGAATTTGGAAGTGTGGAAGGACCTTCCCAATGAGAGAGCATCTCTTTACCCCTGGACAGTGGGGGTTCTCCCTGGCCTCCTGTTAGCTTTTTCCCCACTCCATGCTTCCCCAAACAACCTTTTCTTTTGCTCTCCCTGAGGGAGAAGGAGCAAGAAAGCCTTGGAGGAGGGAAGTTGAGCCTCGTGTGCTTTGGTGGCACAATTCATTGGTCTGAAGTGACAACCCACTTGGTGCAGGATGGGATGCTGGCTGAGTCTGGCTTTCAAATCTGAAGTCTTACATGATATCTATGGCACCAGATAAAGTGTAAAACAAGCCCAAATAGGATTTGTTTGCCCTTTTTATGCAGCCATTCCTCCCCTGCTTCTGTTGAGTGCTCTTCCACTCTAAATGGTAACCAAACCTACAGGAAACTGACTCACTGAGCTGCGGCAGGAGCTAATGGGGAAACCACTGGCCATCCATCCTTAACCCTGACAAGGGAACACAGCACCTCCCTGGTAATTGAATTGCTGTTGTTGGAGAAAGAGTGGAGGATATTGGAAAACTGAAACCTGTTCTGCAATGTTATTTTTTTTTTACAATAAGGAAGAGCGAGCAGGAAGTAAGCATGAGGGTTTTTTCAAGTAAAATAACCTGAAAGTAATCTCAACTAATTCTAGTCAAAAAAAACCCAAAGAAACAAACAGACAAAAAAAAAAAAAAAAAAAAAAAAAAAAAAAACAAAAAAAAAACCAACCAAAAAAAACCAAAACCTCAGAAGAGGCTGAATCAGCTCAATTGATTTTTGGCTAGTCTGCCAAAGCAGGGCTGGCTGGAGATCCACATCCCCATTTATAGCCTGGGCTTCTGAATTACTGTGCAAGTGGTGAAGAACACTTTCATAGCGAGAATTAGAAACCTGTACTGTCCAAGGAGTACCATGGGTGTATGTCCCCATGCACCAAATGGGGATATGGAAGAACTGTTGCAATGACAGCCAGTTTTTCCCTTGCTTTGTGATAAACTGCTGGCTTCTGATAACAGCTGCAGCATCTCAGCACACATTCATCTTGCCATTATAAATACTCTGAGGAGAAGCAGGGCTGTATCCTACAAAGATCTTATTTCTTGTAAGTTAGACTCAGCTCTAAAGCCTAGAGCAATCTCAGACCTCTGGGATCCTTTGTTTATTCTTAATTGGCTTTTAAGATCTGAGAGAACAATTTCAGAATGTCACTCTCAGTCAACACAAAGCTCATATTTCTCAGTCCCTTTTGTAAGTGTCAAGATCTTCGGAATTTTTTAGTAAATTCCATTTTGGATTACAGACTTCAAGTGGTCATTTTGGAAAATTCTATTTCAACATTTTACATTTTATTTAAAATGTACTGTGAAAAAACAGTACACTTTCAAAGGCACTTTTTGTAGCTAGCTTTTCCTGAAGCAAAGTTTCTGGGAGGAAATTTCAAACATGTTGTGTTACCACTGACTTAAGATGTTACCTCATGTTAGATCCGGTTTAGATACTTCTGAAAATAAAATTTGAGCCCCAGCAAAGCCACCTATAAGGAGTCCTGCAACAGAAGAACACGGCAACATTGAAGCATGCAAGTCTCCATTCAGCCTGGTTTTCCATCTCAGTTGCAATTGAGATTCACTGCCTGAGTGGAATAGGATGGAAACTCTGCAATAAGCAGGTGCTCAATAAGGTAAGCTTCTCCTCCTAACCCATTTGCTACAGGTTGCCAAATCCTACCGGCCATATGATTTTTATCACTTTCAAAACAGTTGCATTTCAAAACCAGGTTGCTTATCCTGGAGAACAGGAGGCTGAGGGGAGACCTTATCGCTCTCTACAACTACCTTAAAGGAGGCTGTAGCAAGGTGGGGGTCAGTCTCTTCTCCCAAGTAACAGGCAATAGGACAGGAGGAAATGGCCTCAAGTTGCACCAGGGGAGGTTTAGATTGGATATTAGGGAAAAGTTCTTCACAGAATGGGTTGTTAAAAGTTGGAACAGGCTGCCCAGGGAAATGGTTGAGTCACCATCCCTGGAGGCATTTAAAAGATGTGTAGCTGTGGTGCTTAGGGACATGGTTTAGTGGTGGACTTGGCAGTGCTAAGTTAACAGCTAGACTTGATGATCTTAGAGGTCTTTTTCCAACCTAAACGATTCTATGATTCTATGACTCTATTAGCTTTAAGTCTTTTACTAGCATAACACTGGATATTTTTGTCACTTGCTAATGTCGTTTGTTTGTGGCTTGTTATGTTTGGTGTTTGCTGAGCTTTCATAATTTATTGCCTGATTATGCCACAGAATAGCATACACAATTCTTATTGACTTCAAGGGGAGTTTCACACAGAGAACATGGCAATATAATGCAACACTTCTGAAGTACTTCCTATAACTATTCATGACTTTGTCTACATTGGTGTTAAGATGTAAACTGAAGAATGGAAAATTATTCCCAGTAATACTTTTGTCATACTCTACTTTTGTGTGTTATGAAGACAAGAATTTGCAACATTATGGTTCCTACCAGAACAGAAGAAAACATGCAACTTGCCAGTTAAGTCCACTACAGAAGCAGACCAGATAGAAACCTGTATACAGAGTTTCTGGCACACATAAAATTCAGCAATAACTGACCTAAAATTGTCTATAAAAGGGAAATGGCAAGTGCTGGGAGATCTCCAGGAAGAATTAGTGATTGTAAAGAAATGTTCTGATAGTATGTTGCAAGCAGACAGATAAATTTATAGTCAAATATCCTCACCTCCCTGCTGAACATAGGGAGATGGCTACAATTAGAGCATCGGAAAGCAGGTTTAATGGTTGAGGTACACAACAAAGGTAATTGTTGCTCATTTACTGCATTTGGGAATGGACATGTTAGATCATTGAATTAGCTTCAAGGAAGGCTGACCACCAGCATATGAATGTATAACTCCTGAAGAGAACCAACTTCAGGGCTCAAAAGATGCCCCAGTTGAACACATCAGCCTGGCAAGCTAGAATCTATATTGACAAAGAGGTGACCAGGAGGAAGATAGAAGATTAGTCCCAAAATAACACAAGATGAATGACACCTCCAGATCAGAGTCCTCTGAATTCTCTTCCAATACTTTTTGATAGCCTATTTCCCTGAAGGACAAAAGGGGATATACAGAGGTGTCTGTTGAAGGATGAAGAGGTACTGGCTCACCACCAAAAATAGGCCATGAGGAGCCTGTGAAAATGACGTTTTGCCAATAGAATGAAAGAGATAGAGCTCAATATATATGACCTATAAGTGAGGAAGACTGGTGTTTTCTTACCATTGATGAGAAACCTAGTGCATTACATTGGGAGACTAAGTGGGTAAGTAAATTATTCCAGAATTATTATTCTACAGGCCTGTCAGTCTGACCTCGGTGCCTGGGAAGGTTATGGAGCAGATCATCCTGAGTGCCATTATGCAGCACATGCAGGACAACTAGGTGATCAGGCCCAGTTAGCATGGGTTCATGAAAGTCCTGCTTGACTAACCTGATCTCTTTCAGATGACCTGTTTAGTGGATGAGGGAAAGGCTGTGGATGTTGTTTACCTGAACTTCAGTAAAGCCTTCGACACTGTTTCCCACAGCATTCTCCTGGAGAAACTGGCTGTTCATGGCTTGGATGGGTGTACCCTTCACTGGGTAAAAAACTGGCCGGAAGGCTGGGCCCAAAGAGTTGTGGTGAATGGAGTTAAATCCAGTTGGTGTCTGGTCACAAGTTGTGTGCCCCAGGGCTCACTACTGGGGCCAGTTCTCTTTAATATCTTTATCAATGACCTGGACGAGGGGATCGAGTGCACCCTCAGTAAGTTCGCAGATGACACTGAGCTAGGCGGGCGTGTTGATCTGCTTGAGGGTAGGAAGGCTCTACAGAGGGATCTGGACAGGCTGGACCGATGGGCTGAGGCCAATGGTATGAGGTTCTACAAGGCCAAGTGCTGGGTCCTGCGCTTGGGTCACAACAACTCCATGCAGCGCTACAGGCTTGGGGCGGAGTGGCTTGAAAGCTGCCTGGCAGAGAAGGACCTGGGCGTGTTGGTGGACAGCCGGCTGAATATGAGACTGCAGTGTGCCCAGGTGGCCAATAAGGCCAATAGCATCCTGCCCTTTATCGGGAACAGTGTGGCCAGCAGGACTAGGGAAGTGATCGTTCCCCAGTACTTGGCACTGGTGAAGCCTCACCTTGAGTACTGTGTTCAGTTTTGGGCACCTCAGAGAAGGGCAACGAAGCTGGTAAAGGGTCTAGAGCATAAGTCTTACAAGGAGCAGCTGAGGGAACTGGGGTTGTTTAGCCTGGAGAAAAGAAGGCTGAGAGGAGACCTTATCGCTCTCTACAACTACCTGAAAGGAGGTTGTATCAAGGCGGGGGTCGGTTTCTTCTCCCAAGTAACAAACGATAGGACAAGAGAAAATGGCCAGTTTCACCTGTCAAGTTACGCCAGGGGAGGTTTAGATTAGATATGAGGAAAAATTTCTTCACCAAAGTGTTATCAAACATTGGAACAGGCTGCCCAGGGAAATGGTTAAGTCACCATCCCTAGAGGTATTTAAAAGACGGGTAGACATAGTGCTTAGGGACATGGTTTAGTAGTGGTTTTGGCAGTGTTAGGTTGATGGTTGGACTCAATGATCTAAAAAGTCTCTTCCATCCTAGACGATTCTATGATTCTATGATTATTTTTGTTTGTTGTAATCTTTGGTTCCAAAGACCTCAGCTATTCAATTGCAATCAAGGAGGAGCAATTTAGAAAAAAAAATCTGAAGGGCAAAAACTCCTTCTTACCACAAATGATGATCATTGAGAATGATGAACCAAAAAACCCTCACTCAAAACCAAAGCAATTATAACTTGGGAGTGACTTCAAATGGAAGCCTTTGCAAATCCTCCTGCTGAAGAGAAGTGTATTCAGAATAGGCAATACACTTATGTTTGCAAGGGTAAAAGAAAATTCTGGGCTTGTCAATTGTTTTGAGGAACATAAAAGTAGATTTTTGATTCAGGAGGTATTTGATTGTATGTGCAGACAAAGTGAATTTCAGCAGAGATTAGGAAACAGGCTCTGGAGACAACTTACATTGCAGGAGGTGTCAAGTTAGGAAAATCACATTCTTAATTTAGTATTTTAGTAGGTTGTCTCAGCAGGGCTTTTCAGGAAAGCAATGCAAGACATATGAAAGTGTTCAGTCTGTGCAATCCAAGAGTCATTCAGTAAGAAGTAATATAACCCTGACAAATGAAGTTTAGTTGTAAGAGAAGGAAAGGAACAAAATTATTCTTCTGGCACTTCCTTTTAACCTGTGTTACATTAAGAGTTTGGTGAAAGTGGATGAAGGAAGAACTTTGTGTAAAACTTACGTCATATTCATGGAGTTTTCAAGGTTCCCTGTCTTAATAGGTATTGGCAAGTGGAGATTTTTCTGCTTCCCTGCTGATACTGCCTGTAAGCCATTTGTGTGCATCTACTGTAACAGAGAAACATCCACTGAGCCTGAGGGTTTCCTACAGATGTGGAAGGAAAGTGGCAGGACAGTCACTGTCATTGAGACCTAATCTTAACAGCCAAGGACATGTCACTTGCATAGCTCAGAAATGGGTGAGGGAGAAGAAAGCCAGACCTCTCTGCATGGTAAGGCATGTCAGCAGTTTGAAATGTTCAAAACCTCAGAGAATGAAAATCAAAAGTTTCAGTTGCGAAGTGCCTGACTTGAAGGGAGAACTTCCAATGGGAGATTTTGGCCTGGCACCTTTAGAGGTGTGAAATGAGAGAGCCATCTAGCTGGCTGTTGAAAGAAGCACGGCTGAATGGTGATACCGAGATGCCAGTCTGAGGCAAGGACGAGAAGCCATTTATTTGATTTAACAGTGGCGGCTGCAGGCAAACTTAGCATCAAGGACTGGAGACATTTTAAGTAGCTCCTTTCTTTTCACTGTACCATAACTTCTAATGTGCCAAAGAGGACAGGCAAGGCTGAATTACGATATTGCATGGCCCTTTCTCTCCTAGTCTCCTTCCTTGACTCTTCATTCTGCTTCTCCTTTTATGATTACCCTACCACACCCCTCTCTTTCTCATCAAGGGATGAAGTAAGATATCTGCTTCATGAACCAGGGATCAATGCAGCAAAAGAAAAAGGGGAACTGCTGCAGTTATAGAAGAAATGGCTATTTTATTTTCAAGCATATGAAGCAAGAATACTGCCTTAGGACAGGAGATGTTACCAAAACATAGCATACACCTGTTGTTAGCTGTCTTTGAGCATACAAGGCGCTGGTTGTAAAGCACCTCACTGCAATGCCAGTGAAATCAATGGATGAAATTCTTGTCTGTAACACCTCTGAAATCTGGCAAGTCTTCAGTGCTGCTGCATGTACCTGGGGGTGAAAAATGATTGGAAGTGTAAAGTGTATCCTGGAAGATGGTTTGAATATGTTATGATCTGAATTTCATTCCTTAATTTTAACGCAGATGTGAAATAGACATATCACATATATTTTGCCTTTGTTTTACTAAACAATACATTGGAACCTGATCAATTGAATGATAAGATAGAAGGAATAATTACAATTAAAACTCTAAATAGTAGCTTTTGGGGGCTGAAAGAATTATTGGATTATACTAATGTTCAGCAAGAACTATAGCACCACAAATGTTTGCAAATGGAGGACAATGGTTAGGATCTTTCAAATTACCCGTATCAAAAAGATCATTTCTGAAACAAAAAATCTGCAGATTCTCAAAAACTCATACATACACAGATATAACCTGATCAACGTTCTCAAGCAAGGCAGACAGCTGGGAAAAAATTATCTTCCTTTACTTAGCAAATTATTTTAATTATACTACCTGTAATATACAAAATCACCTACTGCAAAAGCAAAATAAATACTCTAATGTTTTCTGTTACCTCCAGACCCTTCTTTGCCATCTTGTCTTTTGTTATAGTAAATTGGAGAGCAAAATTAAACACCAAAAAATGGCAGCAATATCTTTACTAAACAAGAGCTTTTTAAAACAACTCATTTTAAAGTTATCTGTTGTCTCATTTGTATTGCCTGGCTTCTGTATTTGCATTCCAGAAAGGTTGTGCCAAAGAGGTCCCCAAAATTTGTCAGAGTTAACTATTTCACTAAACTTAAAGCTGCCACCTCTGGTGATTAATCAAATTTTGCTCTAAATAGGATTAATTCGGGTGTATCTGTGAAGAAGATTGTCAGAGTGCACGTCCCTCTTCTCATCTGTCCTCGGGTCTTTTTTTCTTGCTGAATTTAAAATGAAGCTGGAGCTATAATCTTGCATGGCAGATACTGGATCGTTCCTTTGATAAACATCTAAAATGCTAATGAATGTGGGCTGCAGTTCTGAAATGGCAAAGCAAATGATTTGACAAGAATCTGGAGGGTAAAAAAAAAAATAGGAACTTTCCGACTGAAAAGAAAAACTCTTTTTGTTCACATAGAGTATTGTTTCCCGGAGAAAAATTTTTCTGCTCTGCAGAAAACAGAAAAAATCCTACTACATCAAAATGCGGAAGCATGAAAAACTGATGAGCTTTCAGATTGTCCTCTTTTGCATGCAAATCATATCAGAAGTTCTCATTAGCATAAATGCATGAGCAACTCTAAATGCTTTTAATTTCCAATCTCAGCCAGCAGAGGAGTAATTTGTCACTGTCAGGGTGAAAATCTAAAAAGAAAAAAAAAGAGAGAAGGACTCCATGCTAAATTGGAATCATATAAATTTTTGATTTGCTAATTGACTGATGCTGCAGTTCAATCAGCTGCCTTGAAGGTGTAAATAATTCAGTGTACAGTCAGAAATAAAAGCATAATGTGCTTCTACTGAAGGCATATTAGCATTCACTGCACCAGGACACACCTGACCATGTCTTTTTCATAGATACCCTTTAGTCATGTTCTAACTCTATGCCGGCAAGTGCACTACACTAACAAATAAAACTACCTCTGAAAATATTTAAGCTTTCATATTAAGCAACATGCTTCAAGAGATAGTTTAAAATATTTTCACTCCAAATAATCTCGTAAATCCATCCTAATACTTGGAGGAATGGTGCAATACATTTGTACACTAATGCAATTATAAAACATAGAAAGTGTATAAATGGAAATCCAACACTTGTACCAACTTTTAATTATCTCTTTTCCTTAATCAACTGCTTTAAATGTCATATGCAAAGTGTATTTATTGCAAAAATGCTTCTCATCTGTGTGCGTACACAAAGGGTGTGTTAGAATCTGTATATGTAGTTGCAATAGTTTGTGATTTACAATAGAGGAACAATATTCAGATTGCTTTGTACCATTTGTGTTAATCAAAAATTATTTCTTTCAGAGCTGTTGCTTAAGTAACACCTATTTTCAACCAACTAACCATTTCCTCCTTACCTAAATCAAATCAGATTTATAGCCATCTTATATTTTTGTAATATAATTATACTTCCAAGAACATAAATGAATAATTAACAAAAAGTACCTTGAATATACTAAAACCCTCCTATGGAGCATGTTTGAGTAAAAGATCCAGTTTAAAGTTTACCAGATGCATTCTGTTAATCGTTAATGTATCATGGACTGGTGGTTATGAAAATCAAATACGGCTATACCGACCCACTAAATGAGTAGTTGCCTTAGTTGTGAATTATATTTTGCCCAAATTCTAGTTGTACTATTTTGTTGACATAGCACAAAAATGTATCAGATACACCCTATCTGATCTTTAGTTGCATCATCAAATCTGTTTTCCCTGTCCTCATCCCTCCAAATATATAGTTAAAACATAGTGTTTTTAACAGGTGTGGTTTTAACAATTTGTATTAAGTCTTTATCCCAGGAAAAGAGCAGATTTAATTGCCAGTAGCAGTCTTGCAATGGTTTTTGCAATGGAAATCCAAGTTTCTGATAATGAAAGGATTATGCCAAATTCCCCAGTGTTTTCAATGGGGATTTAATCTGAATAAAGTCTGCAGGGTTAGGTTCCAGGGTGTTCAGTTTGATTGAGCATTTGATTCTGCTTTCAGTGAAATCAATGATGGCATCGATTCAGTCATTCACACCTTTTACTTGTCATAAATTGCACATTTCCTTTTAAAATAGTGTTAAAATATGAACAACAATAGCCAAGTAGTAAGAATACATGAATTATAACGGGTTGAATAAAAGTTATAAGGATTCAGTTTCCAAACAACTGTTTTCTGCTTACTCTGATTGTTGCCTAAGGAAGAAGGATAAGTCCATTCAGTCTATATCAATCTAGAAAAAAATTAATCTGAAAATCAGTTTTATGAGTATATCTTTTTGTACCTAGGGTTGCGGAAAACATTATTGGAAGGCAAATCTCCAAATTCCCTACTGGAAGAAGGGGAAAGCTAGGGTGAGAAAAATCTTATGATAGCAGCCCAAATGTCCCCACTATGCTGAGTGTAGCCCAAACATCTGCAGATGATGCCGTGGCCCAAAGACCTTGCAGTGCAAGCAGAAGAGGTGGAGCAGATACCCACAGAAGTCATTTCAGATGACAAAAGGCGGGTGGCAGAACAGGCAGTAAAACTGAAGACAGCCCATTCAGTCTCCACATCTGCTGAAGCGGGGCCGCCGTGCAGGGTCCAGGGCAGTGGTGAGGGGACACGCGGGCCCTTGGGAGGTGATGGTCCCATGGGGATCTCGTGGGGCTGCTCTGCCCTCTCTTCCATGTTCGTGAACCCAGGAAAAGCACATGAAGGGGCTTTGATTGGACAGAAGTTATTTCTGCAGGTCCTGCTCCTCCTTTCTACAGGCTCTTTCATGCTCTGGGTTCCCCATAAAATGGGAGATTTGTGGGGAAAGCCTTTCTAAAATACAGCCGTCTCACCATTGCTTGGTTCACCATTCAAAAGACAAGCTGCTTTGTTCTGTTGGTCAGGGTGAGTTACAGCCCTAGTCCCCAGTGGAAAGAGCAAGGGATCACCAAGGGGAAAATGAGCTGGATCACAGGATTAAATGGCAGGGAAATGTCCTCGAGTCTCATTCAAACTATAAGTAGGCAATTAAAATTTGCTCTAAATGATGAAAGTACAAAGTATAGAAATTTCAAGGTGTTTTTCTTTTTTAATAGCTTTTCAAACTCCCTTTAAATATTTGTATTTTTGTCTTTTTAATCTCTTCTTATGTAGCTGCCACCAGTTCTCTTGTGACTTGTGTATCGTTCTGGCAGCAATTGCGGCAGCCTTTTAGATGCAGCGGAAGGGAGATTAGTGAAATGAGAGAAATTCAGTCTTGCTCTACCCAATTGTTCCTATCTATAGGATGTTCATACGGGGTACAATTATCATCTCTGACAAAAGCATTGCAAATAATCACAATTACGGTATTACAATAGTTTAATAGCCACATTAATACATCTGCTTATCTTTTTGAACATAAACATTGTGAGGAATATGAGAAAGAAGGGCAAATGTGGAAATACATTTTGTGAGCAGGATCTCTTTACTATTTGGAGAACAGGGGGCATTCAGACTCTTCAGCCATAAAATCCTGGCCAAGTTACTTCCTGGCCACTGGTACTGGCCCAAGGGTTTAGCAGATTTTGCATCCCTGAACGTCCTGTGCCAGACAATCCCAGATGGAGGCAGACATGTGCTGGACTGGACTGTACTGGTTGGTGGGTTCACCAGTGTGCTTCATAAATTTCTACCTGGGCATTGACCAATACCAACAGAAACATGTAATGCATTTGCTTCTGTTAGGGACAAAAAAAAAAAAGAAAAAGAAAAAAAGTGAGAGAGAAATTGACTTTCCCTCCCTTTTCCCCATTTCTCAAAAGAACAAACAGAAGTGGGTATCTTCATTTGCTTTTTAAAATGCACTACTGCTGATAGATGTAAAATAATGTAACAGTGGGCTGCCAAGCCCACTGTTCTCCTTCCCTCCCTTCAGTGATTTTTTACTCCAATTCATTGCAGTCATCTTTAGATTATAAATAAATCAATAAATAGCAATCCCTTTGAGCTCAGGTTGTATCGTTCTGAATGTCCTGAAACAAAGATATGGCTCTTACCCTGGTAGGAAATGGAAAGTGCTGTGATCAGGCTCACAACTGTTATAATCCCACCAGTACAGCGTTAGGAGGGGTTGTTGCTGCTGTTGCTGCCTCCCAAGGTTTGTGTGGCCACAAAGTGGTCTGATTAAGGTGCTGAACTCCAGGGCAAGGACGGTGGCTTCTCCCACCCCAGAGCTCGAAGTGACTATTTTTGGGAGAGAGGAATCTAATCACTCTTTCCAATATTCGCTGCTGCATTGCTTATCTGACCTTAGTAAATCCCAGGGCCAGGTTGTGCTGGACATGGAGCTTGGAGACCACGTTGGGGACATCACCAGTCGTGGGGAGCATGTGTTTGGAGCTCAGTATTGATCCTAGCTCATCTATATGGATTTAGCCCCCAGATGACATAGTGACAACCAGACACACAAAACAGGACCCTGATTTACCAGCAGAGGAAAGAAAAACCTTTTTTCAGCATGAAGGCTTGGGCCTGAAATGTGTTATATGGTTTTTGTTTCACTTTTTCTTTCCTTTCCTTTTTTTACTTATGGTAAATTCTCTCTGTTTCAAATGATTCTTAGAGCTTTTTTTCCCATAGTAACGTCGTTCACTCTTGCAGAAATGTATGCAAATTAACTTTTTATGAAAAATGGGGACAGAAATAAAACATTATGCTGCTCTTGCAAAATAAAAAATCATTAGTGATTGCCAAAAGCAACAAAGTTGATCTCTTGGCAGCATATTGTATATAATTACAAATTTTCTATTCTATTTCAGTCCCGTGAACAGTAAAAGAATAGCCCTATCATAGGACAGAAAATAATTCTGACACCATGGTAACTCACTCATCTACCTCATTCTGACCAACTTCACATGAGTATTGTTTCAGACAAGCCACATTTTCAGTGCAGCTTTGAGAATGAGGGAGAGAGCAAACACTTTTTCATTACTTGAAAAGTGCCAAGGATGCTATAAGCATACCTCAGGCAGATTTAATTGTAATATTAATTAACTGGTTCACTTACTCACTAATTAATCTGCTGCCCCCTCTTTTTCACACTAACATATTTCAGAAGCAGATTCAGAAGAAATGTTAGAAAAGTTTCTTTTGACAATCTCTGAACTAAAATTTGCAGAAGTACATGTACAAAAATTGCATTAGGATCACAGTGGCAATGCTGAATCTACTACCTTAATTTGATCTAGTCATTTAAAAGTAGGAAGAAGCAGCTACTTATTGACTGGACAGCATGACTATGATATCATGCAGCATGAGTATGATAGCAAGGACAAACAAAATATATGTTAAGAAACAGTCCTTAGAGCTGTTATCTGCTAATATATATGTACTAGGGATATCCATGGAACAGGTAATGCAGCTGTGTCTTCAATGCAGCCATGTCTTCAACTACAAGCATTTCTCAACCACAGAGAAATACACAACAGATATTAATATTCATTTAGTATTATAAAATACACAGAAAACTCCACATAGGCTGTACTCTGCACCCTCTGCCTTGTTACTCGTCTCTTCTTCAATCTCTTTATCTTCTCCATGCAAATAACTGCTCTCATGTCTACAAAAGCCAACCTGCAAGGAAAGTGTTCCCCCATTAGTGGCATTCCCATCTTGTTGATTTGGAAACGAAACATTTCTGTCATCAGAAAGAGGACACTGCCAGCCTGCTGATGAGATGCACAGTGCTGTTTCTTGTTCAGTAAAGGCTGATAACACTGGAGTTTAATCTAAGATTGTCTTATGCGTAAGCCAGGTTTAGAAGCATTTTTAATATATTGGTTACAATTTCACTTCCCTTTCCACAGAAAAGCTTTCTCAAAAGAGCTCTGGGTATAAGCAAATGGACAAAAAATGTTCATGTTTTTCTTGCTGCTTTGCTAGGGCAAAGATGGGCCCTTACAGAGTGCTTCTAAAGGGGGAGCAGGTAGAGAAGAGCATATTCAGACCTCCTGTTTTAGGTTATGATAAGTATACAACTCCAATGCCAGCTCAAAGGCCAAGATAAGATTTAGAGGTGCCACAGCATGACAAAGGTGCCACCCATTGCAATTCTAAGCACTAAACGTAAACAACTCTTGGGACGGAGGACCTGTTAAAGATAGAAGACCAATCAAAGAAGCTAAATGACTTTCCCAAGATCAGACAGCAAACCTGGCACAAAACAGGAAGCAAGTCAATGTCTTCAAGTACAAGAAGACACTTAGCACCAAGCCGCGTTTTCTGCTTTTAAAATGCTTTTGGAGGTAGGTAGAATAAATATCATACATAGAAGAAATGATAGCATAACAGAATCACAGAATCACAGAATTGTAGGGGTGGAAGGGACCTCCAGATATCATCTAGTCCAACTCCTTTGCTAAACTAGGTTCACGTAGAGCAGGTTGCTCAGGATCATGTCCAGACGGGTTTTGAATATATCCAGAGGAGATTCCACAACCTCTCTGGGCAGCCTGTTACAGTGCTCTGTCACCCTCAAAGAAAAGAGGTTTTTCCTCATGTTGAGATGGAATTTCCTGTGTTCCAGCCTGTGCCGGTTACCTCTTTTCCTGTCGCTGGGCACCACTGAGAAAAATCTGGCCGCATCCTCTTGACACCTGCCCTTTAGATATTTATAAGCATACATAAGATGCCCTCTCAGTCTTCTCTTCTCCAGGCTAAACAGACCCAGGTCTCTCAGCCTTTCCTCATAAGAGAGATGTTCCACTCCCCGATCATCTTCATAGCCCTCTGCTGGACCCTTTCCAGCAGTTCCCTGTCTTTCTTGAACTGGGGAGCCCAGAACTGGACACAGTACTCCGGATGTGGCCTCACCAGGGCAGAGTAGAGGGGGAGGATGACCTCCCTCGACCTGCTGGCCGTGCTCTTTTTAATGCACCCCAGGATACTATTGGCCTTCTTGGCCACAAGGACACATTGCTGGCTCATCATCAACTTGTTGTCCACCAGGACTCCCAAGTCTGCAGGGCTGCTAACTCTTACTTTAATAACGTATAAGTTAATAACATAACTTACTGGTTCATTGGCAATGTCTTGGGACAGGCTGCATAGTTTTCTCATGGCTTCCGCACTCTAAGGGTAAATTATTTCCCTAAAATCTTATACATGCCAAGCCATGATGTATTTCTTCCTCACTAGCTTTATTTTGATAAAGAGACAAAATGCATCCTGCTAATAAGCATTGTTAAACAGTTTCACATGGATAGTCCAGTGTTTTGGCTCAGCTCTTACTCTAAGGGTTCATTCAAGCTTATACCTCCAACAGCGGGGATGAAATCTGTGTTCATTCTTCAAGTGAACTGCCTCTGAGACAGTTAAATAAAGGCAATAAAGTTAAAACACTTAGTACTATCTTTTTGTTGGAAAAATTTTCCCTATCAAAATTGAATACAAGTTATTTGTTTTATAGCTAAAGACATTAACTTTATAAAACTTGAAGGTACTAACCATCTTTCAGTGGGCAATATGAAACAGCCATTGATTCAATTTACTCTTGTAAATAGAAGAAATTACCAGGGAATAATGCTTCAAACAGAATGGGTTCAAAATGGTCTAAAAACCATCAATGAATAAATGTTTAAGACCTTCTGGCTGGATGCTAACCTGATCCCACTTGTATTCATACATTTTCACAAATGCTGTGGCTGAACAAGACGTGGTCACTATCACACATACCCTTACAATCACATGTTGATGAAAAGGAAAATAGTACTTACATTTGACAAATTGTTGAACCAAAGAGACATAAGAAAAGCATTGAGACAGCAAGTTGCTCATATGCTATATTTCCCCCAATTCTTTCTTTGTATACTGACTCAGAATTCTTTGGTGTCATTAGCCTGCCAAAACTGATATAGTTTTCCAAAGCTTGGCCAAGTGCAACATTTCACTTTCCATTAAAAATCTTCCTGGGAACATTACATATTTGCTATCTCAATTCTTAATATGCACTGCAAGTCAATGGTCCAGTTGTCAGAGCAGTAAAACAATTTATATTTTAAGGTAAAAGAGCTGCTTTTGAAAAGGTACAAATTGACATTTGAAACTGCATTTCAAATTAAATGCATTTACACCAATTGTTTCTGGAAGTCCCTTACCCAAATTGTGACTTAGTTTCTTGCAGAGATTAACAAAGAGCCAGGAGGAGACTTCTGCTTTGTTTGTAGCAGCCTTCCAGGAAGGTCTGCAGTGGTAAATGATTGAGGTAATTTGGTGTTCTGCTCTGCCTCAGCAGCTGAACCCTTTCAATAAAGTAAATTTTTCATTGACTATAAATGGTCTTTTTTTCTAAGCAAAGCAGTAGGTTTCTATTTGTATCACTTTCGATCCCAGACCCTATTTACAGAAGAACAATTTTGTGTCAATTTCTAAATCTACCAGATTGAGACTGTCAGTAATTTGTGTAGACTTGGGCAATATTCAGCATCCTGCAAAGCCTTGTGTTGGAAAACCACACAAGAAGGAAGTTAACCCACAGAACTGAGAGTTAATATAGCATGCACCAGCGTATCACTCTCTCTCTTTAAGATGTAGTTCTCGGTATGAAAAGAATTTTTTCAGAGCACACAAGTCTGACAAAATATGATTATCTGAAAATTACTGGAAATCTTTGCTTTCTGGATTAAGATTTCACCCTGCGCTTCTCCACTTGATAACAGCCTCATTTTAAAGACGGCCTACTTTTATTGTTGTAAGTTTAGAAAAGGTAGTGGCAGGTTTTCTTGCAAGGCAGCAGCAACTCCCTTTCAAATTGCTAGTGAAAGCCTGCTTTAACTCGGTGAAATAAGAAATACAGTGTGTATGAGAGGCAGTTGTCATAAGAATCGTATCTGGCCTGGTACACATTTGTATTGCTTTCTGCATGGGAGAGTCTTGAAATGTTAAAAAATAGCCCTTTGATTCAGGCAGGGCATTTTAATCTCTTTTCAATCATGCTATGAACATCTTTTGCTCACTGGAAAATGCGTCCCAAGGTTTATGAAACAGATTAGCTACTGAAGTCTGAGCAAAGTAGGGTATTTGCCACCATCTGGTTGTGAACCCTATTGAGAAACTATCAATGTGTCTGCTTGCTATTTAAATGGTAGCCATATCTGCACTGGTGTCCCAATTAGGAAAAAAAAAGTTATTTAATTGGAAAGACAAGTTCACACATTTCCAAATTTTATGGCAAGACCAGATGAGACAAAAAAAACCAAACGAACCCACAACCACAAAACCCAACCACCAACAACAAAAAAGTGGTTATGTAAAACTGGATTTTTTTCCAAATTGGCACAGAAGTGACCATATTTTACTCAACAAAATTCTGAACTATCCTGGATGGGATGGGGGAGGGAAGAAAAATATTTAATTATTTTTCTGGTATAAAGAGGGAAGAAAAAGCATGTGGACTCCGAAATGGCACCTTTCCAGGAACCTGATGAAAAATCTGTTATCTTTTGAAGAAGAAATTAAGTTTTGTAGGTTTCTAAAATGCACAATGGAAGGCTTATATACTGCCAGCATTTTTTTTTTTCTCCACATTTTGGAGGAGCGCCTGTTGTCCTAGTTTAAAAGTTAACCTATATTTGTTAGACCTGAATGTATCACCTGCAGTGGAGGCATAGCTCCTTTCTAATCTGATTCAGAGATCACTGTCTGATTCCTTTCAATCCTATTGCATATAAATACCTTTCTCTAAAGTACTGCACCACTACTTAAAACCCTTTACCCCTGTACAGACCAGATACAATTACATTTTTAATAACTTTATTTTTAGCCATTTTCCTACCAAAGTGTGTGTTACTGTAATTCCCATGAGCATTAGGTACACAGTTACTTGAAGTCTTAAGACTGTAGCAAACTGTTAGGACAGTATTACAGCTACAGGAATCAGTACTTAAGACATTTGAATAATTTTAGTTTTAAAATATTCCATTTGTTTTAAGCTAAAACAAAAAATAATCCTTATTCCCCAGTACTATTATAACTAGCAAAGGGATTAAAATGTCATCGGAGCCTTCGTTTGAGCTTTGTTCCACCAGCACAAGATAATGTCCTTTGAACTCTAAAAATAGTTGTGAAACTTCAATTAGTATCTTTCCTGTGTTTGATTGCCAGTAGCTAGAATGGCCCATTCTGTTTGCCTCAAAACCGAAGCCACTTTTTTCCCACATGTATCAGTGGTGAATCAGTAGCTTCTAAGTGTTAAAAGATGGAGACTGGCAGTGCCACATTTTTACTATAGCTGTATGAGATTATACTGGAAACAACCAAACATATTTCTGTTTCTTGCACCTGCATATTCATGTGGGAAATAATGGAATACACTTTATATTCTATAGCAATGAACTATCAGATGCTGAAAAATGGGACCAAAATCCTTATAGCTTTGACTATACCAGGTTAAGTAGCCGTTTTTCCCAAGGAAACCGTCAAAAATTTCTGGTACTGGCTTAGCGACGGGATTATATCTCAACCAACAAATGCAGAGCATGACACTTGTTCAGCTGAAAAAAAGGAAAACATTAAAAAGAAGTGTAAAGAATATATGATATATTCTGAAATACCAAGTTACTGCGTAGATGTGTACATATTATAGAAATGTTCACAGTTCTTTGTCTTTCAAGGATCTCTTCCTAGGAAAGTGGGCAGGACTTCAGGCAAAAAAAAAAAGAAGCAGAATTCCCAAAGAGGTTCTTTTTTTTTTGCCTAACAGCTTTATCTGAAACATGTAGCAAATGTCTGTTAAATAAGCATGGGGTGCAAACCCGCAATCAGACTCCTGGGCTCAGATCTATAGCGGTATGCGCTGGAGTCAGTATATCTCTAAATGAATGCAAGACAGCAATGGGTGATGTTTGAAAATTTACCAATACTGATGTCACACCCTAGAAATATATTGGTATCTGTCTCCTGCGGCCAGGCGATGCCTTTCACTTTCATGTTACGCACTCCACTTTCCCAGTCTCTGCTTAAGCAAAGAGGCCAGAAGGAAGAGAGCAAGTGAAGTGATTGAGGGTTGCTACAAACGCACTGTCATGTTACAAGGAGGTATGCCCTGCAACGGGTAAGAGCTGTGCAATCGCTCTACCTCCCCCTCAGTACACCAGCCAACACAGCTGAGGCTGAAAGGAGATTAAGGAAGAAACTAGAGTGTAAGTGTGGCTGTGAATTACAGTGTCTTTTCCGATCTGCTCATGGGATGTCATAGCTATGTGATACTTTCAAAAACTGGAGAAAAAATTCTGGGCTATAGTCTAGTCACACATGTGCAATCTAGTAGCCTAGTCCATAACCTGCAATTTTTCATCCGTTTTTGGATTCGTACGTGTAGTATCTGTTAGCAATGCGTATTGGAATGTCAGGCAAAATCCATTAAAGTTTTATAACCATAACTTCAGTGTGAATTTCTGTAAACTATCTCCTGTGTACATGTGCAAACTGCATGTGCGGTATTTTTATTCTTAATAAGACTGATGAAAATAATTGAAATATTACAATGGGGATTGGTAAAATTCAACAAGATGTGCTTTTAAAAAAAGGTAGGTAGAAGTGGTCTGTGAAGGAACTAATTGATAAAGGAAGAAAAAATTAAAGATTCTGCAAACCTGCAACCAGTGTCTGCTTAGCGCTAGAAGGTCTCAGTCCCAAGGAAGGAAATTTCTGGTGTTGGTCCTTATCAGTACACTCAAAGGCCAGAAGGTTTGACCCCAGGAGAGTTCATCAACAAGTGCTGCCTACTTTACCTACTAGAAGGTATCTGACAGATCAGCCCTTAAATGCAGCAAAGCAGAAGAGAGGAATTCTGGGATCTGAGTGACCCAGATTTATTTATATCCTTCCCTATGTTGATTTATAACTTCTGACTCCTAGGAGCACATTCTGACCACTAGCTTCTGATGCACTATGAAGTAATCACTCTCAAATTTTCTCATAAAAGCTGTTTTACTGTATGTTGGAGACACAAAATATTTACTATGGCAGGATCTGTAACTTGGGTCTCCCGAAAAAACATTCTATCTAGCAACCAAGCCATTTTTCCTTCTCTCTAGACAAAGGAAGATGACTTATTGCAGAAAGCCTGACACAGAAGAAGCAGCTCCTGTTTGTCAGGAAGGCAGTGTCCTCCTTCTTGACATTTCCTAGCAGCTGGCTTAGGTGGCCACCTTATTGAAGGTCTGGCATCTTTGTACCTTGTGTTTAGGTATACACCAGGAGCAACAGGTGCTGTAATGCTAGGTACAGTTTTATATTTGGATTTAGGTGGCGATAATGATTTAGTTCAATCCAGACAGTATACTGTTTGCCTGCAATGGCAGCTGCAGCCTCAATAGGCCATTGTAAAACAAAAATGTAACCTATACCCTGCAAGTAACCTAAACCTCACCTTCACAGAAAAATAGCAGCTTGTGCCTGTAGCAAGAATTACTGTAGCATTTACATGTAAACTAATCTCACCAATGTACATATTTTCTAAAAGAAAACTGTTTAGGAATAATATACATTTTAGATGCTATACTCTTTTCTTCATTAGGCTCAAATTCACAGATATTATTACTACGTTATACAATCACAGCATTTGTCTTGGAAAAGTAAAGCTAAATTCATGGTTCTACATTAATCAGACAGGTGTGATCTATAGGATTTGGGCTTTGATAGGTTCCAAGTAATCACATGAGACATAGATGTATAAAGAGAGAGGTCAGAATGTCTATAAATTTAAATTAACTCTGAGTGGGATTTTAGTGCTTTCCAAAACTAAAAACCTGCAGAACTGGAATTACTAAACAGATCAAAATGTCTCATATTTGAATGTTATAGTTCTGGGTCATTGGTCATCAGCCTTTTGTGTCATATTTAAATTGTTCACATGTTGTTTGTTGCAATATTTCTGTTAAAGCTGAGAAGTATTCCCAAATAAAAAAAGTGAAGAAAACAATGAATGAATAATCCAAACCAAGCCAAAGTTTGCATGGGAAAAAACAGAGAATGTTTTATTGGCAGAAGGTTTTTCTGTCTAGGCTGGACTTTCTGGTCAAGAGCAGACAGATGTAAAAGTCCCGTAAGAATGAACAATGAACAATGTTAAAGAGGTATGATAACAGCAATTGAGGACCTTCATCTTGGCTGTCAGTATCTCAAATGAGTACCATAAACACAAAGCTACCAGCCATCCTATGGCCAATGTCTCCCCCTAAGTCTGAAAAAAACTTCCGTGGGTGTGAAGTCTGACAAGCACAGAGCATGAGAAGTCTTGAAAAATTACAATTCAATGGGACAGAGACATTGTTTCCTGCCCAGTTCTATTCATTAGCTCTTGTTCACTGAATATAGAAAAAGAAAATGAAATCTGATGCTCTGACAGTTTCCTAAAATTTATTCAGCTAAACAATTTACAAAAATTAAATTATTCATAAAACAATCATTCAACATTAAGTTTCCAATGAAAATCATGTGTAAAACACACAGATAACTCATCTGATCTAGGACAGCGTTCCCAATACTGTATCCTATTTCTAACAGTGCTCGGAGGATGGGTTGCAGAGGCAGCTATGAAACTGGAAGACAAAGAAACAAAGAATTAAAGCATAATTCCTGCAGACATGTATACCGGTAGCACTCTGTAACTAATAATATATAATATAAAACTTATTTTAAAAAGCAGCACATTTTTCCTTGTTGGAGTCTAAGTTGTATTTCCTTTAAACATCACAGGCTCATACTTTATACATGAGTAATTTTTTCTCAAAAAAATGAAGGAAAGTCATCCAAAAGTTTATTCTTGCAGAATGTGCTTTTATTTCAACAGAGCAAATTATGCTTAGTGCTATTTCATGCAATAATGATCTGTGTGCTCTCAGCTTCTGACGGCTGGCCACGTGGTTAGTCCTTCCAGACAAATAGGATTGTTTCTCCGCTCTTGTAATTGATTCTGATGTGCAGGTCTGGACATTGTTTCTCCGTTGTGCCACTTTGATTCGCCTATTTAATTGAAAATGTGTTATGTTTACAGAACATCAGAGGGAGTATATAGTCCGTTCGTAAAAGTCTGTTGAAGCAACTTTAAGCCACAAGATGGCAATGGTGTTTACATTTTTTATAGAACTTAGATTATGTTCTGTTATATAACTTACACTTTGGCTTATGTTAAAAAATAATTGAGATTTCACTCCAGAATGGCATTTTGAAATCTCTAACCATATACCTAAAACTTTAGCCATGTCCTTCACACTGCCAGGGAACATGCAGTGAGTCACACCATGAAGCCACCCCACTACCTCTGTCAGTCACCTTTCCCAAGCCAAAGAAAGGCACAATGACACTGTGGTGCAGAGAGGCATCAATTGGCTCATTGCAAGACAGCCACAATTCATTCTGTCTGGACTACATCTGAGTTACCACAGATCTACTGGTCTGCTTGGCACTGTGCTTTCCCATACAGATGGACTTTGTGTCCCAAGGGCACCCACCAAGCGTATCTATACCTCACTGCTTTATGTTGGATAGACATACAGAGGGTGCCTCACAGAAAGCAAAGTCAAGAAATCCCTGGCAGAAATTCTGTGATGGCATATACCAAGCTTCCGTGTGCCCAGAGCTGCTCCCTGCTGCCCTCACTGGGTCTGTATCTCTTTTCACATCTCATGGGGCTCATAGTGTGGGCTGCTTCAGATCCAAACACCTTTTTCCCAGAGATGCTCATTCGCGAACATGGATTTGATTTCTTCAGTAGCGTCCTATCATCCATTCTTAACCACCTCTGAAAATTTCATCCTCTGTGTCTTTTACATTTGCTGGCCAACTGGCTGGCTTGGTTGGTTAGTAGACTTTCTGACCCAAGCTGCTTGCCTCAGTCTCTTGAGACATGATCTAAAGCCTACTGAAGGGAGCAGAATCACTACCTGATTTCAGCAGGATTTGAAACTCCTGATATTTGGTTTCCTCCCTGTGTCATTAATGCCAACCTATTCTTACTCGACCATGATTTTTATGTGTATATATATATGTATATTAAAACCTAAAACAGGGGAAAAAATGAAGCAGCAGAGAAAATACAGGACAAAGCAGGCTCCTAACTCTGCAATTGTAACTGTGTTACATCCTTCAGCATGGAGCTTATGAGTTCGTTTATTTAATGACATACTTCAATTTGCAGTGTAAGATTTTAGGCCAGGGAATATTTGTTCTTATTTTTTGCCTAAAACATGCCTACAGTACAGCACTAGACAGAAATAAGTAATACAATACAGAAACACTAGAACATGATAAACAACCTCACAATAATCAACGCTGATGAACATCATCTTGTCTGTTTTATTATAATCTCAAATATAGTAAGTAATGATTTCAGACTCAGAATGCACCCACAGGGTGACTTAGGAGCAAGAAAACACTCTTCGCAGAGGAAAGCAAAGGGGACAAAATGAGGTCTTAAGGAAGAAGGCCTAGTTCAATTTTGGCCATTAGAAGATTAAATCAACAATGGAAACTCGCAAAGACGTATGAGCGAGTCTATCATCTCTGATACTTGCATTGGGCAGCATGAAGCAGGATGGGAGCTGAGAGGGAGATTTCTTACAGGTGAAATACTGAGAGGTATTATGCAGAGCAATGGATTATTGATCCCAAAGGCAAGAATGGCAAAGAGGAACATCCAAAGAGCTGCTTGGGCTCTGGGTCAGAAAGGCATCTTTATTCAATACATTATTTAAACATATGAGCATATGATTCATTGTTGCCCTGAACAGCAATGCATTTAATCAGTTTTCTGAATAAAGACCTAAATAAATATTGAGAGGCAGGAGACGAGACAGTAGAGGACTGAACTGTGAAAACAAAGGGAAAGTAATATTTCAAGGCAGTTACCATAATCTTGAAATCCAATAAGTCAAGGAGGATGAAGGTGGCATTTGACTACAAGGATGGTGTTAGTTACTTAAGTACAACCAGTTTTAGCATTATGTAAAAGGTCTCAAGAAGCACTTGGAAGAAGCAAGAGAAGAATAAAGGGCAGCAACAGCTCAGGGAGAGGCGGGTGTTGAACAAGGAGTTGGGAACAACAGTGTCAGGGAACATAGCAAGTGTCTTGTGAAGTGGTGGGCTGTGATAGGAAGAAGAAGACAAAAAAGAGGGTGAGAGGAGACAGAGGGCATTGGAAATGGAGCTGTTGGGGAATGGGAAGAGGGAGGTGAGGGTATACTGTGCAGCTCAGCTGGCAGCCGGTAATGTCAATCTGGCTCATGAAATGTTTCTGTCTGGTTCATCAGTTTTCCCCAGAGGAAGAAGAGAAGGAAGGTGTCACCCTGTGCTGGTGGTCCTACAAAAGGCAACGCTTTCTCCTGTGCCTGCTTCTGTCAAAACTGGTGAGGCTGATGGACAGTGATCACAGATGGAGTCCAGGCTTCCAGGCAGCTGTTGCCTCCTCTTGCTTCTTATGGAGCAGCCTTGCTCCTATGTGGGGCATCAGCTTGCTCTCCTGCTGCCCTCCTTCATGCTCTCTACTATGCTCCAGTGAAGCAAAAGATTCACTGAGGTTCGGAATAAGTTGGCTTATAGCTTAAGCATGATTGTGCATTAAGACTATTTATCAGAAACCTTCTCGTGTCATCCAAAGATGGGAAGCGATGGATGTGCTCTACGGAGACTGCCTGTGTATACTCAGTCAAAGGCAGCTGGCATTTTGCCTCAATACAGATTGCAGAATCCATCTACATGAAAGAAAGATTTCAGTATTTCACTCTAAGCCTGAAGAATCAAGACTGGCTTTTCAATCCTATTTTTCACCCCATCTACTTCAGTGACCTATGGTAGCACATTTTATACCACAGCTTTCAAAATGACTAGTAAATTTGGTGCCATACAGCCTGATCTTCAGACGTGCTCAGCTCAAATTTCCAGCTTAAAAATTAAAGACTAAATTTGAAAATCCTGCTATTGCCTCTGGCCCAATATCCTTGTTTGTAATAAGGAGTTAGCTTATTTCCCAAGAATGCTGAGAATTTAATTACGTAACGTCTGTAAAGCAATTGGAAGAAAAGCACCATATAAGTGTTAAGCATTATAATTGTATTAAATGTGTATGCCCAGTATTGCAGGGAAGGGATGTGATTATCTAATAAGCAATGACCTCTCATCACCCGCAATAAAAGACTTTGTGAGGACCACAATGTTGTGCTGGCATAGGCTGAATTAAATGTCAAGAATATCAAACAGTGCTTTCTAAGTTTTCATTGCAGAGAAGGTTAAAAGAATTTCTGTTAAAACATGCACTGCCCAATCAGAATATTCTCAGTACTAATGATTTTACAAATACTGGTACAGATATTAACTGGTAGAGCTAATTTGAGGCTATCTACTGTCACCAGCACAGCTTTAGATGAATGAATTTTAATCTGACCCTCAAGAGTCAGTCTAGCCGAATAATAACAATGAAAAATGCATGAGAACAGCAATTTCAACATGGCCATTTCACAGACAAGCTTATTTTATGCATCAATAGCAAATAAATCAAGAAATTGGATGGACTTTCTGAATGTCTTTCACTGTTCTAAATAAATCCATCTAGCCAGCGTAACCATCAGTTCTAAAGATTGGCGAGTACACAGAGGAGGAATATTGATTGATTGCTTTATTTGGAATGTAGTTCCTAACATCACCTTTGCCAGGAATTTAGGAATTTAGAGGTGGAACTTACTACCTTGTTGCTACAAGCTGAACTGTAAGATACCCTAATTGCTAGCATTTGGATTTCACTGATTATCTAAACAGAAACTACATCTTAAAAAATACTTGTGCAAACTTTACATAAATACCGTGCAATAACAACTGATAAGCAATAAGTTGTTATACAGCTCTGGTAGAATGTGCTAATGAATTGTTTGTAAAAGTCTTTCACAAAATGTTACTATAAAGCATGTGTCTTAATTAGTAACAATGGGAATTGCACATTGTCACAGAAAAATACACTAGTTAGTTCAAATTTAGGTGCCTAAAAAAATAATTCAGCCTATTCTGGCACAATGCTGTGGTGTATCACTTTTTGCTGTAAAACAGTTTCCCACATACAGCGTGCCACTATTAGGCAAACAAACAGAAATATTTGGTTTGGTGTGTCATCTATCTACTCCTAATATTAGGTGCTGAGGTTTAAATTTTGGGCCCAATTCCCAGGACATATTTCATTTCATTTGGAAGATGGCCCAAGCCTTTGTATTAACAAAAAGCAGAAAAGTTTCTGTATTAGTGCTTACCAGTGGATTCAACTGGAGCTCAGACAGCCAAAGTTTCATTAAAACAATCAAGCCCTGAACAGTAGCTTGTAAAAACAACAGCTCATACTTTTTTTTTTTAAAGGGAAGTTTGTCATATTTTCCTTGATAAGTGTTCAGCTTTGCTATATGAGAACTGATGGAGCTCCAGAATAATATTCGTTAACATAAATTGCTGTATATATTTCAGTATCCGAAAATCTATAAAATCAAGATACTGAAACCCTTCAATATTTTTAAATATGATTTTCACTGAAATCCTCAAGCATGCACATATGCATTCAGCTTCGTGAAGATTCCCCTTCTATTAAACAAAATGTTGTAACTTTTCTATTAAACACAGGCGGGTTCGATAATTGATGTATTATTATACATTAACAGATGCACAGGAAATGACTCTTGGTTGTTACCACTTTGCATGTTACCGCAGTGCCTGCAAATGTGCAGCACTGAATGGTTAGGACTGAAGAGCATGAAACAAAAGGCTTGTTTCATTTACCCTGTCCTGTGTGGATTTCCATTCATGTGGGCAGTTTAAACATAGTATCAAAATTACAAAGGAAATAACTTACTGCCCATGGACTTTGGATTGCATTGCTGAGAACAAAACTAAGCAAATGTTAATGAAACTGCTCTTTTCCAAATGCTCAGCAGAAAGGTGATATGAAGCCCTTTTGGGCTTTCATTTCCAATATATCTCTCTCCTGGCATGATACTTGCAGATTGATAGAGATGAGAAAGAAATCCTCATGGGCTATTTGAGATAACTGAGCTCATTGTTTCCTAAGCAACTTCCTCTGTGATATTGAAATTGCGTATGACAAACCAAGAGCCCACCTGGAGAATGGATCTATGAGGAGGATGGTTGGAGGAAGAACCCGATGAGAATTGACAATAACGAAGTGTGATTTCGAAGACAACAATAACGTACATACAGAGAAGTTTGTCCTTAATGGCACAAAATTAAAACTAAATGTATAGTGTTTCTATTGCAATACAGACATTCAAGAAAGCCTAACTTTGTAGGTTTAGAAGAAAATCAGAATAAAATTCCACAGAATCAATCATCTTGTACATGCCATTAAGATGCATTTCAGAGAAAAGATAAAGTTCTATCCCGCGTGTTCGTACCACATCATTAACATCACTTTCATGACTAGGAGGCAATATAAGACCTCCACTCCACAGAGTGGGGAAAACAAATATTAGGTATGAGTACAAAAATCCTCTATGAAAATCCCTTTCTCAGCGTATTAAGCAAAAATAAGATAATTAACTAAAATAATGAAATGTGTAGAAAATCTACTATCATCTCTGTATGGCTGATACAGTTTAGAAGCACACCTGAGGTTTGTCTGGGTTAACATCTGTTTTAAAACATAGTACCATGAGCCAAGATGACTGCTATCAATAGGAAGATACACAGCACTAGAAAAGATCTTTTGGAAGATGACGAAGAAGATGAATGTAAAGATGCAACAAGGGATTCTGGTCCAAGGTAGCCAAAGCTTGAGCATCCTCATTTTCAGTGGTATCATTGACAAGACTTTCATGGCAAGTATATTCAGTCCTACATCAGCAGATCATCTAGAATGATTGCAATGGGTTATCCTTTCAATATTTTCAGTGTTTGGAAAAGTTGTGCTGAAAGTATGATAACTATGTAAAAAGCATCTCTATAAGAAATGGAAAACATATCAAAACAGAAAGAAAGTATCCTCTATCAGATATTGTCCTGCAAGTTTCATGGGAGGACAAGATTTTTTGAAAAGTGGAGGAAGACTCTGGGAGGAAGAGGGTCACATGTTACTACAAAATATTTGTGTATCAGTACATAAACCAGAAGCATAAATGATGGAATCAGAAAGAAATAAAAAATCAGGAATAAAATATTGAATCTCTTTGAAGAAAATAAAAACGCTTGCACAACCATGCTTCTCTTCCCTAAACAGGTTCTCTTGGCATTTAAAACATGTTCAAATGAAAAACAGATTTCCTGTGTAAAGGGGACTATTATTTATGCAAGATTAAACAGTCATCCCAAAGAAAATGCCTTTGAATCCCTGTGCATGCTACTAGGTAAAAGATGGACAAGACAAACATCTTACTGTCAACATGAATGCACAGTCAGAATAACTAGTCATAGACTATTTCATTTGTGCAAAATATCAGGACCGAGCTGCAAGGGACCTCAGATAGTTTGTAATGAATCTAGCGGAGCCTGGCAACAGCTGACCATAGATTGACCTACCCGAATAAAGGGAAACTATTGTTACTGTTAGTTAGTTATTGAAAATTCATTTTTAAAGTAATTCAGTGGTGTTATTCAGCACTGGGATTAATAATACCATAGCAATTCTCATCAGATTTTCTCTTCATGATGAATTTGTTTCAGCTAATGGCTCACCATATGCAATCAAGGAACTCTGTGGGACTGCAAAGAATTGGGATTTCATGTCTGTGACTAGTAGTCTGGACTAGTACAAGCCAAAGCAAATTAGAATAGTTAAGAGTCTTAGCTGAGTTTGCTAGCCTACAGAAAGCTGTCTACAGAACCATAGGCTTAACCGACGCAGATATATAAGCAGAAGACCTAAATCAGCAAACCCCATTAAGCAGTGTTGCTTCATGCTCTAAACTGTGTAATACATAACAAAACAAAAGAACAAAAAAACCTTGCATACATAGAAAGGGATAGAAATGCTAGTAAATCATAAAAGCCTAAACACTGAAGTTCTTCACAAGGCACTCCCAACATAGTAATTTGACTGGTAGCTTAACAAACTCTCTTGTTACCAACAGCATAGCAAATGACACAAGCTTTTAGTTCAAAAACTGGCATATGATAAGACAACTGTGATGTCAACAGCCTGTGACAGCAACTCACCAAGAGCAAAGAGAAAGAGTTCTTCTAAAATCAGCACAAGCACAACCCTTGATGCCACTAGCACTCTATCTAGGAAAGTATAAAGACCCACAGTAACCCCATGTGTGGGGAAAGTTTAAACCCAAATGTGGTAGGACAAAGAGATATTCTAACGCTGAGGTAAGAAAAGCATTAGCATCAGCACTGTTCAGTTTTAATTTAGAGGGAACAGTGACACAGATTTAAGGGATGCCCAGGAAATTACAGAAAGATCCTTCTGCTTCTCTGTACATGTGTGCACACATGCATGTACACAGAGATGACCATGCTGAGGTGAGAGCGCAGAGCAAATTTGAAAAAAATAATTAATAGACGTTTTGTTTAGTTTGTTGATCCTCAGTGGATCTTCAATCTACAGAGTTGCTTAAACCAAGACACTGCAACTGCCAAATCATGAATTCCTCACTTCTTCCAAACTCTGTTTTAAGTTAGTGGGATTTTCTACTAAGAAGGACTCAGATAGAATACTTTTTCAAAGAGCTCTTTGGGTTCCCTGTCTGGGGGAGAAGATCCTCCTGCTACCTGGGGAGAGCCATAGGGCAGAATTGGTGAGGAGCCAGGCCCTCTGGCTAACTTTAAATAAAGTTGCTGTAAACACTCTATGAGTACATTTACAAAGGAGGTGTGAATATCTGATGGAGTGCACTGTGCGGTTCATAGAAACACTAATGTGATACTTTGAAGGAATGTAAGGTGGTGCCTACATGCATTCAGCAGTACAATAATTTCACCTCCTCCTTTAGGGCACACACAAAAGAAGTTGCCTTACTCAGTGCAGATGGTTTATCATACAGTAACATCCTTCGTTAAACTGCAAGAGTACTAGGGAAGTAATAAATATGGAACAGTTATTTCCCACTTACTAATGCATCTTTAAACAGAAGGGAAATTTATCTCACCAAATTTACAAGTCTACAGCATCATGAGCTAGTCACCATTCACTCTTTACAGCTGATGGAGAGAGAGCAGTGTTGTAAAGAACCGTTCATTTGATCATTTTCATGATCTGCTTAAAAGCAGACCTCCATTGTTACGTGTGTTAGAATTCACTGAAGTTTTTAATTTTTTGTGATTATTGGTATATGACCTACATCTTGCTTCTGTCAAGCCAGGATTTTTAGGAGAACTTCAGTGATTTGTTGTTAGTATTTTGATTTTTTATCTAACACTTTTATTTTTGCTGCGCAATTTCTGCACTTGACATGCTGTTTTAATACATCTAACAAATCTAGGATGGAGGTCAGGTATTAACATGCCAACTTTGGAAATATTTCCAAAGAACTATTATTTCTATCTCCAAATCAGCTAAATGATCCGTTCATTAGTTAAGTATATAACATATGCATGACTCCACAATAAACTGAGGTACAGTATTGCATTGGTAAAGCACAGCTTCATTTTGCACTTTCAGCACAGAATCATTAAAATCATAGTGTTATCTTTATTGAGTATTGTACGTATGTATGAGACAGATTCAAGAGAATTTGTCAAAACAATATTTCTCTTGACTTAGTCCAAACACATTCCAGTCCTAACAAATCAACACACCATAAGGTATGTAATTAACTGTAATTAACAAGAGAAGGTGGCTTTTATGTCAAGGGTAAATCATCTGTATTCTATTTATCCCACACTCCTTGAAGATTTTAGTTCAGTAAAAAACAATTAGGTCTTTGTCACCCTGACATCCAGTCTTATCTTACTAACTTTCATAAAACAACGAAAACCAAAACTTTTACACAGAAATTAATCCCACCCAAGAAGAAAAACATCCTTCAGAAACAATAGCATGTGTTCATGCATATAAATAAGACAGTAGAGTTAAGACCGTGTGGAGCATCTTGACTTACATTTTCACACTCTTGAATGCTTTGATCTGCTACCTTTTAATGTAGGTGTTTGCTAATATAGTTAGGGAAAAGCTATAAACAATTTCACCAAACACAGAAGCTCAAAGATTTCTGTTCGGGATCCTACAGCAAGCCTATCACTGTGATAGCTTATGCAACAAAACGTGCAACAGAGATTTAACCCAGACATGGAAATTATTTGCTTGTCTGGATGCGATTTATCTTTGCAGTCCTGGGTCACTCTTATTTAACTTTCTGCCAGCCCTCCCACAGCACATGCTGTAGTGGAAATTAAAGAAAGGTCCTCTGAATGAGTTAACACAGGGTAAAATTGTTCAGCTTCAACTACACCAGTTGTAGCTTGACTTTTCCAACACTGTCCTGACTTGAGCTATGAGAGAATGCATTTTTAGGCAGTGGAAGAAACTCATTGGAAAAGGAGCCTGACTATCTACAGCCTGTCGCGTTGTGTGGCTATTTATATAGGTGTCATGGTTTCAGTTGGGATAGAGTTAACTTTTTTACTAGCAGCTGGTGTAGTGCTAATTTTTCAATTTTGGATGAGAAATACTCTCGATAGCACACTGGTGGTTTTAGTTGTTGCTAGGCAGTGAAGGCATTTTCTGCTCCTCACACCGCCCTGCCAGCGAGTAGACTGGGAGAGCACAAAAATTTGGGAGGAGACACAGCCAGGACAGTTGACCCCAACTGACCAAAGGGCTATTCCATACCATGCTCGGCATATAAAGCTGGGGGAAGAAGAAGGAACGGGGGACATTAAGAGTGATGGTGTTTGTCTTCCCAAGTAGCCTTCATGCATGACAGAGCCCTGCTTTCCTGGAGATGGCTGAACACCTGCCTGCCCATGGGAAGTGGTGAATTAATTCCTTGTTTTGCCTTGCTTGCGTATGTGGCTTTTGCTTTACCTATTAAACTGTTTTTATCTCAACCCATGAGTTTTTCCTCACTTCTACTCTTCTGATTCTCTCCTGTATCTGATAGGGGGGGAGTGAGCAAGTGGCTGCGTGGGTCTGGCTGCCACATGGGGTTAAGACACTAGTACAGGGCAACCACAATAGGGCAAAGAAGGAATAAATCAAAAGTCTCCACTCAATCTGCAAACAATGCTGTAAAATATAAAAATATAACAGAAGACAAAACCCAGAAAAGAAGTGGGCTTATACTGTTCAGTGATAGAAAAGCAGAGAAGGCAGTCAATAGACAGAAGAGTGGACATACAGACTGCAGGTATTGCAGTAAACTGAAGTTTAGGACCAGGGCTTGCATGCTGCCATGCAATTGCTCAATGCTTAATATTTAGCGGAGTCTGTATGATGGTTGTGGCTGAGCCAGCTACCGTTTTCCTGAGCAGTGCCCTGGCATGAACTGGTGGATAGCTTGCGCTAGGAAGTGATTCCAGTAAGCAGTATGGATGGGGGCATCTGGTTTGGAGCAGGAAGGAGGCAGTTTAGCTGGACAGATGTAAGCCAGAACATGCACTTACCCTGAAGGCCAGAGAACAGACTCTGGTCACTGCTGTTTATTGGTTAGTATAGATATGGCCACAAGTGTACATAGTGGAATAGTCCTTTTGCTGTCTTGTAGAAAAATGCTTTTATACTCTACTAATCATAGGTGCTCTGTGCTAAAGGGCTTGGTTGTTGGGGTGGGGAGGGGAGAGGATGAAAAGTTTATCACCTTTATGGAAAGTTTTGTACCCCTTAATGTTATTATTATAATCTCACCAAATAAACTAGACTTTTAAGTTCATGTACCACAAGACAGAGAGGGAAGAAAGAGGAAACCATCCTCCTTGTTATGAGAATTGTTCTGTGGCCAATACCAAGTAATTTTACAGTGTTTCCATACATGAATAAAGATTCTCTGTAGTCTAAGCAGTGAAGATCTGATTAGCAAACCTCATGAAGATGTTCACAGTTTAATACAAGTGACACTTATTTGCCTACAGCCATCTTTCTAGTAAGTGAAATAACTTAATGAATAATTGAAACATTGCTATTTGATACCTGCTCAATTATTCAATGGTAAAAGAGAGAATATAAATTTTTAGGTAAACATTGCTATCTGAATTTGTCTAGCTGTGGTGCTAAGATCACAGTGGCAGCTTTACCCACAGTGATGGTGAAGAAGTCAAGACTATTTTCTGATGGTTATTCTATGTTCTAACAGACTAGAAGCATCTTTTTCAGAGGCATTAACACTGGGAGGTCTCACAATATTTGTGGATCTCGTTGATCTTGTGTTCAATAATGCAGAAAGGGGGTCATAGATTTATGTGTTGTGCAATAAAATTTATTTTCCTTTTGGCTTTGTCTATTGTATCTTACAGAAAATGGCTAATTCATCACAGAGCAATGGCATTAAGAATTCCGCTCAGCTATTGGCAATTAAATTTCTGGAAAAAATGTAAGAAAGGTAAGATACAACATTTAGATTGAGGATTTGGAGCAATGATCAATTTACAGCTTAAAAAAAATTTGCAGTCTCTAGGTTACACAAGTAAACTGATGACCTACAAGAATCGCCTACAGATAAGAGTATATATGAATACACATAGTACATATATTTAAATAAAGGGACAAAGAATTTCCAGCTAAAATTGACCAGTCAGTGTTCCACAACAGATTTACCAGGTGTATTTTCAAAATACCCCTACTTAAGAAATCTAGATTTTGGCATCCAAAAGTTCAGATATGCCCAGAGAGACACCTTATTATTTGTATAGGGCCTTGAAGGAATGTTTGAATGCCTGACTTGGAAGCCGGTGGTTTGAAAGAGCTTTGGAGTGATTGTGGTTATCACACAGACACACAGACACTCAGAGCAAAATCTGAAAAGACTCAAAGAAGAGATGAAAACCACACTTACTACTGCAACGGTTACATTATCACAGGGAATGTTACAACTCGTCGTGTGACTTTTTTAATAAAGGAACCCATTTTTTCCAACGGCATATATTTAAACTTCTCTCCCTGGACTTTATGGAATGATGTTTTCTAACTCCACCAGGAATCAGCCAGGACTTCAGACTTGTGTAGCACATCAATTAAATGTTCTGAACTTTACTCTGTGTACAGAAATCAGACTCTAAGGTTGAAGTCCCAATTGCTTTGTTTCTACAACTTTTTTCAAGGTGTTTCCAGTTATGACTTGACCAAGTGCTCACCTCTGAGCAATATTTTCTGCTAATATTTGCTCTGGACTAGGTGGTTGTATAGGTTATTAGACATGCAAAGCTTAATGTACTTGATAGACATGAAATTTTGATGTCATTAACTTCTATTCCTATAGGCATAACTTTTGGGTTACCTCCAAGAACCTGAGGTCCTAGCAAAAATTTGTTCACAGTTCAATAGCAGATTTAGTTTGAATTTCCAGATTTCTTGGAAAGGGCACCAACCAGTCCTTTCATTGCTTATTCTAAAAAAGGACAAAATATTGCAAGGAGAAGCATAATGGCATGATTTCCTAAGTAATTTAACTGTCCCTTATGCTTTTCCAAGTTTGACAGCAGTATCAGAAGAAACAAGGTACTGCTTCCACAATTTAATGATAATGCCTTCATCCAGGACAGCAATAATTGAGTTTTAATGTCCTGCACTGTTGCTTGTCATAAATCCTCTCTATGTGAAACTCTAACCTCTGCTAGGCAAGATTAATGGTTAACAGTGTATATAATATTTATTAAACCTCTTTTTATATTGCTTGGCAATCTGTGCTGCCATCAAACAACTTGAAATAATTGACATTTAGCGCATCAACCTTCTTTTGACTAAGAAGCATGACATTCATGTAGATAGTAAACATTTGGCAATTGCTGTAAATGTCTTCAAATTTAACACCATGACCTTTTCTCAGGTAAATGTTTTGGGATAAAATGTAAATAGTGATTTGCTGTATGTCAAATATCATGCAACGTCAAGTTTACTGTCGTCTTATTCTTGAGAGGTTTGCAACTTGATTTTGACCTGTTGCTTCATCTTTTAAACTTTTGTACAAAATACATGCATGCATTTTTTTCAGCATATTTTTCTGACTTGAAGACTGGAAAAAGTTCACTGGATTTTTTTGGGGTAGTTTTACAGTTCTATTGACAAGAACCCAGTAAAATTACTACTGAAATAAATAAGATAAGACATAAATTTTAGCAAGGTGAGTTTAGTAATGTTGTATATGTCAGAGTGTTTTTAAAAAAGACTGTTTTTTGGTCTTTTCTTGTCCTGTCATGTAGTCTGAAGACAGTGCTCCAAAACCAAACAAAACAACCAAATTCACACTAGGAAAAGCAGTTAAAGAAAAAATGACTACAAAAGGAATAAATATTGGATTCATTCAGGTCAAAAAGGCATTACTACGTTGTGATTGAATTTGGTCCAGAATGAGGACAGTGGGTGTCTGATTGCATGTGAGGTCAGCAGGTAATTATTTATATTTAACCACTTTGGAGTACAGTTAATCTGGAAGGAAAATCTGGAACATTGCTATGTATTTCCCTGTGATTTAGAAATTGAGGTATTTGGTTGCTAACATGGTTCCTACAAGTAAAAACATGTGCAAATGAGAAAACACATTCCTGGAGTGAGAGAAACATAGGGTGTGTCACTAAGAGATCTGCTTTGGTCAATGGAGAGCTGAGGCAGTATGTTATGAGAGTTAAAACATGAAACACATGTCTGAGTCCCATGACTTGTCTTCCAGTTATCCTACTCCATTGCCATTTGGCTGACCTTCACACACTCCTACCAACCCTTGATCACTTTGTGAGGCCCATAGAGGTGGGAGTAGCAATTCCTGTGCTGGGTGAAGCCTCAGGTGTTGTCTGAAGGCAAACCCAAACCCTTCTGATACTGCGGTTAGCTGCCATTTTAGCCATGAATTTGGAAACAGTTTCTGATATGGAGGTCTTTTAAGGATAGCCACAGAGCAGAGCACATACTTGCTATGATCCAGCTATCATTGCCTATCACTATCATCAGTGATCTGCTGTTGTCACCTTTCTCTTCTACAGGATGGTCCTGCTCCTCTGACTCATTTAATCTGCTGCTTTCAGAATATCAATTTACACAGGAAATTCCCAATTAGGCAGAAAAAGAAAGCCTCAGCAAGAACTGTTCATGGAAAAATTTTCTCAGCATTGCCTATAAGATCCTTTTTGGTTCCTTCCCCCATACCTCCACAAAGAGTCATAGGATGCATGAGGATCTTGGGTTGTCCTTTAACAGCAAATCCTTCTCCAGAGAATTCCAAGCAAGGCCAGAAACAGATATTTTCTGCTCACCCCAGCTTTGGACTACTAACCTTGTGTCTCACATTTACTGTCAAAAACCAACCAGCAGTCTCTGTTCCTAATCTTGCACCCTATGGAACATTATACGTGCCAGGAACAGACTCTTCCCCAGTCAACATATTTCCCTAGCAGTAGTCAGTAAAGCTTCCTGCTCTGTCTCTATAGCCCCACAAAAACCTCTGCATGGGTAGCCAGTGCTAGCCTTCCTTGTATCCAGATGTGTTTGTTGTGATAATTAAGCTTTCCATCATCTATTCCCCTTTCTATGCCAATGTGGCATTAATGGACCTTATTACAAATATACTGTACAAAATAAAAATAAAAAAACCCCAGATGAAATGAATAGCTGAAATAAAATGCAGAGAATGGACTACCAAGACTGACTTAGCTGGGAATATATTTGGATTTGTGTGGATGAAAAAGGGCACGAAATAAATGCCATCAGACCGGGAGGAGCACACAGCAGAAGCAATTCAAACTAGATGTCACAACATACATTTCAAACATTTGGCAAAGCAGTGGACATGTGATAGAACTTAGAGGAAGTCATTAGTGTGATCATGAACCCCATCATAACCTGAGAACAACAACGGAAAAAAACCAATACATATCTGCAAAGTAATAAGGAGCAAAAGCCCCATCCTAAGACATCCACAGCTTGAAAGGCAGAGTGCAGTACGCTGTATTATTGCTTGGCTTACCTGACTGCTGATAGGGCAATAGGGATGAAATATATTCTGCCAGTCTGCCACTATCTGCAGACTATCAAATAATAAGTGTGGACATGTTTTTTAAAAAGTAAGAAATTAGCTTTGTATTCCCAGAGACATACTCAGTGACTGAAGACGTCTATCCGTTAACTACGTATTTGCAGAACAGGCAGTATAAAACTCATTATCTCTTGACGCAAACAACAATGAAAGACACTGATGAGCAAAAGAGCTAACTCCATCAAGTCATCAGTAGTTATAATCAATAACCATAGCCATAGGTTTGGCCATCAAACCGTAAGTGGCAAAAGAATATAAAGGCAGCCGTTTGTTACAGTAATAATGATCCTATAGTCAATAATAATATCTCAAACATATAAAAGTTTAGTTGGATTTCACCAGCCTCTAACTTCCTTAGATACTTTGTTTCTGGATCACAGTTAGAAATTTTGACCTTCCCTATTGATTAAATGGCAATTTCATACAGCCAATGATTAGATAATCCAATCTTATCTGCCAAAAGTGATCAACCGTATATGAAATAAAGGGCAGAAGTTGTGTAATTTACAATACAAATGAGCTGGTTCCTGCGGCTCTGATTAAATAAAACAAAAAATCAAATTAAACAGTGATCAAATTATAGGGGTGGCACTGTAACAATTTTAATTTTTCATGATTCATTTAATTTAAGACAGCACTTAGCTAAAATATAAATAAAAAAGAAAACCCCTTTTACTCAGTCCTCCTTTGAAGTTAATTAGCCTTACTTAAAACTATTTCTTGAAATGCCATGGTGCAAAATATTGAGAGCTATTTTCAAAGTCATCCAAGTATTATTTCTACACCACGCATTAAAGTGCTGACAGCATCCTCAGTGATAAATTTAACTTGGGAATAATGCTTCCACTTTTAAAAAAGATTTTTCCCAAGCTGTTTCAGTCCATTCCAGAGATGTTGCTTCCATTACAATACTGAAAAGACAACTTCAAAGCATCAGCTCAGTTTATCGTGTCCTAAAATTCATCAAGCAATTCAGCCTGGAGAACTTATATTTAGGCAGCTTTTCCTGACCACCCACCTGATCTCCGTGCCCATGTGCAGGAGGACGAGGGGAGGCAGTTGGCTCCCCCAGGATGCCCTCCTCCTGGAGGGAGGAGAAGGAAAGGTGTCTGTGGTCACTGATCTACATCAGGCAATAGGAGCAGCAGATACAGGTACAGGTGGGTACGTCAAGCATCAGGAAAGTTATGCTCGCGCTGGCAGAGCTATTTCTGGAGATGGACAGACTACAGCTGTGCCTGTCAAAGTATGGGAGGGAAATACCATGAAGCTGCCCCTGAGGAGCACGCATCATTAGACAGCTTCGCGTGATATAGCTGTTTTCCACTAATATCAGAATTAAGTTCTCTGACTGGAGAATTCGTATTAAGCTCCTGCCCAAAATGACATGTGGAGTACACTGTCCATTTTTAATACAGAACTCAATGCCAAAAAAGTAATAAGATTGTCACTGCGCCTCTGATATCCAGATCAATAGGTCAAATGTACACAAGAATGCACGGGTGGTCATTTTTTGACAATACAGATTCAGAAATAAAACAATTACTGTAAGCATGGCATCAAAGCTATACTGTTGACAAACTGGAAGACAGGTTCTTTCTGGAAATAACGTAAGTGAAAGTTTGAAAGTAGAAGATGGGATAAAATAAAATGAGAGTGATTGAGGTATATTTGGTGCATTATTTTAGAGATAAAAACAATGGAGGGCTAAACGGTGGTTTAGAAGCAGCTCATTTCAAAAGAAAAGAGCCAAATGGAGGTGGTGAAAGTATGACAACCTGGAATGCTGCCCCCCTGGCACTAGGAGAGGCAGCAAGGTGAATACAGATTAATGACTAAAATAATTACTTAACGCTAAAGAGGAAAGTGTAACTTTGCCTTATTTATAACTATTATTTACTTGATGAGCTATAAAATTTCTGAGTTTTTGAGCACACAGTTGAAATTCACTAAGGTGACAGCACAGATTTTTGGGGTGATACCTGTAAGAAGCTACGTAGCGTTAATCAACTTGCAAACCTATGAAATTCCAAAGGCTCTAAAGAGTCATTAAAGTAGATGGCCTGAGTAAATCAGGTAGTGATCTATGCAGTTTCAATATACTTGCATATAACAGAATTTGTTTTTATAATCACGGTAAATAACATACAAAAAGAAGAAAATTACAGTTGCAAATTCAAGCACATCAAAGGTGATGCACTCTTAAATCAGCTCCCATTTATTATATATCATGATACAGTCTTTAATGACATGATAACATACCCCTACCTCATTAAGTGTGCAGAATGTACTGTGATTAAAGGAAGAATGTTTTACAGTAGGGAAAAAAGCACCTTCTGTTACAGCACAGGATGAAAGCCCAGGAAAGCTGGATGGATGTACCCGTGGTTCTATCACAGACTGCATATGTGATGGCTATCAGAAGGCAGATAAAAAAGGATTTGGAATATGACTGCATGGCCTAACTTGTACTTGCTAATTTCTGAATACTTTATATTTTCAGAGGTATCTTTCTCTTAGCACCATTCTCTGTATGAAATACACGTTACATGCAAGCAAACTACAGCAAAGTTATGAGATGCTCAAGTAGTTTTCTACTGGTGATAAATGCTTTTGTATTTCAATAACGTTAAAATACATTACAGTTCTTAGGAACAGTAAGATAGGAAGAGTCATTTTCACTGCAATGCAAATTAAATTCTAATAAAGGAGTGCAAATGGGCGAGGAAATGAAAATATTCTTGCCTTTTTAGCTCATCTGATACAGATTTATACATTGAGTCATGAAATAATGGAAGCGTACAGTATTCAAAATACAAATGACCTTAAACATTTGATCTGTCCTGTTAATGCTTTTCTGTACAAAGCATTTTGTCGGCAGACAGTCCCAGTCTACACAAACAAATTCTAATTTTAGACTTAAAAATACACTGGTATAAAGTAAACAGTGCCTTCCATAGCTAAGCCATTGTAGGTATTCTCCAAACAAATTTTCATTAAAACAGTTCCTTTCATGTTTGCTTTCAAACTGTTGCAGAACCCGCTTCTGAAAGCCAAGCAGGAGAAAGTACTGTTTTGGTTGTAAAAGATACTTCATATACATAAGAGGCAAGATAAAGATGATGTTAAAAAATAATTAATAAACTGAGTAATTCACAGTCATATGTTAAAATGTATAGAAACTTACAGGTTCATATTCTCTGACTCACTACTATCTTATTTTATACAGGAACATATTATATATATTTCAAAATGTCAGCTGAATTGTAATTGACACTCGAAACGAAAGCTTAGTCTTAGTAAAAATTTTCATCAACTGCTAGTGCAGATTAAATGAGAGTTAATATAGTAAATATTTTAAAACAATAAAGGGCTACAAATTGAGAAATTATAAACCAGAAAAATCTGTTTTGATAAGAATTAAGTTTCTCCAAAAGACTCTTGTTGCTTCCTGAAACTTAATGCTCATTCTTGAAGACACCTCTATTTTTTCTGCTAGCCAAAATGTACATGAGTACACAAAAAGACTGCTTATAAATCTGAAAACCAGATGTTTTCAAAACTGTAATACTAAAGGCTTTTGAATGCTCAAGAAATCTTTTTAGTAATACTGCAGAAAGCAAAAATTCATCACAGAAGAAAATTAGAAAAACACATACAAACTCATTTCTTACTTGTCAACTGTTTTGGTGTAATAAGATATACAACCTGGGATCTGCAATTATTAATGGCCAAATAAATTGATCTACCAGTAAGTACTTTTTGTTCCACTTAAAGTATCCTGACTTTGAGTTCACTATCAGCTTTTAAAACTCATTTTAGAACAGTGCTGTATATTTAATTTATTTCAGAATTATATCCATAAATACCTGTGATTTTCTTATGATTGTAGTCAACAGAAAGGACTGAATATGCTTTGAAATGTGGAAAAGAATATAAAGGTAGTACTCAGTAAATACATTTGTCAATCATTAAGTTTAGTTAATGTGGACTTAACAGGGTTAGTAATTGTTACTTGAATGTTGAGGTTTTGGTGTTGCTACAAAATGTAAAAAAACATTTAGCATATCTTGGAATATAGAATTTAATACGAGAAGTGCAGGGTTATATTCAGTAACAATTTATGGAAGACCCTAAGTTTAAAAAAAGGGCTAATTAGGTTATTATTTCCATAGAACAAGTTGTTTCTCTGCTATAAAATGTTAGGTAGAATAGCCCAGCATCTCTGTTGTTGCACTAACAGTACACTGATTTAACCCTTCTTTTTCCTGCTTTATAGCAAGCTCGAATTAGACTTCGTCAGTTATACCATCCTAAGACTAGTCAAGCTCCTGGATTTTACACGTCCTGTGAAACTGGTATTCAGGACACTTTCAGAATTGAAGGCTGCCTATTAGAAGTCAAAACCTTTTCATTTCTGAGGATGGCTCAAAACCAGATGAGATTCTGCAAACAATTAGTAATTTATACCTGAGAGGACCAGTTCATATTAAGTGTTTTTAATTTATGGCTGAGAAATTGGGCTCCATGGAACCATTTCTGGCACTTGTTGTAGCTGCCTGCCCTGCTGGTACGGAAAGCAGAAAGCAGCCAGCTGTAGCTCGTGACTGCGGGGGCTCCTTTCACAGCCCCCCTGCAGCGGATGTTTCCAGGAGAAAGCTCCACAGCTGGACAAAGCAATGCAGTGATGGCTTGGTTCAGGGTAGTGGGCACAGCAGGAAAGGGCTGTCTGCATCCTCCACCCTCCACTCTCCGCTGCACGCAGCTGAACCAAGTCGGAGAATACAAATCTACCCTGTGCCTGCACACATCCTGCACATCAGCAATGTTGTAACACAAGGGGCAAAAATAGCACGGATAAGTATTGCGGATTCAAATGCCACAAAAGGAGACTTTGGGAACCCTGTTAGCATTAAAAATGCTTTCAAGCACCCCTTTTTTAAGGGGTTGTTATCAGCACATATTTTTTACTCAGAGAACTCAAATCACTTCTTAAACAATGGGGGACCATCATTCCTGTCCCAACCCTTGGGGGACCTACTCTGCCTCAAAGAGCTTGTAGCAAGTTGTACAGCAAAAAACTACACAGTATTAGGTAGGTGGGTGGGATCTTGATATTTTTTCCTGCTCAGGCTTCCTCTGGTAGAGAACTGAATGTCTGCCAGCCTTTGGATGAGCACCTGCATGACAGAATGTTTCTATCCGAGTGCTGAAACTATTCTTAGACGTTTGTGTAAATCTTCCCTTTTTAGTAGACTTGCTGGTTGCTGTAGATTGCTAAATATGTCTATAGATTGAATCGCCACCCAGCTTATGTCCAAAAACTCTTAACTCTTTATATTTGACCTGCATGAGTTTGGGGATCATGATGTTTTTACTAAACTTGTTTAATTCAAATTCCAGAAAAAAATCTAAAAGCTCAAAACACTCTTCTTCAGTTCATGCAGCTGTTCAGCTTAAAATGAAGAGCTAAAGAAGTCCTGATATCCAGAAGTTAACTCATTATTATTTACTGGAGATATACATAGCAACACCCTTCACTAAATAAAGGTTGAGTCAGAAAACTTTCATACCGTTTTTCCTTTAAAGTCACAAAAATTTTTGCTCATATCCACAGTCTCTGTAAATGATGGAATACCGGTAGAAATTTGTAGTCAAAGGCCATACTCTCCTTGTGCAAGTGACACAAGGAGGCTTTTACTATATACAGAACATCTGATGTTATCGAAGTCTTAGTTTTTCCTTATTAAAGTAAAAATTTCCAGAATAGGGAGTCATAGAATCATAGAATGGTTTGGAGGGTTTGGTTGGAAGGGACCTTGAAGATCGTTGATTTCCAAGCCCCCTGCCATAGGCAGGGACACCTTCCACAAGACCGGGTTGCTCAAAGCCCCATCTAGCCCGGCTTTAAAAACCTGGACATGGTTGCTTGATAGAGAGCCATATGTAACCAAACAAAACCACTCTGTTCTAATAGAAATTCTTTATGTAACAGAGAAAATTAGGGTAATCAATTTGTTTTTATACAAAGGGCAGAAATAATTTTCTAGCATATCTATCATGTACTATGTAGAGATATCACAAGAAATCTTTAAAATAAGTAACAAAAGTAATCAATAGATTTATGCACACATTTTAGGTAGACAGAGTGAAAAAACTAGTTATCATCAGCTCACTAGCAAGGGTGAAAGATTACTTTTCTATTTTTCCAGCTACATGCATGAACCTAACTCACTCTGAGGTACCAGAGACTTCTTGGGACTGATTAGCACCAAAAAACTCAGAGTGTGCCTAACTGAAAACTCAGACAAATGGTATACTTCAGAAACTACTAGGAAAAATATTTAGTGAATAAATAAAAAAGTTATGAAGCTGCAACTATAAATAGAGCTTAGAACATTTTACTTTTAGCTCCTTTTCAGCGATCAAGCAAAGCAGTTATTAAGTGCAAAGAAATTACCAGTTTTCAAATGTGGTTATTTTGAGTACACTTACCCAGTAATAGCTGTACTATTTAAGTTAAAATGCATGCTCGTAAAATGACTATGAATTGCTAATAATTAACAGGAAAAATACAAAAGTAATCTTTTACCTTTGTTAGTGAGCTGATGATAACTAGTTTTTATGGCATTCCAAATACATGTATTTAGAAACAATTGTGAAGCAAATGTTAGATAAATAGGATTATAGAAAAATGTCAAAAATCAGAAATATGCACCAGTTTAATCCTTTATTTTTTCATTGGACCAACACAGGAATTTGTTTTCACATTAAACATTTTACGGTGTGCTGCACACAAGACTATACAAAATTAAATGCCAAAAGATAATGGCTAATGATTTAACTTCTAGGATGTGATCTGTATTTTATAAACCTGACAGCATCACTAGCAGCTTTAGAAGAAAGAAGATCAGACTGCTAGCTACCAGATTTCTTCCAGCTGCCAGGAAAATTAAGATTTTAGAAATCCACATCTAAGTTGGCTGAAATTTGCATAGCACAAGTCCTAACCACATAGTGTCTCTATAGACAGGTGCACAAAACTTGGTTGCAAGCAATTATCTCCCAGGTCTCAAAGATGACTTCTTTTTGTTGCAATAGAATTAGGACTCTCAAAATCTGAACCAATGAGGCTATTTTGGAGCAGAAGAGTTCACTACTGCATCTCATCTTCCATGAAACATAAAGTGGAAACAATGGGAAATATGCATTTCCTCTTCCACAACAAAAGTAACATGCAAGGCATTTAGCAGTGGGTTTCAGTGAAATCTGAACAGCTCTCCACTGTAAGAAAATACATTTTATTATTTCAAAGGTTTCTCAGGAATGCTGATCTCCTTAAAGACTCTCCTAGACTCTACTTTTCTGCCAATGGAAAGACTGTCTTACCCTTATTAGTCCCTTATTAGTTTAGAAAACTGAAAGATTTCACCCTTCTTTGTATGCTTATATAGCTCATCACTACATTATTTAAGTACTTGAATTATTTTCCTGGTTGGAGCAACAAAATGGAGTTAAATTACTACTGCTCAACTACAGTGGCCTGTTTCCTGGGGCTGATCCCAACGCCCCTCTGCCCTCCTCTCTGTGCAATCCTTATTTAGAAGCACCAAGATTTTTGATAGAAGTGGTTTGTCTTTTTTGCACATCTTTCCACACAGACTATTTACAGAAATGTAGGATTCCAGCTTGCAACTCTTGCACCTACATATCTTGCTGTGAATGCATGGTCAGTAGATGAATTTGACCTATGACTGAAAGCATCTGAAATGATGGCATGACAATGTTGTTATGGCAATGCCTAACACACAAAGCCGTATGACACAGTAATTTTAAACATACTTTGTCTGAGAACTAAGGATGAATTCTCAGTTTCATCACCAACAGACATATGGTCTGAAATCTGTTCTGTGAATGTGAAAATTTTGCCAATGGAATTTATAATTATTTTGCAGATTGGATTAGTTGATAAGGCATTATATGTGATTTGTTCATATTGACTTTAAATCCTAGCAAAGAAAACAGCACCATTTAGACTAAAGAAATTGTGACATTTTCACAAATCAGCCAAAGTGTGAGTTAAAGGTACACTGTAACCTCAGTTTAAGCAAATGAGTGGTTATTAACAAAAGGTTGTGAATGCAGTTGCTGGTATCAATGAATCTATGGGATATAGAACGGTCATTATTGAAGCAGAAGTCACCATGTGGAAGCCAAGATGAGCTATTTAACAAGTGAAATATATGTAGGACATCAGTGAGAGATATATGTATTCAGTCCCCCTCCTTTTTATTTTTCTTTTTAAGTAGAGAGGAGGATGGCTGAGAAGGAGGAAGCAGTAGCAACTCTTTCTGAGCTATTAGTAGAAATAACAAGTCTATTCCTACATGGGGGAGATTCATATGCATGTTCTGTAATGGGGATGAAGTTAGAGGGGGAGGAGGCAGAGGCTGTGGCTCAATTTACAAGTATTATGGATTATTTTAAATGCCCACTCATCTATTGTAATTTCTGTCCAGAAGTGCTTGAAAAAAAGCAAGAAAGAAGCCAGAATAAAGCTCTCCATAAATCTCTGCAAGATTCTCAGTCATAACCTGATGTCTGAGAGGACCTACTTTTGAAGTGGGAGAAGCAGATGAAATAACTTCTCTCTTCTGAAACCCTCTGTATAGAGCTTCTGTTCTTGATCTTTTGTTCTCAAGACACTTCAGAGGTAGAATGTTTATTTCTAAATGACTGCATGTATAAAGATGGACCCCTAAAGACAGATTCTTTTTCAGGCAGCCAGAAATCTCAAGCTTATTTACAAAAGTGCTCTTTGCCATCAAAGTTAAACTGCGTATACCACAGTCTCTGTTTTTCTAGGTATCAGTGATACAGAAATACAAAATCACTTCTCATTACATTTGGCACTCATCTTACTTTTAATTTGAAGCATGTGGTGCAAGCCAGAGATATGCTTCTGTAATCAGTTGCCCTTTAAACAAATAGACTTAAAGTTTATAGCAGACGCATTATCAGTAAAATTAACCATTCAATTCCACTTCACATAGACTTATTCCTAGGGAGCGCTTATCATACCAAATATTAACTTTTTCAGTTAGTGGAAGTGTGCATCTTCCAACAACAGTGATACACCCCCTGGATTTCTTCTTCTTTGGGCACGCTGTAAGAGGCTGCTGTCTCCGTCACAGGCTATAAACTACAACTCAGTGGAAGCACACAAGCTTGGCAGAGCGGTGCTGGGTAGATCTTTATTCTCCTGATCTGCACCTTTCAAAGGACATGCAACGATTCTTAGTGATTTCTGAGAAACTCTGAGTTGTTTTACCAGTCAGTGAGGCTGTCTGCAAGGTGGTGTATGTTTGTACTCCTTTTCTTACATCATATTGAGGACAATGAACAGAATCTGGCATTATTAATAATAATTTCTCAAAAGCACTGATGTCACTTAAAGTGAACAGCTAAAGGCAGTGAGGCTGATGAAAAAGAAAGGAGATACCTCTCAGTGTTTTGTATCTTCTTCTGTCAGTATGTGGTTTTCCTTTTTAATGGGTTCACTTTCATGGGGAAAAGATCTCAGAGACTCCCACATAAAACATTTATTTCTAAATCTCAAATATATCATGGCATGTAACTTACAGCCTAAGGCTGAGGAGCCCCGTTTCATAGAATCATAGAATAGTTTGGGTTGGAAGGGACCTTTAAAGGTCGTCTAGTCCAACCCCTCACCTACTTTACAGCAAAGCCCCAGTCTGAAAATATTTCTGTCTCACACTGGTGAACACTGTTCTGCCAGCAACAGTCCTAACTTCCTCTCCTTCCTCCTCTTTTCCCTCCACAGCATCCCCAAACCTTTCCAGACAACACAGTCAGCTCCTGGAGCATTTCTCAAGCATCACACAACCTAGCTATTTCCCACACAAAGCAGCGTCTCCCTGGAAATTCCCAAAGTACTTCTGCTACTAGAAAGCATTTGCAATTATCACATTTCTGCACACTGGGGGGAAAAAAAGCCTGCCTGGACAAATTCTGTCAAGTTCCCACTGCTCAGTTCAGGTAAGCTGACATCAAGATAGAAAGTATGCACGTTTAGCCAAATAGCACACATAGAATTAATTTAAAACTAAATATTTGAATATTATCCTAGCTGATTTACATCTACTTAGATGTTTATACAGATTAACATTACCATAATATTAATATTAATACTAAAAAAAAGCAGACGAAATAAAAAAGTATTCAACAATAAGCTTAGTAGTCGTACCATTCTGTATTAAAGGCAGTATTATAGCTAGGTGTGTATGTTTTATTGTTTCTTAACTAATATTTTTCTTTTAATCTTAGGAGGACATAATTTAATCTATTACCTTTCAGAATACCAAAAATGCCAGAGCCAAAGCATAACGTGACACACGGTATGAAGCAGAAAGAACACAGGCATAGCCTTTTCCACCAGATGTATTCTGTGAAACAGAATGCGATTGAATTACTCAGCTACCAGATTTCAAGAGATGTTCTCAAGTACCTTTTTTTCTTACTAAGGTTACCTATTTTCTTGAAAGAATTAACAATTCAGCAATTAAAAGTCTTAAAAATGTTGCTTCTTACATTTTGCCTTTTCTTTATTGCCATCTTTTATAACAGACAGTGAAATAGTTGCTGGTTTGTACTCAGTTTCTTCACCAGCTTTATATAATTCTGTTTTCTCTTAAAGCCCAGATACCTTCCTGGCAAGTTGAAAACCACTGGGTGATAACTTTGCTCTGCTTAAGTCAATGATAAAGTTAACAGAATTTCAATCACTATGTGTAGGGACATGCTTTTAAATGCAATGTTTATATTGAGTAGCTAGCAGAACTACTAGCTAGGTATATAAATCATGGTGATAGTGATATAATATTATAGGTGTCAATGCACAGTGTGTCTTGAAGGCCCGCCTGCACAATTAAATTGTTGAAAGGTTGTGAGACAAGTTTATGATCTTTTATACTGATAGAAATAACTTCCTAACTCCAGCTTCAAATAAGTACTTTTCTCTTTCTCCATGTGAAAACTCATTAACTAGACTCATAGTTTTAAGCTAATAATTTGATTCATGTATTTGGAGCATCATTAACTACAAATCTTTCCCTAACCACTTCATAATGAAGTTAAATTGTGAATTAAAAAGTATCCTTCTGTTCTTTTATTTCAAAAGTCCCCAAGTTTGAAGCTATCATAATGAAATAAGTTTTGAGTAATTCAGTACCCAAACTAGATAAAATACTGTGACTGGAAAGTGGGGTGCTAAACTGTACAAATGGTACCGAAAATCAGCAAAGTCAGTAGTGTGTATTTGTAGTATTACTTTGCGCCTTGTATACTGTTAATTCATTAGAAAATGTACTATGTGCTCTTTATCACAAAGTTCAAAGACTTCAATGATTACAAAATCAGATGATATCACTGGGCAAAAAAATCTGTTTCATGTATAGGGGCAAAAAATATAGGTGTGTTCTTTCCCATCTGACTTCAGCCATCAAAGAATTACGTATTAGTTTTACAAAGAGGGAGAAACATCTTTGTATTTCTAAACTTTTGAATTTATATTAGGCACTTACAAAGAGTAAGATCATTTGAGACGACTAAACTCAGGCAAAGTGAGTCCTGTGCCTTGTGTATGACCGACTCCAGAGCTGTGAAAAAAAAAAATCTAGGGGAAGCGACCTCTTGTGGACATTTTACTTCCACAGATGTATCCAACATTGGAATAGGCTGCCCAGGGAGGTGGTGGAGTTGCCATCCCTGGAGGTGTTTAAAAAAAGGGGTAGACGTGGTACCTGGGCATATGTTTTAGAAGTGGTTTTGTCAGGTTAGGTTAATGGTTGGACTTGATGATCTTAAAGGTCCCTTCCAACCTTAACGATTCTATGATTCTATGACTGTTGTGTGGAGTACCAAGAAATTCCATAAGATGTCTCGCAGAATTCCAGTATTCCAGGTTTTATTTGGTTTTAGCTGCCATAAAATACAAAAACTGCCTCAGGTAATGTCGTGATCAGTCCTTCCAAAGCAGGGATGAACTGAATATGAATGACGCCACTCTAGAGCAAACACAAGAAGTGGTTTTGGTGCAAGTTCTCTTGGCAGAGATGCACTCCACAGCAACTGTCCCTTACTAGGACAGTACGGCTGGTTTCCTTTCTTTGCTGGAGATTACTTTCAAAGATAATCAGAGGATAAGCCCCTGCCTATGCACCTCTGCCTTAAGCTCGTTGAATTTATGGTGTCATACACCTTCAGTCTTTACAAGAAACCTCTTGATTAGTCTGATAGTATCCAAACCAAATAAATTAATTTCATACTCTAAAAGAAACGAATGAAGAACTTACTCTTTTAAACTTAACATAATAGACCACAAACCAGTAAATAAAATGTTTTTTTTTAAGTAAAAATTTTAAACACAGAAAAATGTTGACTTTCCTTATCTGTATCACTCTGATAAGCCATTCAAGGTGCCACCTGTCATGTTGCAGCTAAATTAATTCCCGTTGCTCTTACTTCAGATTTCTGCAGCCTAGAAACAAACTCAAAGAGGGCTCACTTGTCATTGCCATTCTTCTTGCTCTTCATTTTGTAAAAAGGCCTTTCTTAGGATATGTTATTTATTTTGTGGTCTGCTCTAGTCATTAGAATTTCCCAAAGACACCTGAAATTTCTGCTAAGATCAAAACTTCATTATGTCTGTGGTAGTTAGGGAGTGTTATATTGATTCAGCTTTCATTTCTAATCAATGGAAGTTCACTGGAGAAGTTGTGCTGAACCAGTGTTAACTCCCCCATCACACACACTGTCAGAAGGTGATGTTTACAGTTTGTCCTCTAATTGTGCCTGTGGGCTGCCCCTGAAGCAGCCCTTAGGGTGGGCTGGAAGAGAAATCACGCAGGAGCTTGGGTGGAGAGGAGAAGGAACAGTTCTTTAAATTGTCATCACTGAATGAGTCAGCAAGCAGAATCCTTGCCAGTGCAAAGTTAGGCAGGCTACATGAAGCAAGAAGTAGTATATTGTCTAGCCCCACTTATAAAGTTTTAGATATCTTCAAGATGGAATGTTTTCTGGGTTATTTTTTTCTTGTGTGTGTAGGACCATAAGTAAGAACCACGTTGTTTAGGATAAGGAAAAAAAACCAAAACAAAACAAAAACCCCAACACTTGTAACAGGGCACAAGGAAAAAGGATCTGAAAATACTTTGGTTTGTTAGGAGTCTTCTATTGCACTAGTCATAATTAAAGAAACAGAAGTAAAATAACTAGAAAGACCTGGGGCCACTCAGACAAGAAAATGATTGTTTGAAAACTTAATGACTTTCCTTTATGGATTACATGAGAATGTTGAAGTTATATCATGGGAAAATATTCATAAAACATGGCTTCATTTTTCCGCCCAGCATGAGCAGTTTTGCAAAATGACTCTTTTGACCAGCTTTAGATGTAGGACAAAAATTTAATTTCAAGAGCATCTTGGCAAGTAGAGCAAGATTTCCAGAACAGACCACAACAATACTAATGTGGGACAGGCTATCAATTTTTCTGCATTAAACTATACTGGTTGCAACTAAATTAGGAGAGAGCTTTAAAAGCATGTTTATTGTATTAACAGCTTTGTGGAAGCCATTAGTAAAAACTATTTTCCAAAAGTAGGAAGCAGTATTTTCAGGGAGTTTTTTTCTCTGCTTGTTTTTATTTAAAAAGAAATACTCATATGAAAATTTCTGTTGCTTAGGAGTACATTTGTTCCACAGGGATTTTGATTTTAAGTCAGGAAAATGCAGCAGCAGCTGATATATTCCTATGTGCATATTTTTATGCAAATATCTCTAGTAATCAATAGGGAAAAGTGATAAAAAAACATATATGCTCTAGAAACAGAATTATTTCTATATAAAATGTTTTCAGAATTTCCCATGAGAAGAGAGTAGTTTTAAAATGTAAGTTTCAAACGCCATCCTTAATCTGAAAAGAAAAAAAACAACAAAAAAACTATGGAAAACTATGGCAAGTTTTTACCAATGTATTTATGAAAGGCATAGAAGTAGAGATTAAAGGGTGCATGCACTGTCAACCTTGGAAACAGTTCCCATTAATTAACTATGTGCCCAGTTCTAGCTGTTACATTGAAAATATGCCTCTGTGAGAGCATCTGGCTTAGCAGTCCCTGTCATCTAGTCACCAGGTTGCTGTCAGGAAGAGCCGTTACTTCATCACCCAAATATTTTAAACCTCAAGAGCTTCAACAGAGCCCAAACACTGTCCATGTTTTACTGACCCTGATCACTCAGGGGATGCCGCTGTGCCCGTTAGGATCCTCCCTCAAGTTTCCTCTCAGGTGACACTTTGCCTTCCTGTCCTGTTGCTATCACCTAGTTGTTTTTATCGCTCTTCCACTGTAATACGAATTTGTCCTTTCCCATTATTCCTGTCAAACCTGCAAGCTGTCTGGTTTCCACTTCAGCTCTCAAGAAAGCACACCATAAACGTGCAGTGAATAGGGAAACAAAGCTAGGGGTAGATACAGATGCACCATAGATTGCCATAAAGGATTACATTTGCTTGCATCATTACTTTTTACTCAGAAAGATAAAGCCGCCAAGTCACTCAAACTTCCAGAAAACAGTGCAACTTAGGCTACTTTAGCCTTCTCAATTTAGCCATTCATGTTTAGGAATACATGCAAGAAATTCAGGGCTTCTCTGCCCTGTCTTTGAAGACACCTGCAACTTAACAGACACACATGAAAGAATGGTCAGACTCTTCCTGCATGGCCTCTAACTTACTTCCCCCCCAAACACATGCCTCCGTCACCTTGAGACTATTTTACAAATGGTTGCATTTAGTCATGTTTTTCGATCCAGTCTCTCTGAGGCACCTTGCTTTAGATTAGATGTAAACATGCCTTCTTCCATTGCAGGAAGCCAATGAGATGTACCCAGCTTTTCCTAAGGCTTGATGGAGCACTTCCAGCTCATGGTGGATACGCAGACAGGGGTATCCATTTGCACAACAACTTTAAGCCTATCAGTTTACTATTTTGCCCAAATACAAGGCAATCTTGAATCTAAGACAATCCTCTCTGTCCAAAGAGCAAAAGTAAAAAAATTTACATTAAAAAACGAAACTCCATGTGCCCCTCCTTTACATATACACCTTTCCTGTGCCACTGTAGAGCTCACTTCCCCTGCAGTGTGACTCTGTCCCCCATTCTCCTCCAGCAGGTAGGTGCTGGGTAAGTAGGAGGCTAAAGAAAATTCATATAACTTGAATTCCTCCTCTCACATGACATTTTGACTCATAGAGGAGCTATGCAGACAAATAGCCCTTAGGCTGTCATCTACAAATACAGGGTGAGCCGTATCTTTCAGCTCATAATTCCTCAGGACAAAAATCTAGCTTTATGTTCAAGTTAATAGGTTGAAAATTTCTTAATATCAGCCTCAACTCCTAAACTATATAGACAGGTTTCTTAAATCACTGTCTCAGGCTGATCATTGATCAGGTCAGGGTGAGGTCAGATTCACATCCTTCACTGTTCTTTGGTGCAAAGAGTAGATAAGGTATAAAACATCTCACCCTCATTCCATCCCCTGTAATAATAAAACTCCTTCATTTTGTAGTAATTTCAGTATGTGTTCAGCAAAAATATGCTCACACTGAATCTAATAAATACTTGGAAAATTAGAGTTTCTTTCAAAAGAAATAAAATTTTAGGCAGAAATTCTAGGACTACTTCAATATCAACAGGAAAGTAATCAACACTGGGCACAAATAACCTCCTATCTTGATTACTTGCATGCACTTTTCACTTAAGAAAAAAAACAAAGTATTCATAAACTTCTTGGACAAAAGCCAAAAGTAATAAGCAAACACATAGTCACGATTATGGAATCTTTTTCAGGCATATGACTGTAGGTGTCACACAGTTTTACTGAGATGTGTCACATTTATCAAACATGTCATAGAATCATGGAATAGTTTAGATTGGAAGGCACCTTAAAGATCACCTAGTTGGAACCCCCCTGCCACAGACAGGGACACCTTGCACTAGACCAGGTTGCTCAAAGCCCCATCCAACCTGGCCTTGAACACCTCCAAGGATGGGGCATCCACAACTTCTCTTGGCAACCTGTTCCAGTGTCTCACCACCCTCAGTGTAGAGAATTTCGTCCTAATATCTGATCCAAATCTACGCTCTTTTAGATTAAAACAATTATCCCTCATCTTATTGCTACACTCCCTGATAAAGAGTCCCTCCCCGTCTTTCCTGTAGGCCCCCTTCAGATACTGGAAGGCTGCTATATGGTCTGCCCAGCACCTTCTCTTCTCCAGGCTGAACAACCCCAGCTCTCTCAGCCTGTCTTCATAGGAGAGGTGCTCCAGCCCTCTGATGATCTTCGTGGCCCTCCTCTGGACCCGCTCCAACAGGTCCGTGTCCTTCTTATGCTGGGGGCTCCAGAGCTGGATGCAGTACTCCAGGTGGGGTCTCACCAGAGCAGAGCAGAGGGGCAGAATCACCTCCCTCGACCTGCTGGCCACCCTTCTTTTGATGCAGCCCAGGATGTGGTTGGCCTTCTGGGCTGCGAGTGAACATTGCCAGCTCATGTTGAGCTTCTCATCAACCAATGCCCCCAAGTCCTTCTCCTCAGGGCTGCGCTCGATCCATTCTCTGCCCAGCACATGCATGTGCTTGGGATTGCCCCAACCCAGGAGCAGGACCTTGCACTATCAAATGATCAGTTATTCTTTGGACAAAAAGAGCATTGTTATTCAGAAAAAGAATTTTCTATTCAATGAAAATTCAGATTGGGAAATGTTTTCATATCAAAATTGGATGAGGAAACAGTTTTAGGACAGTTAAACTACTTTAATTATATAAAATATAAGCAGCTGGGTTTGACTATTTTAATGTAATTCCTGATAATTTTTTCTTTTCAAACAGAAAAATAAAACCTGACAACTCCAAAAATATAAAATATTAGTTTAACAGTTTTTGAGTATAAATTACATAAACACATATTGCCAAATTTAATATCATAATTTTGACCAATACATATTGGACCAAATACTATTCTCTGATGGAATATTGAATATCAACAAATATTGTAATGGCTTTGAGGATCAGAAATTGGATGAAAGAGAATGGAAGTAGAAAAAAATTGCACAAATTGGCATTCAGTGGATGTTCAGACAGTGTAATTTACATGTATAGGAGACAGAGGGAAGTCATTAAAGGAAAAGCAAATTATGGGATAGTGTAAGTCAAAATCTGTTCCCTTAGAACTTTAATTAGCTACCCTCATCATTGCTTTTCTCTTGTAGGCGCTTCTGCCCCATCTCATTCAATCTACACCAGTCTAGTGCAGCACCTAAATTCAGGGATAAATTACATGTTTTAATAAATACCCCTATTTTCTGACAGGCTCAGACTACAGCTTGTCACTCTTTATAATGTTGCTAAAGTTAGGCCAGCTTTGATGGAAGATTTGCTTACCGCAGCCGTGATTTATCTGTCTTGGAAGCACGATCTGAGGCAAGCTCCTTACATTTTGTGGAACTGCAATGAAACTTTTATGGCAGCAAATATTTATTTTTTTAAGGATTATTTTATTTGATTAAATACAACAGTGCATACTGTTGCACACAGCATGATTTATATGGTGTGTCTGACACTACATTTCTTTCATACTGTCCATGCCATTTCAGCTTTCGATGTACCATAGGCTGTCATTTGTGGGTTTGAGTTAATAGTTCATTCATAAGTATAAGACACTTTATGGTCGTCAGCAATCATTCCATGATGTCTTTAAGGTCTGGAAAGCATCACTAGATCAGTTTACACTTGATTTATATTTTCAAGGCTGTCACCACAACAACAAGGTCTAGGATGTTGTTTATTTATTTGTCAACTGAAAGCTGAGATTCTTGAACACTGTTCCTGTGCAAGGGGTGAAAAATATTTGGGACTGACTGTGTGCAAAAGTTTTTCAAAGGACAACATTATCTTCAGCCCTGGTCTTTGTGGCCATCTTCTCTATCATTATCAATTTTTCTACATAATTTTTGACTACCAGCTCTGGATGCATTTTCTTATATTGATTTTACCAATCCTATAAAGCATGTCATATTCCTACTCCTACTCACCACTCCCACAACCACATTGCCATTGTCTCACTCGGCCAACTCACTGTAGCAGGAATTCAGAATGAGTCAGTTTTCTGCTCAAAACCATGAACCTTTCTGGAATCACTGCTTGCCAGGAAACAAAGCTTCCTCCTATGCATACAATTTTATTCTTAAATATGCAGATAGGCATTCAGAGTCCATTTGGTTTGAAATGGCCAAGGATGCAGGATGAACCAGCGTGCAAGTGTGCCTGGTGCATCCTCCCCCAGGCTGGGCGGGGGACGGAGCTGCTCCCTGCACAGCAGACCCTGCCCCAGGGGCAGGTCCCAGTCGCCAAAGCCAGCATCAGCCATAATGTCAGGACAGGGATGCTGGAGCAGGTCTTACAAGGTACGGCAGCAGTTTCCCATTTAGCAAGTATTAATAATACGCAGGGGAAAAAGATTTTAGAAGACAAATAATGAATTAAGCAATAAATCTCTTGTCATCTTCCTTTTTGTTTCTCAATGCCATTCTCTCAAGTAATCTATCAAATCACAGTAAAAACATTTGGGTCTAGTGATCACACATTATCATCTTCTCCACTATAATAACAATTAACAGTGCAGTTTTAATGTTCTCATATATGAAGAATGTTTCAGCTTTTATCAAAACAAGAGAAAAAATAGTAAAAGAATTGTGAACTGCTTATGAGACACGACCTGCTAACATTCGCTGTGACTCTTTGGCAAGTCACTCAATCTCCCCTTCTGATTTTTCTTTTTATAATAACTTATCTNCAATTATATAATAAAATACATATAATAATATACTACCAATTGAGCATTGAAGTAAATGAAACACAACATTTTAACTGAATTTCTGTTAAAACAATTAAAAATTAGCATGATTTGTAAATAGGCTTCCTCAAGGTTTTATTTTTAAAAAATAAATTTTTTAAAGCTTGCTTAACTTTCAAATTAATAGCATTTTACTGATATTCCTTTAAGTGTCTTTTAATTTCTTTATTCTCGAACCATAGGCAGTTGTTAGAACTTTTACGAGATCTGAAATGAGCAATATTTGAATATAAACCACTACATCGGGGAAACCTTTAACAAAATTGAATTCATTAGCTTAAGTTGTAACTGCAATATAAACAGGCATACATTAAATACTCTAATCACCCTGTCTTTGCAGTTACCTTTATGTTCATAGTTACAATAAGGTAAATTTACAGCTCCACAGAAATTGCCGGCAGCTCAATGCCTTGAAACACTTGCAATGTTAATCTAAACTTAGAGCAAACTGATGTAAGAGATGCCTTCCCAGAGCCCTGGTGAGGGGTGATGCCCGTGGAGAGCTGGCATGGCTGGGATAAGTTCACAGGACCAGAGCAACGGGGTGGTGCTTGTGGCAGTGATGGGTCAGCAGAGACATTGCTGGTCACTGCCTGGCTGGAGGAGATAGGAGCTGCTGGTGTCACTTGTGTTGCTTTCTCAAGAAAGCACTGGGGCAGAAGACCAGCCTGTGTATGGTGGGGAGAGGAGGAAAAAGTCCCCGTGCCTTGCCCAAAGGAGAGGAGAGGTGAGAAAGGAGCACGAGCTTGTCTGCTGCTGTCTTCTCCATGCTTAGACTCAGACCCCCGTTGATTGGGAATTATGCCACTACAGGTGAGAATGAATGAACTCAGGGTGTTATTAGAAAGGAATCACTTAAAATTTAATTTCAGTTTTGAGGACCAAATCACGAGACATGTTAAACATGTGCAACCACTTGGCCCTTTGGGATGGATCCAACATCCTAAAACTTCATTGCTTAGTCCACAGCATGTTAAATCAAATGTGTCACAAACTATAAGTAAAAGACTTTTTACCTATGCGTGCTATTGCCATGACATGTTGGAGAAGTCTGACATAGGACTAATTATTTTTAGTTGCTAAAACTTATAAGGTTTTAGAAAAAGTTTAGGGGAGGGGATAAAGATGCGGGAAGAAAATGTTGAAAGAAGAAATAGATAGAATCAGGCATCACTTGGAAATCTTTGCTTACAAGGGTACTATTGCTTAGACTACAAAAATACTGTTTAAAGGTCTGTCACCCTCCCACTTTGTCTTTATTCATTGTTTCTTCACCGCTTCTTGGTGTATTTGATCTTTATTGTCCCCCCTGCCTATGCCTCTTCACGGCTTGTTCTCAAAACAGAGAGATACTTTATAGGCAGTGCCACCAGCTTATTTGAATTTAAGGTAATGGAAGCAAATAACATTTTAGTGGCAGAGAAATGAGTCCAGAACACTTACAGCTTATGCTTTTATATATTGCTATACTGCAGTGTTAAAAATGATGGCCTGTAATTACTCTAAAATACAATTTCCACTTTGAACATGCTAGAAAATGCCTTCTACTAGGTGACCTCTTAGCTCTTGACCTCTGTTCTTGTAAGCAGTTGTGAATAGTCATCTGGAAAGATTGCACGTATTGCTACTCTTCCTGCATGTGTATATGACTACTGACACCAAGGACTACATCGGAGTGACCCTTTAATGCTCCTATGCTGGGCAAACCATATTTCATTTTTAATTTAATATGGAATAGGATTTAATAATAATCTCAGAATGAATTTGGGAAGGAATGTAAAGTCTAAATGAGGAGAAACCATTCACTGAAAAACATTCAGATAACATACAGTTTTATCAACTCTGGGAATTTTACTGCTATGCAAATGAAGAATTTGCATGGTGATGTGTTTTTTGGAAAAATGATTTGTAGTGCACAGTCTTAAAAATATCCCTATATACAAGTCCTTATATTCATTTAATGAAAGTCTTTATTCATGTCATTGCTACTCATTTTAAGGGTACATGAAGTGACATAAATACCTATGTTTCCTCTTATCATTGGTTTTAGTGTATCCAGTGAAAGAATTTAAGACTGCATCAACCAAACTTGTTATAAAATATTCCACTGAAAATATTCAATCTAGCACTCAAAAACATTTCATCCTCATAAAAACGGACTGCTAATGAGATCACAAAGTTCTGAATGAGAGCCAGAAATAAAATCAGACTAATCTAATAACTTCTTCATGAAAATTTTAAAAAAAGACAAATTAATTTAGTTAAATTAAGCATGCTCATAGTCTAGGGTAAGAAACTTCAGAATGGTCCATTCACTTTTCTCTAGTAAACTAAGTGGAAATCACAGATATCACAAAATGGCTGAGGCTGGAAAGGACCTCTGGAGACTGCCCAGTCCAACCTCCCTGCTCAGAGCTGGGTCACCTACACCAGGCTGCTCGGGACCGTGTCCAGGTGGGTTTTGAATATCTCCAAGTAGGAAGACTCCATACCTCTTCCAGCAACCCGTGCCAGTGCTTGGTCACCCTCACAGTAAGAAAGTGGTGTCCTGGTTTCAGTTTGTGCCCATTGCCTCTGGTCATGTCACTGGACGCCACTGGGAAGAGTCTGGCTACTTCTACTTTGAACCCCCCCATCAGGTACTTATATACATTGACAAGATCCCCCTGAGTCTGCTGTCTCAAGGCTGAACAGTTCCAGCTCTCTCAGCTTGTACTGGATTTCTGTCAGCTCATTTTTCCACCTGCTCAACACTAAACCCATCATCTCATCACAGAAGGCGATCAGGTTGGTTAACCATAATTTCCTCTTCATAAAGCCATGCTGACTGTTCCTGATCACCTTCTTTTCCTTCAGGTGTCTGGAAATTACTTGCAGGAAGGCTTGGTCCATTCCCTTCCCAGGGACTGAGCTGAGGCTGACCACACCAGGTTCCCCAGATCCTCCTTCTTGCCCCTCTTGAAGGCAGAAGTGACGCTTGCTTTCTTTCAGTCCTTAGGAGGCTCCCCCAACTGCCATGACATTTCAAGGATTGAGAGTGCCCTTGCAATGACACCAGCCAGGTCAGCACTTATGGGTGTGTCCCATCAGGTCCCATGGATTTGTGTATGTCCAGTTTGTTTAAATGTTCCCTAACTTGATCCTCCTCCACCAAGGGTAAATCTTCCTTGTTCCAGGTTTTCCCACTTGCCTCCGGGGCCTGGGATAACTGAAGGTCAGTCTTATCAGTAAAGACTGAGGTGAAAATGGGTTGAGGACTTCAGCTTTTCCATGTCTTTTGTCACCAGGTCTTGTCCCTGATCTGGTCAGCCCTGGAGAGCATGGAGGGCGTGCTCGCATACATGCATGGAGCATGTACATGCAGTAGTGTAGGGGACTTGGTTGTGTGCTGATGTGGAACCTGAACAACCCTTTTATACCCATATTGAGTCTCTCTCAATACTTTCTCCATTGTGTCGGTGATGCCCTGGCTCCAAGGGAGGTGAAAAGCCATCTGGCAGCCATCTTTTCCCTCCGTCTCCTCACCTGCCGGGGCACAGCCTCTGCTTCCCCCTTATCATGGGTTATACCCCGCCTGGCAGAACCTGCTCCCATAAGGGGCATCCTGTGAGCACAGTCCTGCAAAGAAATGTCACAGATGCAGCTCAGTGGACTTAGCAGTGGCACCTGGTACAGTAGACGAAGAGCTGGAGGGAGGCCACCTGATGCACAACTTGTTTGTGCCGTATAAGACAGGGCCAGATGAAACATATCTCGTCTATTATGGGATTTTTCAGGTCTGGCAACACAGAGAAAACATCGTGGATGCTACTGTCCCATTTTTCCTCCTGCTCCTTGTTTTTCCCATTTCTCTGCTCATCTTTAAGATGTTTTCCACAGCTTGCTACCTACAAAACAGCTAAAAGGATAATTCATCTGGGTAACCTGTGGACACATCTATTTGTACACGATTTCAGCTGCTTTGAGGGGTTGATTAAGCTGGAAAACCAGTCATGTGGGAAAACCAGCATTTCGCAGACACAATGAGGAAGGTAGGATACTCTGTTTCTGGAGATGCACAGTCAAGAGCTGGGAGATTTTGGCACTTACTGAAACAAATAATAGCTTTTGAACATTTGCGATGGCTCCTGAATATATTTTGATTACAGTGTGAGCATGATAATAAAGGAGTCCCTTGAGAGAGAAAAGATCTGGATTCAAATATTAATATTGTTTGGCTGGGAACTGATTATCTCTCAAGCAAGAGCTGTTAGGTTTCTCATTGATAAACCTTTCTGCTGGCTTGTGGAAAGAGTCAGTTGGGGTTGCCCTCTGCAAACAGGGTGCTGAGCCCTGCTTCAGGCAGAAACAACAGCTGCTCCCACACTGGTCAGTGACAATCTCCCTTTTAGCCTCCAATGTGACTTCTGATTTTGATCACAGACACTTTGTGTTTCGCTCTTCTTTCCACTCCTTTTCTTGATTCCTGTAGGCATCACTGGTGTACACTGTGATTCCAGATCCCAGCACTGCCCATCAGTTGAGATATGCTGGGTAGCAGTATCAGGTCTGCTAATACAGGGAAAGATATCAGTTTATTACACTGTGTCTGTTTTATTGCACTGGCTTGCAGAGTTCAGGAGGAGCTGGACCTACAATCAAAAGACTTTTCTTCATTTTAAAGGGGTTCTGAAACTTTAGTCTGCTTTTTTTGGATAGAGACAGAAGTCTTTCTTTCCATTTTGTACCTTGTGATCAACGGCTGGGTTTGTGGACATGATACTTGTATAAAAACGTGAATATCTTTAATTTGTTGTCCAAAAAAAACAAGTTTCAGAAATTAAGAAGGTCTTGGAGCGCTGCTACAGGCAACTGACAATAAACAGATGAGAACAAGTCAATACTTGCTATACCATTGTTAATTCTGCCAGCTGCATCATAAGTGTTTTGATAGCTGCATGATTTTTTTTGTTGTTCAAGCCCACTTCCGGGGCCAAGATTTTTAATACTTTATTAAAAAATAAATACATTGTTACTGAAAAAAAGCTGTAAATGAGAGGCCAGCTGCCCTTGAAGTCTCAGTACTCAGTCAGCACTCTTCCCCAAACTGTACAATCTTTTTTTTATATATAATTTCATAAATTTTAAAACAATCAGATGATTTTTGAATCTTTGGCACTGACAAGGCTAATATTACATTATTCTTTTAGAGCTTCAGAGATTTTTTGAATGTTCTCAAGCTGCAAAACAGTTCCCCCATTCGTAATGTTAGTACAGTTCATAAAAAAAAAATCCATTAACATTAATGAGGTAGTTAAATAAAAAAAAAACACTATAAGAAAATCTCTAAAAATTATATAGCTGTTTTCCTGCTACTAGTCACTCAGCCACTCTTTATAGAAATTCAATAAGTTTCTTTTACAAAGCTAGAATCAGAGCACTGAAAAAAAACAAAGCTGAACCTTGGCCTCTGTTCCTTCAGAATTGTCTTTAAAAGAAAAAAATAGAAAAAAAGGGAGAAGTTTTGCACTCTAGCAGCTTCATCAGCTTCTCTCTCCACAAAAGTTGGTTTATCAAATATATTGTGCAGCTTCTTCATCCATTCAACAGAGACAAATCTGCCTCTCGTTTCTTAAACGTTATTGGAAAACATTATGTAGACATATTGTAAAAATTAGAGAACACAGCAGCACCACCATTTTGTATACAAAGTGTATACAAAATGTACACACAGATATAGTCAGCAATTAAGTAGCTTTTAGATGGTCTGCAAAATTAAAGCACCTTGGTCCTCTGATTCCCCTGTTTACCTACATCCTATATGTAGCATAGTGAAGCTTATCAGGTTCATCTGGGTTACTAACAGACATAAAGTCAAGCACATGGAAAAAACTGAGGGTAGGGCAGAGTTCAGAGTCAACTGAAATGATTTTGCCTTTGAGAAATAAGGCATGCATACCTAATAGTAAAATTAGGATAGCCTAGCAAAATGAAATATATGTAGGTATATGTATACAGTCTCATACTAATAATTAATTTGTCTTGTAAAGGGTAAGCACTGTTGAAAGTACTTTAAAAAATTACTAACAACCTCAGATAGAGGTTGCTGTCAAATAGAACAGAACTAACTGCGATTGAGACCTGTAGCAGTAATTGATATAAACATTGACATTAATGCTGAGATACTTACATGGAAGAATTCAGCACCTCATAAACCTCTTTCCATGCAAAAACTGACCTTTTAAGCTAATGACAGAGTTGCCTGCCTCTTGCATGGGAACTCAGTATAGTCACCACTGCTTGTTCCCAAACTGCCAGAACAAATCCCTTTTCATCCTTTTCCTATATGCTTTTTAGGACACTTGCAGCTCATGATAATGATAAAAAAATAAAAAAAAGGAATACAGTTAGTTCTTTAATCAATAAAATGTCCTTTCCTGAGTCTTGTCTGAATAGTTTGTGCTAGAAATTGGCTGAGATCACTGCAAATCCGTACAATAAAATAACGACGACCAGTTCCTTTGTAGAAAATGAAGCAATAAAGAGCTTTTGTGTTAGCTTTATCTTTTTATTGATAGATACCATACTGGAGACCACACACATTACTGTTATATATGAGAAAAACCATAGCTCTTTCAACAGACAAAAAAATAACGTGCAGTTGATTCATCGGCTCCTTTAAGAGGACTGGCATCTGGACCACATGCACTTCAAAGTCAAATGCTATACTGAGATGTGCTGCTTTGAAGTACAGCTGCTGATCCAGACAAATTTTGGAGCCTAAACCAGCATATGAATCTGCTGTACTCTGAAAAAAAAATCTATTTCAGATGCCAGTTTTGACTCATTTTAGAAAATTGCTGTCTGGATCGGCTGAACTTCAAAGCAGAACATCGCAGTGCAGCATTTTCCTTTGAAGTGCAGCTAATCCAGATAGTGAGTTTTCTCCCCCTCCTCTTTTTCAAAGTAGTTAAAATTGGCATCTGACCTTACCAATATTTCTCCTCACTCTCTGCACATTCTTCTTCCCCTTTCCCTTATTTCTTCTTCTTTTGACCTCCCTGAAAAAAACAGCAATAGTCACTATCTTGTTAGCTCCTGCATTACCAAAGCTACCATAAAGAAGGTGGTTGTGGGAATAGCCTATATCAAGTCACATAATGGACAGTGGCCAATTACTGCACATGGTTTGCCATAAAGGTTGTTAATAAATAATGCTTAATTTTACCATCCAAGAAAAATAAAGCTCAAAATAAATCTCTGGTAAACGCTTGTATTTAGATCATTGATAACCACATTTCCCTGGTTCTGCTAACACATATTAATGGTTATTAGCACTGGTTTTAAAAGTAGCTGGGCTTAGTAGCATTTCAACTTTAAGAAATTTTAAGCTATTTTCTCACAGAAAGTTCTCCTTCGCAGTCAAGTCAGAAAGGCCTTAAGAAAATGGTTTTACTGGAGAAGGCACATGATTACTACAGGCAGAGTTCACACAGCTTCTGGCAAGGGGAGCCAAGGGCAAATGCTCACCAGGACAGGACAAAAGAAGAGCTAAGACCTGGGTGGCCAGGGGGACCTTCCTGCAGTGGAGTCGACCATGTTTCAAAGCAATCTCTTCCTTACCCATATTGTTGCCCATCCCACGATGTAAGGGAGGCCAAGGGGAAGGAATTTCCCTCTGGAGAAGTGCAAAAAAGTCAAGAAATTGTTATTCTCTCTTAGTAAAGGCAAATCAGGGAAGGTGCTCTTCATATTGAATATAATCATGGTGCTGGCTGCTCAAACGACCAGCTACTAAAGAAAAGTCTTGAACAGACTAACAGCTTTCTATATTACACTGACCTGTCAAAAGGTTTTGAACTTGCTGAGAAGTACTGAATCCTCCTGACTCTTTTTTGCAGGTGGCTCATTCGATCCTCGTAGGAGTAAACCTCTGAGGAGAAGGAAGCAGGCTGAACAGTCCTCAGGACAAACCCAGAGGAACAGGAACATCTGGTTTTATAAACAAAAACAAATCCTGAAAAAAATAAAAAAAAAGGTAAGCTCTAGCCCTGGACAGTGTTTGTGGGTTGTATGTGGAAGAGGCTTATATTTTCTGAGTGCCTTAAGTCCTACCAAAGCAACATCACTTTGCAGACAAAATGCGGGAGCAGGGTGTGGAACACATGGAGAGCCACAGCACCTGCCGGGCTGCTCAAGCCACATGCACAAGAAAGGGACATGGATTTTCCTAGCCCCTCTGTGCTCGGATCTCTGCAACAGGCATCACCTCACAGGTCATGGGTGAAGGCAGCTGATGTCTGTGGGGTTTGACAGAGAAGCCCGGGAGACACTAATTGTTACTTCTCTCCTCCTAGCTGGGAGAGAAGGAAGTAGGATCTGTGCCCTTACACCGAATGATGTAAATAGGTGAAAGAGAAAGAAACTGCTTATTTTACGCCTGCAGCCAAATGAATGAAAATCTATCATGCATTTCAACATTGCCATAATCTATATTTGCAATAATCCAGGTGAATGTGCCCAGGGCACCCTTTATTCTGACAGTTCCCAACTTCTAACTGAGTGAGTTTCCCACTCTCAAGACCTTTTAGCAACGCTCCTGTCTTATACACACATAAGGGATGCTCCCATTTGCTACTAAATTAAAAGGCAAATCATGAAGAAATGCTGAACTCTGTTCAAACTGCAAAGACGAAGCAAAAAAACCCACCCAAACACATGCTAGTACCAGAGGACAATTTAATGACAGCATCTCTCATTTGATGAGAAATAACTCTGGAGAGAGAAAGCACTGGGCAATGACCAGCATTTTATTTACACAGGTCATGAGACATGTCATTTGGGTGATCTGTTCTTGTCAGGGAGTCCTTAATTAGAAAATTCCTAGAGAGAGCTCCTGCTCCCACTAGGTGCTTATTAAAGTCTAAAGACAAAAGGAGTTAGTAGAAAAGCCTGAGGAATGGACGGACAACTCAGGTTACACTGGAAGGCAAGAGTCAGCTGCTGCTAGCATAGGGAGAGGCACTCAGGATGGGATGCTGGATTTTGAATGAAAAACTCTCAGTGCTGTTATTAGTGAGTATTTTTAGCATTAAAAAAATCTAATTGGATATATATAAATATTTTAAGCTTGTTTAAAAGACATTTTATGGTTTGCTTACAGTAATACTCCCAAGCTTAATGTAAAACTTGCTATAAAATATTCAGCAGCCTTTTTATAACTAGTCTTAAAAACAATTTAAAGTCTTACTGTTTTATTTTTAATTATTTTTAAGTCCATGTACTTTAGTCCTCAGATAAAGGGAACAGGCGTTTGCAATTGTAATTGAAATTGTATTCTGAACTATTTTCAGAGGCTTTGGTGAATTGAGTATGGGGGGCAGAGAAAGGAATTTCCTCAGCTCCTAACTCCCTCCATTACTGGAATTCTTTAATTTTAGCTTTTATTGCCTTTTTAGAGACCAGGCTAAGCCCTGTGTTTAAGATCAAGTTTACCATCACACAGTAAATGTCATCTATATCCTTTGCTGGGGATGTGGGGGATAGGACTGTAATCCTGCATTTGCTAAAAGATAGCCTTTTTCCAGCAGGCATTTGTGATTTCTATCGTCTGTGATCAAGAACTGCATTGCACACTGATTTTGAAGTATCTCTCAGATACTTTTAAAACTATAACCATAACCAGTTTTATATGCATTAAAAAATACTGTAAGTATCACTAATCTGTAGCCTGTCTGCTTTGTAGCTGGTGTGGCTGGGACTGAATTTCTATTTATTTATTGATACCTTCCACTGGTATGAAGATGAAGATGCTTATATTTATACACGGATTATGCTGGGAGTAAGTATGAGTTTGATTGTTAAAGAGCTCCACAAGAAGAATGTATGCATAGTCTGACTTTATTTACATCCTCCATAATAATATTTCTGATGCTTCAACAGTAATTTTCCCATATCACAGTATTATGTTAATATAGTACTTTCTTTCTTTTGCTCTTTCTATAGCAAGCTTGTAATTTAATTTCCTTATACTGTTATACATACAGTCAACTCTGGCTTGGGCAAGAGCTTCTGCAACGTGCCTTAATTTTAACTGCATGCTAATCCTGTTACCAGTCAGTAGAAACCTGATTTCATTCTTAAGAGGAGCAAGCATTGTAAGTATCATTTCTCAAATAGCCATATTATCCATCTCTTTTTTATTTCCATAGTTCAGCAGTATTATCCATATCAAACATTTTCCAAGGAATTTTAATTTTTGATAGAGAAGTCTGTACACTATTGCCTAGTTATTAACATTTAAATTGTCAGTATTCATGACTGAAGAGAAACAAATGGCTTGTTTAACGCAGTGCTCTGAATGCAACACTGATTTTGGCAGCCGCTGCATAGCATGGTGTCATGAAGTGAAAAGTGAGGAGCCACAAAAAGCGGACGTAATAATGCAACTTGGCCAAATGGAGAAAATACGTATCCATCATGTGTATCCTGTGTAGCTGCAAAGTGAAAATTGGAGAGGGAAAATGTGCAGATAGATAAAACTGTCGTAAAGATAATAAGGAACATGTTTAAAACCTTCTGTCTGTGTGGCCACCATTCAGGTCTTCCTTTCTTGTAAACATGTGTTTTTGTAATGGAGTGGTCATCTGCTCAGAGGCATTTACATTAACCTCAGCATCAGGCATAGGAAGTACTTAAGGCTTTAGCTCTACTAGCTACAGCTTCAACTTGCAGTGAATCATTATATTCAGGGCAATTCCAGTACCACATGGTTGGGTAAAAAATCACTGATGACTTCATGACTCAAAGAAAAAGAGAAATTTAGAAATCGTAACATTAATTTATTTTATTGTAAGCTGGTTCTTATTTAAAGTTCTGCCTTTTTTTTCCTTCAGAGTTAGAGTTAAATTTCCAGCAGTCTTTAGGCTGGGAATCAACAGTGTTTTATAATTGTTTGAGTCCAGGAGCTGAGCATCTAGGAAAAAAAGGTCTTGTTGGACTTCTGAACCAGTTTGTGAATTAACACAAAATATTTGCATGCCCACTTAGATGCTGAGTAAGAACTCAGAGAACTGAAACTCTTCTTGCAGATAATTAAATTTTACTCTTTTGGACAATATTCTGCTCTTGAGGAGCATGGTATGGAGCAACTCAACTGGCTCCAGCATGGTCAGCACAGGGCTGGATCCAGTGACTCACCGAGGAGGTGCTGTGTCTTGGCATTGCACCCCGCGGTGCTCCAGATTGTTGGAAGAACTATAGCTGGGAAACAACGTGGATAAATACCAGGATCTTTGGCATGGCACTCTGCCAGGTCAAGCGAGCAATCCAGACACCCAGAACACCGTTCAGAGACTGAATTAGGTCTGTGAGGGCTGTCTAGGTTCCAGCAGAGTGTGTCAGTTTTGGCTGGTGGCCGCCCGCCCCAGCCCCAGGCTGGCTCCCAGCAGGCAGAGGCACCCAGCTGGCCATCAGCACACCACCGTCCAGCGCTTCCAATAACGGGAAGACGGCTCAGTAACACATAAGCGTGCAGCCACCTGAGGTCTAGACAGCGTCACCCTCCTGGGGTGTGCATTTCATGAAAGCAGTGAGAATGTTTTCATTGCAGGCTGGCCTTGCCAGTGGTTCAGCTGTGTTCGTGCAGCTAAACCTAAGCTTGCAAAGCAGTGGTGGCCCAGCCTGGTGTCCTTACACCAACAAATTAGTTAATTGCCAGCCCAGAAAAACCACTCACACAGCACAGCTAAATGTGGCAGAGTTTTAGCAAACTTGGTTTTGAGACCCTACATAGGCTGAATAGCTTAAGAAATCCTGGAGTGTCACTATGCTGAAAACAGTTACCTGAGCCCCAAAGTTAGGACTAACCCAAAACTTCCACTGAATTCCTTTGACATTACATTTTTAAATGTACTGAACTCCTCTCTTCTCTCCAAAATGTGAGCTGTAAATAGTAATAGGAATGATATAAAACAAGGTCTGCTTTTTCACCAAGTGCTGTGGAGGAGCACTGAGGAGACAGCTCGACAAAAACATCGCATTTCACAAGATGGTTGCCTATGGAATAGCTGTAAATGCAAGTAAGCTTTATTTTTATTTTTTTTCTTCTTTGCCTTTGAATTGTTTTGACTTTCACAGTGATTCTGCCTCATGCTGTAATCCCCATCAGCTCTGAGACGTGCTATTTTAGTGCAATCATTTGGTGACTGCATCTTTAAATAGGTGTAGGAGTCCCATCTGATTAACCATTTGTAACCTTTTTTGCTTTAGAAAAGTTTGACTGTTAAGTCAATAAACTTTTAACCTGGCTAATAACTACTAGTTGCCATTCAGTTAATGTGACCAACTTGTGTGCTCTTAACATTTAGTGTAAATAACTTTCATTAAATCCCTGAGAGTAGATGATTGGGGAGATGACATAGCATTAGTCTGATTTCCTAAGGAAATGGTGCTTATGAGTCACACGTCTCATCTGTCCACCAATACATCTTCTTCAGTAATTTTTCAACTCAGTAATAAATTTAATCTGAATTTGAGACAAGCAGCTGTCTCAAAAACATTAAATTCCTAATTATTTTTTTAATAGGTGATGGGTACAGGGAACTAATGGTGCCTTTGGGGGAATAACTGCATCCTGAGATGAAAAATTATCTGTTCTGCTGGTCCTAGTGATGTACTGAGCTCCTGTAAGACATGGCACTTTCCTGTTCCCCAAGTTCTTAAAGGACCTGGAGAAGACTGAAGCTTGTACGAATTCAGAGGACATGAGGGGAACAGGAGACAGTGTGGGGAAGAGGGATGTGCAAAGAAGGAAGAACGAAAGGGCATATGAGGAAGGACATAAGCACATAGAGATGGAGAGGTATCTGGGGCAGATAGTTCTCTTAGAAAAGGTGAAGGAGATACAGGAGTTAATCAGGGTTATTTGCAAGCATAAGACATTGCAGGGTAACTTCTACCCCCAGGCTGTCAGGGTGGATCCTGGTCCCAATATTTTTTTCAGTCTACATGAGGGAGGTGCTTTTGTGTGTATAGGCTGTTAATGTCCCCGTGCAGTGAGACAAGAATATGAAGTCAGGATTGCCATCAGGAATCAATAGCTAAAATTTGTCCTTTGTATGTAGAATTCAGAGGGGAAGGCTGGGGGATGAGAATGTGGCATCTTAAAGTGTATTATGAAGATTTACTTATCTGTCATGTTCATTCATTTATCAGAGTTCAGTTTCAGTATAAAGCAGATTCCTACGGAACGCAACATTGCTTCTTTAATTAACAAATCAACCCAGGAATGTAAATTAACCAGCTTCTACTTGGTGTATAATTTTTCATGCTCCAAAAAGAAAGCAAAACTGCACAGTCAAAACTTTTATGTGTTTGGTTTTTGCATTCATATAAAAATGCTTGCTAGTGCATTAAGGTGGACAGTTTGGGAAGTGCAACTATCAGAAAAATGATTACTTTATGGCTTCAGTAATTCCAAGGCTCCAGACATGGGAGCTGATATGAAATGATAGAAAGCACCATTATTTAATTCTGTCACTCTCTAAGGAGAAAATGAGGGTTCATTGTTGGGTTGTTATCTGGGTTGGGTTTTTTCCAGAATATGAAATAGACAAATAGTTGATGAGATATTTGAGGAAGAAAACAAAATACAGGGAAGTCTAATGAACAAAACACGACAACTTATGAACTCATGCTTCCCTAACAGACAAGTGAGAAACAACTATCCTATCTGGGAAAACACTACATTGCTGTATAGTCGGGCTTGGGTAAAGAATGGCCAGAAACTCACTGCCTGAAATTAAATTTCAAATTAAAAAAAAAAAAAATCTACAGCACATAGTGTGACAGAAAAGCAACGTTTCAGAGTAAAGAGGTACCCACAAGTATATTGAGTCCCTTTTCATAAAATCTAACAGTGTTAAAATGATGTGTAAATAGATGCCATTTTCCTCTCAACTGACACATTATTTATCCAAGTACTACCTCTATTGCCTTTTGTTACACAAAAGCATAGTCAACTCCTTTTAGTCTATTGCAATTTAGTAATTCTTAGTTAAATGAATGTTCTCCCCTGTATGATCAATAGCCTAAATGTGGCAGCAAGAAGTTAAACCAATTTGCAGATCAGATCAGTGAGCTTACCCCACAATACAAAATTGTAGACTCCTTTATTATAAAAGTAACATGTATTCATCTCAGCTTGCCAGGTGGTGTTATTCCAGCATATTTATTTAATAATGTGCTAAAAATAGTCAGTGCAATATTAGTATTGTCTGGTTTCTAACAGGCAGCCAGCTCAGCTGAGGTGCGCGTGGCCTTGGAAAAACTACATCTGTACCTTTAATTTTTCATCAGCTCTAATACAAATTCAAGAGCAGGCTTTAATTGGTCAGGTCATAAAGGGATATAATTAGAGACTAGTGGAAGAGGGAAGTTGGAGGAAAGAGGGAGAGTAAACAATGCTATCTATAATCAAGGGCATCATTGAAAATTCAGTAAAGGGAATTCTGCTTAGTTTGGCTTCCTGCGTTCTGCATGCCTGTCTGTGATAAGAGCTGTCTGGGAGTTATTCACCCACTAATAAATCTTCCTTATAGACCTGTAATTCTGCTAGAATAAAATCATAGTTTCATGCACTCTCAGTGTGATCAGTGCAAATCATTCTATGCTTCCTAATGCAAAAGAGACTTTTCAATTGAGAGGCGGTTGTCTGAAACCTAAGGATATCTACAAAAGATAGTAAATGTTTTGTACAACTCCTCTCTCTTACTGCATTGTCTGTACCCTCAGAGTACAGAGTACATTCATACATTTTCTCATACATTTTCTGAAGTGAGCAGTGTTGGGGGGATAGTTTTGTTGTTTCGTGGTTTGTTTTTTTTTTTAACTTTGGTATATGGACTGCTTCTTGTGTTTTTTTGATGTTTGCAGAAAGGTGATATAAACGTATTGTTCCAACAGTCTTTTGAATTATGATATAAATAAAGCTTAAGCAATTAAGGGAAAGTAGGGGAAGGACAGCAAGGTTCTTTGTAGTCAGGCTGTTTGAAATGGTGGTTCTTTCTCCTTAAAAATTCCAGCAGCACAATTTTCTTTAAAAACATGCAAAATGGAGACAGAAGCTTAGTGATGTCAGGTGTGTTTGGCTTCTGGCAAGCGTTGTGAAATCTATAGGTAAAAATACTAGAAAACCTTTCCGTTTTCAGTGACATTTTGGTAGTGGTGCCTATGTGAAGGGCTTTGGTGATCTGAGTAACATTTTTGTGTAAGCAATGAAGTTTTTAGGGAAGCAGATGCTTATCTTCAAAAGAGATTTAGCTGATATCTCAGTGTTGTACTTCCAGAAATTACAGAAAATCAGATTTCCATTAAACTGCATTTTTTTCAGTCAGATTGTTGAAATTCAGCCTTAGTGCAAGTACGAGGATGGAAACTACATTAAATTAAAGACTATAAGCTTCCAGCTAGGAAAAAAAAATGGTCCAAGTCATGTTCTTTTTGATTTTTATAACCATTCTAAAAAAAAATAGTAATCCATTGCAAGTATGTGTGTGGTCACTGTTGTTGTAATTTTTACGTAACCTGCACTTTTTTAGTCCACACAGACAGCATGAAGCTGAATTAAAGATTCTGTGTAACTAGAAAAGGCACAAGGCAGAGGGTGGCAAAACAAGCCCGGCTTGGTTGGGGACAGAATTCCCCACGCCCGGGTTAGCTGCTTGCAAAGCCCTTCTCTTCACTGCGGGCAGAAAGGCCAGGACTTGACCCTTTGATTTTAATATGATGGGTCGGTTAACCAAAACATTTGACTGCTAGAAGCAAGCTCCAATTTCATTATTATCCTGTACAGGCATGCAGAAAAAGAGAGAGTGAAATCTTGTCCTCAGATAAACACATGCAATTTCTACTTAGTTCAATGAGAGTTGTGCATGCTTCACTGAAGGCACAATTGGCTGAATAAGACTAGCTAAATCGACCAGACTTTCAAGATAATTTAATTACATCTCTTTGTATTTAAGAATACGTAGAGTAAACATCATGCTCTAATAGCAACCCTTTTCCTCCCTCCCTCCTTCCAATAAAACCTTTTATTTGATCTCAGAGGTGGACTAGATAAACCATCTTGGGGTCAAATACAAATTAATGTATGTTAAGTGCTTCAGAGGTTCCAGATATTGTTAAAAACAACAGTCAAAATCCTTCAGTCTTCATGCACACTTATAAAAAAGAACTTTGTTTAAAAGATTGCATGATTTATTCCATACTTTTTATTTGGTTGTGCAGAATGAACAAAAAATTGAACCAAAAATCCTGAGATGTAGTACCTTAAAGTTTACCTAAAGTTAACTTAGATAAGCAGTACAGGGGAAAAAAACCCCAACAGTTGTAAGCTCAGATTTCAGAAATCTGCATATTAATTTTGGAATTGCTTAGTAAATTCTACACACTGGAGATGTGAAGGACCTTCAGAAAATGCACTTTAGGGATGTAAAATATTTTAGCTAATGGCAACGTATCCAGTGCCAGACTTTTTAGTCTACTACAACTATTGTACATTAAATGAACCACACTGAAAATGGAATTAGATCTTTGCATTACTCTTACCATCCAGCTATAATTCACTTTTAGATTGCATCATTTTTTCCCAGCAGCACACAAAAAATCATGAGAAGTATTAATCTAATAACACTCTAGGCAATATTTAAGATCATGGGAGATTCAGGTAAACCAATACATTCAGTACATCATTAGTCTGAATGTTAATATTTTCCAGTGTATCATTATACTCTGTATGTTAACAGCTACCACAGAATAGCTTGCAGAAAAGACCTCTCCTGTTCATTCTGGAAGTCTTCTACACTTGTAATACCCTCTACCTGTTAGATGAAAGCTGGAGGGAATGTCACCCAAAAGGGAAGATGTGGTAAATCCCAAAGAAGGGAGTATGATGATGTTTCCACTAGCAGTAACACAGTAAGGCAGAACAACACACAGATGGACAAAACGGTGTCCTTTAATAGCCTGCAGAAAAATCTTACTAAGTTAAGCTGCAGAAAGTGGATTTCTTCCAGGGAAAAGTTGCAACATGATTACCCTTCATTAACCCTTAGGCTTGAGACCTTCTTGGGAAGCTACGTCTACTCAATCCACAATTTTTTTCTGTTCAAGATTGCAAATACTCTGCTAGGAAATGTGGACCTCTGTCTGGAAGAAACTACCACCTCATTTCATTCTCAACACTCTACATATACCAGATAGCACTAGGTTTCCTGTCGCTGCTGACATGACAGGAATTTGTACAAATCATGTACAATCCTGCACTTTGAGGAAAATGCAAGATTTCATAGCCTTCTAAACAACAGAAATGTCATCAATTCACATGAAGATTTTGCAATCTGCAGAAAAATCTATGGGTTTTCAAGGTGAAAGAGACAAAGTGTGTTATGCTTTGAACACAGATTCGAACCACCACCTCCAGCCAATGTTGGTATTTTAAGTGAGCAAGGATATTCCAAAACTTGCAGTTTATATGCTGCAGGGAACCCTTGGTAAAACAATGCTGTGGATCACAACTGTGCAAAACTCATCTGGTCCCAAGGCTATGGTGACTATTATGTCATATCGGAGTTAATAAAGAGCATCCTGCAGGTAGGGACAAGAGGCCCAAGTACCATTACTGACTGCACCAGTAATCACTAGCAGATGCCGAGATATAACTGCTGAGCAGAAGTCCACTCAGATTCATTGTCAGGGCTCTCCATCCTTTGAAAGTTTTCTCTCCTCTTTCCCTTAGTCCAGTACCAGACTATATGCAGCATGTAACTCTGCAACCTACCGCAGACAGCGGTTCGTTACCCCGTGCTCCCATCCTCCAAGTGAGCTCTTTCAGATGTCAGAGAAATCAGGTCCTCATCAAGCAATGACTTGGTTCCTTTCCAGCTGGATCTGATAACATCCTTACCAGGCCAAAACATCTGTTCTGAAAGGAGCCCCTCGTAGAAACAGCTCCCCCTCCTTCCCACTCAGCACTTAAAAGTGCTGTTACACTTAAATACATAAATGGTGTTTATATACTGCTTATACATCAGTTGTACACTGAGGAACAGATTGCCACAGCCCCCACACAGCTGCCACCTAAACCCTGCAGCTTAGAGCCTCTCCGGCTTTTGACAGTCTGAATCCACACATCTCGCTCCACTCGTTGCTTGTGGTCTTGTGCAACCTTCCTTCCAGCATCCCAGCGCTGCCAAGGTGCTGGACCATCTTCTGCCTGACACTGGCCAGGTTGTTTCACACGCAGCACCTAATCCATTACGATGTGTGCAGGACATGCTGGGTCACTGAGTCCAATACCCTCTAATGATCACAGTCACGTCATATATGCTATTTCATAAAATGACCAACCTTCAGCTAAAAGCTGCTTAGATTGCTTGATCCCATTATCCCATTTATTGAAAGGTTATTTTAGAGTCTCATTCCTTTGATGGCTTGAATCTGTCTTCTAATTTCCAAGCTCATTTTATCTCTGGGCAGTTCATACCCATTTGGATTCAGTCTCCATTCTGCTGAAGCTATTCCAGCTTGTATAAATAATTTATTATTCATTGGGCCAAAGATTCAGAAAAAATGGGAGCTTGATTTTGCAGTTGGGGTGCTCAGGATGTTCACTTGGGATGCTTGCATCGATAAATATTTGATTATTTTTATTAAGGGTTTCATCAGGAGACAGCTCACAAGAGAATAACCAGTCAGCCCAGTGACTGGGACATGTGATTTGGTTTAAAGCCCTACTTTAAATTTAATGTAACAAGGATTTTAAAATAGGTCTTTCATCTCCCAGTGAGCACCTAAGCATGGGGCAATGAGGTGAAGCAGGTGTTAGGGAATGGCAGGGGGGAGTCCCTAAGCTAACATTATGTTTTGAATGAGTGCAACTTGACAGTCAACGAACCACAGCACATCTACTGCTCCAGAAGGATCACCTCAGAAGAACAGACTGAAAGTAACCTCCCTCCAGCCTGGACATGTGAGCTAACCTACTGCTGGGGGGAAGAGTGCAATCTTCTACCTTTTTGCAGTGGCTGCTTTAAGCACTTCCATGGCCAGCATCCTACCTTAACTCTTATTCCCATGCCCACAGGTCTCCCCAGACACTGCAGAGGAGTTGGACTCCGGCATGAGGAGTGAGGGAGCTCACTAAGTGGATGGGCACCTAAAAGACTTGGCAATACCAAAGACCATTCAATCCTATGTTTTCATCTGTGATTACACACTGACTAGCACAGTAAGACATTACTTTTGTGCAAATAGTTACAATTAAAAAAGGAAAAAGAAAGAAAGAAGAAGAAAAAGAGAGAAGAAAGAGGAAGAAGAAAGAAGGAAGAAGAAAAAGGAAAGAAGGAAGAAGAGAGCAGAGAGAAGAAAAAAAAAGAGAAGAGAAAAATAAAAACAAAACCAACCAACCAACCAAACAAAAACAAAAAAAAAAAGGAAAAAAGGACAAACAGAAGAAAAGAGGAAAAAATCTTCTGAGATAACATTGTTCAGGGAAGCAGATCTTATTTGGTTTACTACAAATACTGCCTTTTAGAAAGGCTTTTTAAATGGTCAGGAACAGGAACAGATAAAACACTGAAGGAGAGATGATAGTGGGAAACTAATTATAAAAATTAGAAATAGCATATGTTAATAGCTCTACTGTAAATATATAAGTGGTTTTCGTTGTTATTTTTTCATCCTTTGACATTTAATATTTTGCATTAATCACAACTTTCCAGTAATGGATTTGAGAATCATATTGAATACTGAAACTCTGCACCTAGCATGATTACAACTTTATCTATGTTAGCCAATAATAAAACAAAGTCATTCCTTTTTCCCTCTTTTGAAATTATCATCTTTCCATTCAGGAAAAGAATTACAGTGGAGTTCTCACTTCACTCGAAGGCATTTTTCTAAACTGACCATTTCATATACCTTTTGGGAGCGGGCCAGAAGTACAGGTGATACATGATGGCCAGGACAAATCAGATCTAACACTGTGATTCAGACTTCTCCCGTAAAGTCATACTTCCTGTGACTTCCACAGGATCCACCTGCATAAAATAATGCTATAGCTACTTGTTAATAGGGGACAGATTTTGGATGCTTCTGTTAAATATCACTGGTGCAACTTGCAAACTGGTCTATGCCTAAAATGGGCAAATTAGTGTCCTGCGTAGCAGTATTACACCATGGCACGTCCCAGTATATTAATTAAAACATAGGGATTTTAATCAGTTTACCTCATTTTGAACAATTTAAAATCAGAAGCAAACACCTTTATATCATCTCTTAAGAGATCCTCCTTTGATGACACAAGACTGCAGGACACTTGACTGTAAACATGGGAGATGCCCCTGGAGATGTTCCTCCCCTCTCCAATGTGAAGCAGTTGCTTCATATTAGACACGTATTTGATAAAATTTTCCTTTTATTGTCAGCTTAACCCATGCAAAGCTCTCAAGTTATGCCCAAGCTTTGCAAATAGTTCGTGGTGTGCTTAATGAAGTTCCTTCTGGCACTGTGGGCACGTACAAATGTGTCTGTAATTTCCCACCACTCTTTCTCTCATGCAGCCATCCATATTGTTGCCCACTTGATCAACATCGAGCGGTATCATACCAGCCAGTCGAAGGAAGCTGGGGAGTTACGGAATAAACTTTCTGGCCTTGGCAAGAGCCCAAATGAAAGCTACTTGAACCCAATCAGGACCTATGAAACAGTAAGCTGCCACTTTTTGGTTTTCCTCATCTAAAAAGTTTTCCTCTGTGGATTCTATTGTCGGTAAAACTGTATTTCAAAGCCTTTTAACCAGAGCGAGAAGGTGCTGCCAAAGGTTAACCTCAATTTCAGCTGAAAACACTTACTCAGAGCTGCAATTTTCAGGTTACTAAGCTCAAAGAAATGTCTACAGTATTTTAATTAGTTTGTCAGGAGACAGCTAGGGCAGAGGATAAGGAGTGTTGTGAATAGTAGACAATGAAATGAACCTGCAAAGAATTTAAAAAAAAAACAACCCTAAACTATCAATACATGGACCAAACACAACTTCTTTCCAGAAAGAAAAAAAAAAACCACAAACCCACAACAGCAATAGCACTTAACAGTATTTCTTCCACAGCTGCTATTTGTCTCTCCCCATTGTTGTGCAGTATCTTCCCAATCTGAGGGCTGATTCTGCCCTGTTATGTGTCGAGTGTGGCTGTCCAGGGAAGAGCATGTGCAAAACCACCCTTGCTGCATATAGGAAGCAGTGCATGGGGAGCCTAGTGCCACTGTGTGCTCTCCAGAGCCAAGCAGGACTGTGGGTCCCTGCAAATAAATGGTTCTGCTTGCTTTGGGGAAAAAAGTGACTGTGCCTCCTGTCCATTTCCTTGGCCATCTCACAACAGCATTATAAGCTCTTGATAATACTCATAACATAAAGAAAACCAGACCCATTCCTTAAGGTGTGCATGTAAAACATGCAAAAGTGAAGCAGCTTTTTTCTTTATTCCATTGTACTATACATCACATTTATGTTACATGTTTGCTTGTGTATAGTTACACACTGTTGCATACTGTTATATACTCCAGGGTTGAAATGGCCCTGGTGAGACTCCCTGGTGAGACTGCATTATTTCCGCTCTTTAGAAAACTCCCACATAGTCAGCATGCAATAACGACTGCTTGAACACCAGGCAGTGGGGCTCTTTTGGTCCGTGGTGTGCTCCACTGAAACAAGAAACAAAGTGAGATCATGGCTGGACAACCATCAGTAGGATTCGATTAGTACTTTTCCATTACAAGGCATTTTGTCCTGCTTTTTCTCAGTTCCTTTCCAATTTAGATAGTGTGATTTTTGCATCTTTGAAAACAAACAAGTAAACAATTCTCAAGTTTGAAGAAAATCAAGCAAATTAATGGTCTCAATGGTATGAATACAAAAGTCTTGGTGTTAGTGTTGACGAAGTAGCCACGTTTATCAGAACAGGACAGCAAGCCAAGGACTCAGCTGCAGTGTCTTTCAGTACCCCCAGTGCCCACTCTCACCGCATGCATCTAAGATGTTCCTCAGGAACAGAACAAAGCTCACAGCTCTGAACAGGAACCTACCGTCTTTCAGAATGCATTTTTTTCTCCACTAAGCCTTCCCATGGTGATATAATTGTGAAGTAGGCCTCTAATTAGCATTAAGAACCTAAATACCCTTGAGAAGGAAGGCTAGCATTTTTTGAGATCTTTTCCCAGATTATTCACAGTAATACGTCCCACAATTACCTTCCAATTTACAGCCTAGATTTTACCTTAACCTCTAATATTTATATTTCTTTTATCCCCCACTTGTGTCTCAGTAGCTACACTCAGAATTAATAAATTATGAAGGCAAGCAAATAAAAGATTGCTTATAACTTCAGAGAAGAAAGTTCTGAGAGGAACAATTCAGGCTTTCTTTTCAGTTTCATCCTACCCCTGTAGTAGCAATGTACTAAGTGTCTTTGACATTTTACCTTGTTTCATCTCAACATTCAAACTAGCCACTGTAGTGGAAATGTTCAAAATATCACCTAGATCAATGCTGTTAATATGTAATAGGTTCTGAACACACTCTTCACAGGCACCAATTTGAAAACGTACTGTGTGCTGTCAAGTGTGAACATTTGAAAGAATGATTTTACTGTAAAAAGTGACTGTAAAAATGGCATTGTGGAATTTTATCACCTCTAGGATTTCCATATCAAATGAATGCACTTTACAAGTACAATATAGGGCTTTTTTTTCTTCTAGCGTATTAAGCTGTAGAACAAACTCAGGATCTAGAAAGCATGCTGAGCTCCTTCACTCCTGCACATCAGCACCAGGAAAACAGATATATACGCTTTGCAGGCCAAATGGGGACTTCATTTACACTCAGCTGGCATATTTAGCTTGAGTCTCATCTTGCGTGTGAGATTTTTACTGTTGTTCTTCACAATTTGCACTTTATAACTGAGATCAGCATCTGACTGTTGTGTTCAAAATACATCTTCTTTCTCACTTCAGTTTATTTTGGTGGGTTTAGACAGATGTAACAGACCTGTGCTGATGTCTGTGAGTCATGAACAAGAAGGAAGACGTTCTAGCCCAGCATATTAATGTTTCATCATGGACATGCATAAAAATGTAAATATGTCTTTTCAAAAATAAACCCAAGTATTATCCAGTGTATCTGCACGTAAATGTAAGGAACAGGTAAATGAGATATGCTATTTAGCTAAATGAGAGCACGCATTTTTATACACCATTTCAGGGCTGCTAAAACCCCACAAACTTTGAAGAAAAATAAGCACAAAACAGACTCACACCTTTATGGTCGCAGGTGTCTTAGCACCTCATTTTATCACCCTCACATGAATAAGCTGATTTCTAGTGCTGTTTTGCTTATTACATCTCTAGGTTTAATATTCTAATTTCTCTAATCATTTTCCTTTTTTTCTGAAACACTTTTACATAAGCAAAATAGATAAAAGTACTAATGAGACTGTCTAATTTCCTCCTTTCAATTCCTGAAACAAATAAGTGGTAGCAAATATTTACACATCTGTCTGGGACAAGCCTGAGTGGAAATAGAGCAGAGGGATGTTTTTCCATGCTCTTCTGTGGTAAAATGGAGGTTTGCCTTGCCTCTATATCTTGTTCTGGTTTTGTTCCTATGCTGAAAATCTATCTTAGATTTTGGCTTCATAGGTAATAGCAACAAAAGTAACAACAGTAACAGTAACAGAAGTAGTAATAAAAATAACCATTATACCAACAGTAACTACGAATACTAATACTAATATTAATACTAATACTAATACTTATAATGTATTCTTATTCTAGAACACAACAGGAGAGGTACTAACCACTGTAGCTGGAATAACTGGAGTTGTGATAACTGTGGCTTTAATTCTGATCATGACTTCATCCACTGAGCTCATCAGAAGGTCATGCTATGAGGTGTTCTGGTATACCCATCACCTCTTTGTGGTTTTCTTCATTGGTTTAATAACCCATGGTATGGGGTAAGTGTCTGCATAAACTACATGGGGTATATGTACACAGTTTGAGATGAAACACAATTCGAATCTATAATCCTGTGCTTTTCTATTAACAAACTGCTGGGATCTTTGCTTGGAGACAGATTGCAAAATGAAAGCATTATGAAATTAAAACTCACCACTTTTCTGAGGATTAAAAGTGTGGTTTAGTTCTTTCAAGCACTCTTGTACCACCTTAAAACCTGCGCCTTATCAATGCATCAGTCTGAATGAACTTTCATCCCTGGGAACTGGAGGCATTACAGATTAGGAATCAAACCTTTGTGGGTTCAAATTAATTAGGGATAGACCTTATGCTCATAGCTCTTGTAAGGTATTTTGCAAGAGATCTTGTACAAGCTTGACAAGCTTTCAGCATGTCAGCTACCCTATGGTAGATACACCTGTGCCCATGCTCCTCTGCATCCATAAATGTAAAGCGGTTTTGACCTTCTTTCTCTGTGGGGAAAAGAACCTCAAATTTCCTCACCATAGAGAAATACTGTGCAGTAGCAGTAGGCGCTATATTACAAACCAGGTTTAAATGACTACAGTGACAAACAACTCAAGTTTATGACTAGCCCAGTCAGGTGGCTTTTACGGAGAGGGATGACTGCCAGGTCACTGCTTGTCTCCCTGTTCCTCAGCACAAGAGGAAAGTCTATCCTTTTGGTATAGGGCTCTGGCTCTTACATGGAGGGACAGCAGAGTTGGGGGAGCCTCCCTGAGAAGCTCATGGGCTGATAAATCCCCTGTGAAAGCAGAGTGAGAGCAAGAAGGTGCCCAGTGCTGAAAACATTTCCATCGTCCGTTTCCGGCTCCATTGACATTTTCTGCTTCTTCTCTCTTGTATGTTTTCTCCCATTTCCCTTTCTCATTTCTTTGCAATAGTGTTAATGTGAATCTACAGTGGTACGTTTACATTCACATTTTAATTCAGATAGGGAGTGCAGTTTTGAGGTAGTTTTTGAGTGAGTTTTTGAGGAGTTTTGGTCCCTCTCACCTCCTAGGTCAGGCTTATATCGTGGCACAATCCCTGGACTGCATAACACAGAGTGTTTTGGGATGAAACTACGCTGACAGGAACGCATCTCTGTGTGCCGAGCACTAACAAGTGATCCATTGACAGGACCAAACCAGACCGAGTCCTAAGCCCTAGGTGGCCCTCAAACGCGTTCAGTGCAAGGCCCTCAACAAAGGCTGCTTTGCTCTTTTCCTGCTGACTATCGAGCGTACACATGGCCTCAAGCTGTAGTAAAGCTTTTCAGATCTGAAGACAGAGTCAGTTGGTGTTATCATAATACACTTTTAATGTCTGTTTCATAAAACATTCAGATGGTATTATCCACCACTAAAGTACATACAGGCCGCTATTCTTGGACACAGAGGAACTTCCACAGCGGTGCGTGCCAGTGCCTGCTGCCTGGAGGTACATGGCGTCACCAAGGGGCAGGGAACAGGCCCATACGACGTTTTGTGGTGTGTTACTTTTCCCACCTCTTTCCTTGTGATTTGACAGCTGCCACATTCAGTTTGGCTTTGAGTGTTCCTGAAATTGGCTCAATTAATTAGTCTGAAGTTTCGGAGGCACAGCTGCAAACAAATGCTGTAAACTGTATCCTGGCCTGATTAAAATGGCCCACTCCCCTCTCTGGCAAATCTTTTAGAATCTAGTTTCAAACAACTATAATGAACCCTTTAAACCTTCAGCTTTGTAATCTGCCTCTGCCTAGCCAGCTGATCAACAGTCCTCAGCAAGAGACTTCCGCGAAAAGGGGACACTTATTTAACAGCCCTATCGACAGCATTCAGCGAGCGCGCTGCTTGCTCCAGGCTGGGAGTGTGCTGCAGCAGAGCAGCTCCCTCCTGCCCCAGCACATCCCTACCACTGCCCCATTTATGAAAGGGAGTCAAAACCCAAGGTTTCATCCAGTTCCCACCTCTTCCCCCTTCCCAGACAACCAAACAAAACTCACTCAAGCCTGCCTCCTTTTCTGTCTTTCTGTCTGAACTGGTCGCAGCCGATGACACTGGCAGCACTTTTAATCTCCTTGTCTCTTGTCAGACTAGTGGGCAAGACAGGCTAACGTTGTAGAGCCAAAGTAAGTATGGAATGGAAAATCTGGAGAAACAATATGAAACAAACAGGGTTTCCCCATAAAAATCTTCCTTCTCTACCCATAATAAACACCAGCTGAAACCCATTTAAACTGAACAGTCAGGATTGATATGTTTGGGAAAATTCACATCATTAACACTCTCAGAAGTAGAGAAGCTAGAATTTAATATGTTTAGAGAGTATACACCTAATTATGCCCCTCCAACTTTATTTGCAGCTTTTAAAAATGCATTTAGAAAGCAGCAAAGGAAAGAGAAGGTCTGTCACTATTGAATTTTATTGTTTTTCTAAACAATACCAGACGCGCATATAGAGAGGAGGTCAAAGTGTTTGCTGCAAAGAACTTGGAAATCATTCTAATTTTGCCACAAACAGCAAAATGTACATTTTCTATGCAAGGATTCTCCACGCTTCAGCTGCATCGATGTATACCAATACTATAACACACTTCTTGCATTTGGTCAAAAAGTCATGGCAAAGCTAAAGGAAAGGTAATTTGAATGAGAGAGCAGAACACGGTTGAAATGGCCAGTTCTTGAACTTTCAGTTATCTCTGAATCTGCATTTGACTACTAGTGTAAAACCTACAGATGCACAGAAACCTTGCAAGGAAGCATATCACTGATGAACGCTTTTGTTTTAAGTCAGCTCGTCCGAGGTCAGACACCTCAGAGTCTGCTGCTTCACAATGTCACTTATTGTAAAGATCACTACTTGGAATGGGAGAATGCCACTCAGTGCCCTTTGCCACAGTTTTCCGGCAACAAACCTGTGGTAAGAGTGATGATTGTCTTCTGGTTTTAACTTAATGTCCTTCCTTGGAAAGCCAAATATCTTAGGGACCAGGGGGCTGGAGTGTATGCTAGTGACTGGCACTTAGTGTCATGTTTAGAGAGTAGTGTCGCATTTCTGTTCCATGACCTCTCCCTGTGCATTAAGATACTGATCCTGACCTCTCTATAATCAGTATAGATGGGTACAAATGGGTACAAAGAGTGATGTGTAAATTTTTGGTGTTATTAATAAAAACTTTTATTTCTGGAAGATCCTTTAGTTAGGCAACACTCCCTCTGGAGGGTATGGATTTCAGAATTGTAGTCTATTTAAATTGGTTGTGTACATTTATTTTTAATTATTTAGTATCACCAATATCCTTGATGTGTTCATTGCACAAACATAGCCTCTAAGCAAAAACTGTATAAGGGTAGAGATACAGAAAAGAAAATGGAACAGTAAAGCTAGGGATGCAAATTATTATTATTATTTTAACTAATAGTACTTTAATATGGATAATCTAAATACCAAGGGAGGATAAGTTGGAGATAAAATTATGTCCTTGCTTTGGGGTGCATGCTTCATATCGTCCAGCCTTGATGTCTTAAGTTAGGTAAAAAGGAGAGAATTTTAAACAATGAATTATGAAAGGGAAAGGCAAAAGGCAGGAAAAATGTCCCACGGAAGGGTGGTTTTGCTGCAACAAGATTGCAAATCCACAGGGGGTAATTAAGTAGCAGACTTGTACAGTATGTCAGATGTCTAGCATCCAAAACAAAATCATTTAACATTTACAGCTCAAGATTTAGCTTGCTCATATGCAAGTTTTTGTTGTTTCTTCCAAAAAGAGAAAACATACCAAAGGAAATCTTAGAGTAAAGGAGAAAAATTAGCATTCAGTGTCTTGTAGCTCTTTTAATGGCTGACATAGATTTTTCTTAAACTAAACTATTGTTAGCCACTATCCAACCCGCATATTAATGAGAAAATGAATGCCTCTCTAAAAATTTCAGCTACAATGTCACCATAAAAATCAATACATGGCTACACACCATGAATACAGACACAAGCTTGCTTCCAACAGTGTGTCTTGACATTCGTTATCATAAAGCTAACTGGAGAGAACTTCCACTTCTCCATGTTAAACATATTTTGCCACACTTTCCTGCATACCCAAGGCCATACTTGCAAAGTCACATTACTTTAAATGGATTGTGATAATACCATATGGCATATAGATCATCTATAAGAACAGTGCTTTGCTGGATGGGTAATGTGCTATGGTGTGATACCTGCTAGACACTGCAGTTAGCAGAAATTTATTCAGAGGCTAAAAAGCCATGGTGAGACTTGTGCAGCACTGGCAGGGGCCAATGCAGATGGGACAGAGCAGGGAGGGGACAGCCTTGTGCACTGCTGGGATCATGTGAGGTGACACTGGAGCGCATGTCCCTCCGGCCACTGCTCCTGGGAGTGGCTACCACAGCAGAGCGCCTCTCTCAGCCATGCCACATCTGTTCCCCTGCTCCATATTTCAGCCAGTAGGAGCCTGATCTGGCTCCCACTGAGGACGATGAAGCACTTTTGTTGCACCTGGGGTGTCCGGACTTTTATCCTCACAGTGCCTCCTGAGCCATCACTGCCGCAACTCAGTTCATTCTTATTCCAGGAGGAAACACCACTTGGGCAAGAATACCGATGCCCTGATTAGCCAGCCAAGAGCTGTGTTGCCTGGCAGCCCATCCCTCCTGGTGGATGCCCTGTTGTCCCAACCCAGCCAAAAGACATTTTGGATTGAATACTCTGTTGCGCTGGAGTGATGGCACATCTGAAATCTCAGCTGAGCTCTCCCACAGGGTAGCCTGCAGCCTTAACATTCCTGTCATGTGCTTTTATTTACAGGTAGCACAAATGGAAGGGAGGAAAAACAGGTCTCATCATTATTGTAGCTTGATATATGCAAATATATTCAAGACATGTGAGATTACCCACTGTGCAGAGACACCTGTAGTATTTAGGGACAACGGATGTGTTGAGTTTCTGCTTTAACTGAGAATCTTCTGTCTTATGCTGGTTTATTCCCATTATTAAATCATGCATTTTTTTAATTTAATTTTCAAGACTTAACCTTGGGAAATTGCCACTCCATCCTCTTAGCACTTTCTAAGGAAGCCACATAATTTTATGGCTTGCTTCTCATAAAAGATACTTTATAACCCCTGTTACCCAGCTTGTGGAGCAAAGTCAATGTTTCAGCAAGTAAAGTTACTCTTCTGAGATTTTAAAAGCCACGTGATTGTGGAGTCTTCAGTTTGCTAGAATGAGCTGTGTAATTAACAAAACTGGAAATAAAACATTACCTCCTCTAGGGAAAAAAAAGATTTTTTTAAATCATGAAGATTCAATTACATCTAATTATCTCAGCTATCAGTGCAACTCAGTGAAATCATCAGCTAGTATACTTGAATGGCCAAGTATCTTTGATTGTTATAGTGATCAGTAGATACGATTAGCAAGTACAAGCACAGCAATCAGCTGCAATACTTAAAGTATGACCAACTTAGTATCCTAGATCAAAAAAACACATTTATTGATACAGAGCCGACTAATGGATTAAATGGAAATATATCCCATTCCTCTAATTAAATATTTGGGACTTAATGTTTTCTCATGCTGCATCAGAAAAATCACAGCTGACAGTAAGCGTTACTCCTATCTGACCCTTCTGAAATATTTTAGACTTTGAAGAGCAAAAAAATAGTAAGGCTATGGGTAATATTGTATAAATGTATTCATCTATACGTCTTCAGGTCCAATGACGTCTATATGTAACACCTAAATAGATTAATACTTTTGCCTTTTAGTAGGAAAAGATTTTAAAGGGCTCTTCTTGGCCAGAATACAGATAGATATTAGCACTGCTTTTGGAGTGCATCTGTGGAGTCCCATATGTCTGTTCCACAAGAAAGCCAGAATTGCTACAATATCAACAGAAACACTCTCCTGAGAAAGGCGAACCAAAAATCACAGAAGAGAAATCAAATAATTTCATTTTAGGCTACCTGCTGATTTACACCAGAAATGCAAAATATTTTTCTAGAAATTAAAATAAGTGTTGTTTTTTTAATATGCAACTTTCTACAGGCTTGGAAGTGGGTTTTAAGTCCTATGGTGCTGTATATCTGTGAAAGAATTGTTAGATTTTGGAGATTTCAACAGGAGGTGGTCATTACTAAGGTATGTAATATAGCTTGCATGTCTGTGTAAAAAAAAAAGTTATGTCAATGACTTTTTTCATCTTTTATGGATAACTCCTTTATATTATGACCTTATTTCTCACTCCTAGATTCAGCAGCTTTTATATCATTACCATGGTTTCAGCCAAGTATTGATTTTAGGTTTTGCATTTATTCCAATAGCAAGCCCATATGAATATTCCATATGGGACCAAACTCGATTAATGAAGTACCAGACTTACAAGGCCGCACCACCATAACACAATCCTCTGTGCAGAGGCTCTCTCTTTGTACTGAACTAAAAACCACGTTCCCCTGCAGTAAACGGCAGACGTGTCTTTGCAGGACTTCGACTTCACTAGGACATGTTTTTTACCTTCAAACCTGCAACCTTCCAAGGAGATTAAGGGTTGTATTATTAGTTAGCATAAACAGTCAAAGCTTCATTAATACCACTGTAACAATTTATCCCAGTTGTAAATATCTCTATATGCTAAGGGTCTATTTAAGTCACAGCCAAATGGATGGGAACAGCGCAATTGAGGCAGCCAAGCCCACACGTATCAAGCTGGCGATCAGAAACAGCTTATCTTGCGTTGAGGGGGAAAGCATGTTGGCTGAGTCTTGCTGCTGATTTCACAGAGTGGCTGTGATCTGAGAATCTCAGTATACAATGCGTGACATATAAAACTGGCTGCTTAACTGAGACTACCTCTTAATAAAAGTATATGAGATTTGAGCTCACTGGGCTTTCTTCTTCTTGCCAAACCAACAATAATCCCACACATGTTAATTGCGTTACATGAGAGTAAAACTGGGAAATTATTCCAGGCTATTAAGGAATAATTTTGCATAGGCTCTACTAAGATAGAAAGCTGACAAATTGTTGAATTGTTACCGCCTTTCCTCTGCCTTTTACACTCACAAAGCAAGCTGCCCCATGATACACACTGTATGTGCTCTCAAGCTATCGGTCAGCAACAGCACTGCAACATGCAGTTTACGCCATAATTTACAAGACATTTAAAACTTACTGTGCATCCCAATTTGCATTAACCTGTGGTTGAACTGAAGTGGAAATGATTGCAAAGTCACCTGTAACCTAATGGAAACAAACAGTTACACTTCAAAGGAAAATAAAACAGGTCCTCATTATTTTTTAGGTGGTGACGCATTCCTCTGGAGTGCTTGAGCTTCACATGAAGAAACGTGGCTTTAAAATGGGACCTGGTCAATATATCTTTCTACAGTGCCCATCTGTCTCACAGCTGGAGTGGCACCCTTTCACTCTCACCTCAGCTCCCGAGGAGGACTTCTTCAGCGTTCACATACGGGTCATCGGGGATTGGACCGCAGCCGTCTTCAAGGCCTTCGTAGCTGAGGAAAAAGCTTTCAAGGAATTGTGGATGTTACCAAGGTATGAATGGCAAACAATACATTTTAAAATGTTAATTCTACATTTTAAAAAAAATGTTAACATTTCAACTTTAATTAATTTTGTGTGTGTTCTTTATGACACAGTATTTGATCATAGTTCTGGATCTATAAATATGGCCTTGTCCTAAAAAAAACACAAACACAGTCATGAATTTAGGCCAATGGCTATCAAGAACACCTGATGACTAATACAAGATTTAAAGTCCATATCAATATTTATATCTCTGTCTCTACCATCTAAATCTCTAACATCTATATCTACACCTGAAGATATCCATTTCAACAGACAGGTGCTTATGAACTGGATTAAAATGATTAAAATGATCCAAACGTCCAGCTTTTCCCTTTCAGTTATTTAGGTGTTTTGTGGTCCCAGAAACCTCTGTCTGAACCTTACTTCTTTCCAGTTGTCTCCCTCAGCTGTGTCTCTGGTCTCCAAACCCTTCTCCACTTTATAAAGGTTATCTGCAATCAAATTCAGTATCTGTGGCATCTTAATCCAAGCAAAAGTGTGTTGCTTCGTTGTTGCAAGTCAGCCGGCTCTGCTGAAGTTAATGGAGCCATCCTGACTTACACCAGCTAAGCATCTGACTCTACACATAGTGGATTCAAACCACTTAGCTCCTTGCAGGCATAGTGGAGATTTGCAGCAAAGAAAAGAGCCCAGCACGGGATGATTTCAATCCTGGTGGAGTGTGTAGAGCCTGGGACCGAAGGGACTATTTTCTCCCTGGAAAATTGCTTCTGATGAGGGAGTTCTAGTAAAACCGAACAGCAAATGGCACTTGTTTAACTACACTTATATAATTGAATGGGACTTGGATGCTAAAGAACTTACCGTGAAAAAGCCTATAGACAGCACTGAGCTACAGACACACACTAGAAGGTCAGGGCAGAGGAGAAAGTCTGGTCCAGTCTTTGCTTTGTATCAGTTAATAAGAATTAGAAATGAAAGCCGTGCCTTTGTTAAAGGCAACTGGAATGAGAAGTATGCCGTTTCAGCAGAACTGGAGCATAAATGGTTCAAGGTGATTGACAGCCAGTGTAAAGAATGAGAAAGAGAAAAATATTATCAAATGTTGCTGGGCACAATGCAGGGCTGAAATTAGCAGCGCTGTCATATATAAAGGCTCTTCTTTTTAATCTTGTTAGGGTGCCTAATGCCATCACTCAGTTGCTTTCTTGCAATATATTAAAAAGAATATTTCAATAGTTAAGCTAGCAATAAAGCAAAAAACAAGTCTTTTTCACAGGTTTCAATATCTAAGGATAAACACCGACTTGGTGACAATATTAAAAAATAACATATAGCAGAAACTGAGCAGAAGACAGAAGCCATGTAGCAACTGAATGATAAGGTAAGGTTCTAAAAATAAAATATGTATATTGTAATGAATTCAAGAAGACTAAAATAAAATATACGTGTATTTATACAGGTAGAAAAGACAGTTGTGATTGCTGGTCAATTTGAGAGATAATAGCATAGACTAGGCTATTCCTGTGAAAATAATCAAGTTCCATATTAAGCGTCTTTGGGATTTTGGCTCACTTAATCGCTGTTTTAGTACATTGTCCCAAAAACTAACCTCTCTTACAGTTGAGTACTACCTAATCGTGCTGGTCAGCAAATGTTTAAATTCTAAAAATAATATAAAGATCCACTAATGTCACTTTTCCAAAACTAAATACTTTCCCCAAAAGTATAATGCTTCTTTCTAATGAAATTGTCTAGATGGGTGCAAAAAGTACCGACAATCCAAGCCATAGCTAGAAACAGTCTATAGCCCTATTTTCTACTCCTCCCTTGGCAAATGCAAATGCAATATTTTTGGTCAGTGTGTTTACTACCTTCTTACCTTCCTCCACTCTCTCTAGATTAAATGAATGGGTTGTACAGCTGAGTTTCTCTTTCTCCACTTTCTCCTCCCTGCTTCTCTGAGTCTCTGTATTTGGCTGAGCTCTCTTGCTGCGTCTGAGCAAGGCGTTCCAATGACGGGATCTCTGTCACCTGAGGATTTAGGAGCAGACTGACAGGACAAATCTCTGCAAGGAATGATTCAGAAATAATCAATCCTGTCTTGTAGCATAGAGAGAGATTAAAGAATCTCTTGAAATTCCCTCCAGATCAATTTTTTCTCAATCTACTAACAATAATGAGAATTGCTCCCAAGCCCACATTGAACTACTTAGAAAGCTTACCTGAAAGTAGTTCTTAGGCACTTTACGTATATTCTCTAAATTAACCAAAAAGTACAGGGCTGGGCAATAATCTGAATAACAATACAAAATTTTAAAAAAGCTTATTTTGTTTACATATGAGGCCAGATTTTTAAAAAAATATCCCTGAGTAGCTGTTTCATTTGCTATCACACTTGCACAGCATTTGGCATACAGAAAGAAATGAACCATGTGACAAGTGCAAATGACAGGGAAAATGATTGCTAGGACTTCAGGTATACTTCAAGAAAGCAACAATAGGGTTTCAGATATGTTGTGTCCCTATATTTGTGTGTACCATTGCTTGGTGATCCCCTTTCTTTTCCTGTTAAAACATTTCATCCTTCATACGCCTGCATATTGGTTTGTAGTACTTAAGCTGAATTTTAAAGATGATTCATGCAATAAGGAGCACAAAACAACAGAATATCTGAAACAAGGAAAAAACTCATTTGGACTGGGTGTTAGACAGTGAAACTATCTTCCAGAGCACTTATGTTATTTAAAGACAGACTGGACAGAGCACTCTAAAGTACTGTGTATATTTACATTCCATGTTGCTAGACGAATCAATCTGATTATTTAATAGTCTTTTTCATCTCTAATTTTGACCAAAATGAATTCCTCAGCATCAGCGACATTGATTATAGGAGGTAGTAACATAAACAAGCGTTTCTCCTCACAAATTTTGCCCTTATGTCAGATCCTAAACACAGTGTTATTGCCAAAAATGTATTTCTGAAATATTGTTTTTTTTCAGAAAGAGCTGAGAAAATAGTAGTTTCCTTGCATATGATGACCTCTTTCTTGCTTTCTCTTTTATTATTTTAACAATATAACAATATTTACTTATTATTTAATTTATTATTTTAACAATATAGAGAACTTTTCAAAATTATTAATATAATCTTTTCCTCTTTACTTTGATATATACAATATAGAAAATAAAGCTCTAAACCAGGATGCTTTTCAGTAATTCATAATTAAATATGCAAATTCCACAGCTAAATTTGGACATGCAATTATATGACTAATCACATTTCAGAAAGCCAGAAAATTGCAATTGCATGCTTAAATAGATGGCCAGGCCCCAAACCCACATGGGTGCTCTTGTTCTCTCATTTCAGAAAAAAGCAGTTGCTTTGCTATTAAATGGCACCCACTGAAAATTACATGTGTTTGTACGGGTAATTTGTGTGCCAGCTTAGATATTTCTTTTCTCTTTTATTTTAACAATTTTGGTATTGAAAGCATGTAGCCCAACTGATTTTAACCTTTCTGTCACTGTATATGTTGCTGACCCTCGACTAAATGTCTTGTTGCTGTAGAGTGGCCGTGGATGGACCATACGGATCTGCAACCACGGACGTCTTTCAGTATCGAGTGAGTGTGTGTGTTGCAGCAGGAATCGGAGTCACGCCGTTTGCCTCTATTTTAAAATCCATTTGGTACAAAAGCTGCAACCCTAAGACAGTACTGGCGCTGCAGAAGGTACGTGGGAAAGTTTATCCCTCCATCAAAAAGTTCCACAAATAAGCCTGTTTCACCAGGTGAGAGAGGCAATTCAGAGCTAGAGACTCACTTGAGTGCTTTAAGCCACTCTCAGCAACAGTCGTTCACTTTTCAGCTGCCTCAGGAGCTGTTGTGGGGTAGGGTCTCCTGAATTCACTGTCATTCCCTGAGGAAGAAGGTAGCCCTACCTGCAGTGTTTCTAGTAAAAGGTGAAGAATCAGATTTTCAACAGCAACAGGAGATAAACGTGGAAAGTCTTTCATAGCTAGACAGATAGTTAGAGAGCTAGAAGAGAAATTTGTCCTCCTTCCTACCAAAAATAAATCCTGCAAGGTCATCTCAGACAGAAGTTAAGGGCAGCACTTGCTCCTTGTCCAGCTGCAGGTTTCACGAGGGTCCCTTGGCTGCATGTCCTGGTCCAGAATGCAATTCAGCGACCATTAGCTGCTTTTCTCACCTTGCAAAGTCAGGATATTAGCCAGCATAGAAGGAATAAAAAAAAGCATTTAAACTCTGGATGAGATGCATATATCAAGATGCACATTACTGCCTCAAACCACTTTAATTATTTTGTTGAAAAAATATATTGGGGTCTGTAAGGCATGGCTGGCACCAATTAAGTTAACGTGCTCTTGATCTGCTAACCTGTTATACATCTTCTGCTAAGGATATGTGAGGCAGCACTGGGGGAGGATAGGTGAAGAAGAGATAATGGGTGAAGTAGGGTGAGGGACAAGAAGGTTCAGGGGAAAAAATCAGCATTAAACATTCTGTTCCCTACCCATCACGGCACGTGGTAGCTTGTGGACCTTACAGCTTCTTTTAGCTCATTTTCCGATGTAAAAGCTGAATAGGGAACTGTTCAACATTTCACATTAAAGGACAGATGCTGAAATTGCATTGGAGTGGACAGATCTCTGAGAGGGTCAGTACATACAGAGCTGATTGCAGGATCAAGGGGCTGATCTTTTTAAATGAAAGAGTGTTAAAACTGGCATCTTAATGACAAGCTGCCACTGAAAAAGCATCTGGGATTTTAGTAACTGAGGAGTTGAGGACAGGTTCAAATTGCCAGGGGGGATCTTTGAGGCAGAAAAAGCACTGCGAAAGGAGGGAAATAAAAATGAAAATATGTGCTAGTCATGAAAAGAAGTGTATTTACAAGCACTACCACTGTACCAGAATGATCTTTTCCACTGGAAGGAGAGCTACGTATATGTATATACATGTTACATACATATATTAGGTATATTCTATATATATACATGTAAATTTGATATTATTGTCATTGTTGTTGTTATCTTAAGGGGGAAAGAACAGAACTTAACTATGCATTGAAAGTATAGTATACCTCAGGGTGTTCATCCATAGCTTAGGGGAAATCCTGTGTAAGTGTGCCTACAAAGATAAACGCGTAGTGCCTTCTGCCATGGTTTTCTACTGCAGAGTTCAGTTTTTCTGAATTCCTGTGAAATACAAAAGTATCATGATTCCTATATGTGCTTTCTCTATATCCTGGCTTCCGTATTGGTGCAGTGGGAATAGCGACGCTTATTTTTCACAGGTGTTATGAGGCTAAACTTCATCGATGTTTGTAAAATATTTTGAAAGCCTGGATGAAAGGTGCTGGGGAAGTTCACAGCATTACTTAAAAAATTTAACAGTCATCTTAGTGAGAACTATTAATCTCAGGGTAGCTCCACAATTTTTTTCTATTGGTTAAAAGCTTCCACTTGTGGTATAATTACAAATAATTTAATCTTCCTCAAAGTATTCAGCACTCTCTTTCTGCCATGATGAGTACCATAGAAATGTCTATTAAGGAAATAAATAAGAGGTTTTTCTTTTTTTAACAACTTCATTTTGATTTGAGTACAGCTATCATTACGCTTATTGAACTAATATTTCTTAGTGTTGCCCACATACGGTTGAGATATAAATACTCATAGCTTCCATAATGTCTGCAGCTGTATAATTTAAAAAACCCAGCAAATCAAAAGGAGTACACATTTATCTAATTGATTCTTCACAATTAAATAGCCTTAGAGCCTTCATTTCCCTGTCATTTTTTGCAATGAGGAAGGGTGCTACTACTACTCATGGCTGGAAGGTTTCTACAGGCTTTAGTTATGCACAAAATGATCTTTTTTCACATTAATGGTATCATTTTTCAGATCAATTGCTGCTGAAATTGATAAAATTGTACTGATCCATCAGACACTAATATTAGCAAACACTGATTTTCTCTTTTATCCTACATAAGGACATTGGAAAGGTCCTACTGGATCTCACCAAAGATCCATCTAGCCCAATATCCTGTCTCCAACAGCGGCTCTTCATGAACGTGTAGGGAAAAGTGTAGAGACCAGAAAATCATACAGTGATATGTCCTTACTGGACACTTTCCCATCTTTGAGCAACTTGCAGTTCAGTAACGTCTTGATACAAGAGCTGCCTCTCTGTGTTTAATATCCCTTAGTAGATTTTTCTTCCATGAATTTGTCTAATTGCTTTTTGAACCCATGTAGACCTTTGACAGCCACAGAAAGTTGTGGCAATAAGTTCAGCTACATTCAGTGAGGAAAACAAAAACACCTGCTTCCATTTGCTTTGAGACCGACTATCTCTGCCTGAGGTAATCTTCTCCTTCGAGCTCTACCCCAGCCCACAGCCTTCTACGCCAAACATCTTCTCCCAAAGACCTAAAAAACTTGGGCTCTTTTTGCTGTCAAACATAACCACCTTTCTAAGCTGTGTCTGAGAACAGTTTAGGCCTCTTGCTTCAAATTCAGGTGTATGAATTCGAGCCTTGTCCTGCTTTTATACAAAAGGCTGCCTGCTCCCACCCTAGCTCTAAGTCACTGCCTTGTGCATCCCTTGCATGCCCCGGGGCCACAGGCACTGCTGCATCTTATCTGTAGTGGCCCACTGGATCAATTAATTAGGCTGAGGAAGGCCTCTGATCTTTTTTTGGTATGCTGCAGCCCCCGGTGGTGTGATATACTCGTGAGCAGGAAGGGCCAGGGTTTTGCAGGGAGGAGTCCAGCTGCAGGTGTGAGAGGACTTTGCAGGGACTAGTCACGTGTAAGAGGGAGCAGCAAGAGTCAGGAATGAAGGTGCCTCCCTGGCCGTCCCCTGCTTCATCACTTTTTACACCCCTTTGGTGAAAAGCTGGTTTTGCCCTGAGCTGCAGCTCCACCTCTTGTCTTCAGGGAGCAGGGAGAAACAGACAGATAGTCATCAACAGATAATTATTAATGACTTTCCGCATGATGGAAGCTGATTTACAAAGTATGTTCTTTCACCTTATAGGAAAGAGGTATTGGAGCTCTTGCTCCTGTCTGTTGTGCAAAATTCAGGATGCAGGAAACTGAATGATAAATATGCATGCGTTGCAAGGGAGCAGAGTATTACAGAAACAAGCAACTACTCAAACCCTGCATTACAGATCTGATTAATAGCAATACTGCATCTAACTCAATTTGCAAAAAGAGCACTTGGAAAATTTAAGACAGTTTACTTGGGCAAGACATCAAGCTGATGAATGTAGTCAGTGGGGGTAGGGTGGGTGGAGACTAATGAAACATAAATCTAAAACAGATTTTTAAGGATCCTAAATAATTGGAGTCAGTTAATAGTATGAGTCTTACAAGAATAAAAGTTAGGACTCAGAATAATTGTTTAATTATAGAAATGCACTGATGCTGGCTTTATTCTACAGTTTTAATAAGGATTAATTTTATTGTGCATTTATTGTATTTTAATTATACATGTAATATGTTGTGCTATGCTATGGGCAGTCAGTGTAATGAAAGGAAGACTTCTTTGTAAACAGCATTTATTTTAACTTATTATACTAGAAGTCCTCTTTGATCTAAGGGAAAAAGAGACCTTTTACCCATAGGCCATCCTTCTTCACTACCTCTTTTCTTTCTAAGACTATAATCATGGCCAAAAATACTTCTTATAATGACAGTCTTTCTTCATTACCAAATGCTCTCCACCTCTAACGTGAAAATTAGATACAGTGCAATGGACGCCGCTTCAGTGGAACCACACCAGGGGTGAGTTTAAGGAATTTATGTGGCTTCAGAAAGCTACATCCTTTCTCAACAGGGCTGTGCCAACGGTGGCTTGACACAATTCAGTTGGACTGGCTGTTACTGTGACAGCTAGGTCTGCAACCAGCTAAAAGCACTCCTTCAAGCTCCATAGCCTGATATTCTGGAAAATAGTCCCCCGTTTCCAAGACCACATTGTCTCAGCTCATCGGCTGGCTTTTCTTCCTCCTTCCCTGAATACGCTTGGCTCCCAGTCCTGCCCACATGCTCCCAGTTGCTACCCTGGGGTAGCATGCCTCCTCTCCACACACGTGTACTAAGTATATATTTCCATAAAATGAACTGCTGAAAAGACTTGAGAAATAAGATGATCAAGTAGAGGCTGGGGGAAGAAATTTCTCACTACAAGTCAACAGCCACAGTGTGATTCAGACTGACAGCACTCAGTGGCCTGATTTTTGAGGTGCTGAGGATGTGGAACAAGCGGGGACTTCAGGATTCAGACACAAAAAAAAAAAAACTTACATAAAGGTTAAGGCTATAAATCTTACCTAGTTTCGGTAATTTAAAATAATGCTGTTGTTGGTCACAAAAATGAAATGCTATAAAGTCAGTGGGCTTGCTTTTTGCCTCATAACCTATGCTGTTGTAAATCAGCAGCAACACCCTGTAAAGCAATGAGGTTATATATAAGCCAAAACATTGAAACAGAAGGGGAAAAAGCAAGCAGCCAAGATGGTTGGTACTAAAGTTCTGCAGACAGTCCTATTCTTGGGCTGTAAAAATACCCTACTTAACCCTAAATGCTTTATCTCTGTTTCCTGGGATCATATTTCATTTATATTTCTTACAGAAACCACAGATGGTCCCTTACAGCACACTCAGATCTAGGAAACATCTCAAATTACTGTTAGTTTCTTTCACCAAATCTCCAGTGAAGCATGGTATTAGCACATTTTTCTCCCACCACCTTACCAGAAGTCTGACAACCTAGTATATTAAATCTTCAGGAAATCTCTTTATAGCTTTTTGATTTCTTCTCTGATTTTTCACTTCAGAAGTGTCTAATATGCATCTTTATCTCATTGATCCTATGGAAAAGGGCTGCAATTTCCAAATCATCAGAGCTCCCACAGTGATTGCCTTGGGGACAGACCTTCCAGATTACCTTTGATATTGAGGTATATTAAAAGACAGAGGGGCTGGTGAGCACAAAGAGAGATGGGTTGAAGGAAATTAAGGGATTTTGCAACAAAATAAAAATCACAGCCAATGTAAAAAGAATTCCAACCATCCCTCTGTATAAGCTTATACGTTGTCCTCCATGCTGTTCCTTTTTCAAACCAAAATTGTGTTTTTTTAGGCTTCCTCCATGTTTGTGAATTATTTCTTTGGAGGCACTATAAAAATAATTACACTCAAAATTACATAGCTCACAGAGGCCCACTGGAGATCTGGTGCCCTATGTTCAAAAGTAATGGTGGATTGTGTGGCAAGAGCTACAGAACTCAAGTTATAAGAACTGCAATCAGATTTTTCTTATAATTGTGGTTCAGCCAGGCATCAGGGTAGTGTCTGGGCAGACACCCAGAGAACTTCAGACATTCATCCCCTGGGTGATGCAGGAACTCCCAATCTAGTCATCTACACAGCTGGACCGGCTGAAGAAAAGGCACTGAGCTGAAACCAGGATGGGCTGTACTCCCAGCCCAGAATTTGTCTCATTGGTGGAGGAAGTTTCCAGGTGGGATTTTCCAACTGTCCTGAAGATGCCCTAAGGCAGCTCCTGCTCTGCTTAGGCTAACAGTGTGTTGATTAAGATCCTGGGAGGGGACTCTCACCAGTCCTGAGACTCCCCAGGCTGTTTCTGCTGCAAAACTGATTAACTTGTACACAGGTAAGACATTTGCAAATGGTCAGCAGAAACTGTTCCTGCAGAAGTGGTCACACAGGACAGTCTTTTATACATAGTTAATTAGTTAGAAGATGATTTTTATGTAGTTGAGACAATAGATCAAAATAGATCACAACAGATCACAACAGATCATGCACTTGCTGGAGTGGTCACAACGGTCCCTGGGCAAGGTGGCTATAAGGACTGAGCAGAAAAAGGGTTTGAAGGATTCTCACCCGATGCAGCTGAAGATCCCACAGCAAGGACTCTTGAAATGGAAACTCTTGTAATCATATGGACAGTGACTAACCATCTTGTTTAAAAGATTTTATTCCCTATGCAAGCATTACCCTATGCCAGAATCCTAATAAATTAACTTATTTTCTTTTTTAAAAAAACAAAACTCTCTGATTTGTTTGTGACTGACTGCAGCAGAAGAGGAATAGACAGAAATATGCCATAGGAATGATTAAAGGTTGGAAAATTAGCCTGTCAGGGACAGATCACAGGAATGTTTGGTTTACCATAGAGAGGATTATAGGATGACTTGATCCCAGCCTCTAATTTCTACCTGGAGAACAAAACCTTAATAAGAGGCTCTCCAATGCAACAGACAACTAAAACAAGATCCAACATATGGAAGATGAAGCTAGAGAAATCTGGATGAGAAACACTGTGTACATTTTTCATAGAGAGGAGGTTTTCAACCAATAGAAAACCAACCATGGGATAGTGGTTTATTTTACTCCTCTGGCAACTTTAAAATTACAGTTTCATGTTTCTCTAGAAATTATATGCTCAAATTTAAACAAGAAATATATTAAAAAAGAAGTAGGGGCATTCTGTAGCCTATTTTATCCAGGGTATCTGACTTGAAGAACATAACTGTATCTTTTGATCCCATGAACTGTTACGTTATGGCATAAGGTCTTGAGAAACAGGAATTCCTTGCTTCAGTGCTGAATGAAATTGAAATTCCATTTTAAACGTAACAATATAAATTCAAAATTTCAAAGAATACTCAAGCTGTTTGCAAGAAATGCAGGGTTATGTATGTTAAGTCAAAGTTGAGCTGCACTGGCAAGGGGAGATGGGAAACTTGTACATTGCCTATCTTCACTAGCACATTAATATATTCACTCAATGTTTAAGAAGAAGATGATATTTTTGAAAGATAGAACCGATATCATCAAAATGATGTGTAATTATGTTTAAATTTACAGTGGAGAAGAGTCACAGACTATGCGGTTAATGCGTTGAGCCAATCATTAGGAAGTTTTCATGAAAGTTTGCTTCTTGTTAAATCTCTTCACTTTTATCTGACAGGTTTATTTTTACTGGATTTGTCGAGACCCATCAGCATTTGAGTGGTTTGCCGATCTTCTGTTCCATTTGGAAACAAAAATGGCTGAAAAGGGGAAAAATGACTTTCTAAGTTATCATATATTTCTCACTGGCTGGGATGAAAGTCAGGTAATAATGAAACTCATGAGTCTGAGTTAATGTACCTTGCTTTTCCAGTATGGTAACATATGGAACAGGAACAGCTGAATAAATGATGGATGAAGCAGAGAGACAAAGAACTGTAAATATAAAGGCACCAAGCCGTCTGTTTCCATCTCACATTTAGGAAAACAGGAATGGAGAAATCAAGCCAGTGATCCTTCCAGTCCTGTATCTTGGCTTGGGCAGCGCTCATTACCAGGGGTTTTGCAGAAAAGTGCAGAGAGCCTTTCGGGAGATTGTGAAGGGACATTTTGTCCACATCTTCAAAAAAGGAGGGTTGTATAAAAAGAGTTGGTTCTGTTTACTTTTATTCCTTAGTAAAATTTTTGTTGTTCACATATATGTCCAGTACACTCTTGAACCTTGCTGTGCTTAGAACATTTTGGCAACAAACTCTATGGACTAATTAATGTTGTTTGAAAATATATTTTCTCTAGTTGACTTCACATTTGCCATCTTACAATTTCATTGGCTCATCCCAACTCGAGGCACTTAATCCTTAGAATGGTTCAATCTTATTCAACTTTAGTCCTTACCTAGACCCGGATGAGTTGATTTTCTCTCCCTCTTATTTTTAGTGGATCACTCAGATGACACTACCATCAGTTAGGCGCCTGCCAGAAAAACTCTCACAGGAAGGTCTTTGCTCTACTATTTCATTTTCTGCTGTCTCTGTTGAATGAAGGACTGTCTAGTAGAGATTTAAAAACATAGATTTCATAGAGCTTTTCCTTTCCTGCCTCTGCTGCCACAAAAAAGAACCCACATTGTTTCTTTCTGCTTCCTTTAAGGCTTCTGTCAAGTAATGAGGTATGTGCATAAAGCTGTGTTCAGAAAAATCTACTCCCACCATGAAGTATACAGCAGTCATAGAAACCACCATGGTGCATTAGCAATATCACAGGGTATTGCCTAAAACCTGTTTTGAAAGAAGCTATTGAGGAACCTAACAAAACACAAAGTTGCCCTCGTCTCTCAACTGTCATCATCCCACCTCCCTCTTGCACAAACATCAGTCCAGAAGTCAGGTAGGGAGACAGATGTTTTTTGTTGGAATGTCTGACTCTCTTCATTCATGTGCCCTGCATTTTTCTGAATGCCTCCTTCTTCTATTCAAACCTTGTTGTCCAGCCTCCTGTCAGCACTGCCTCATTACCCTGTGCTGCCAGTAAGCCGACACAGGAGCATCCCTGAAGCTGTGCTGCCTCCCCACCTACACTGGTGCTGCTCCTGCTCCTGAATCCCACCTCTAAAGGGCTGTGGGCTAAGAGGAATGTTTTTCAGTAGCTGCTTCTCCTACTGTGACCAAGCCCAGGGAACTGTGCTGGGTAACAGTTCCACCTTCTTCAGACATCCACAAAGTTCCCTCATCTCATAGGTTTTACTTATCTTTAGTAAATTCCAGTTCATTACTCCTCAAAATTTGAGCTTCAGCACCAGTAATATTTGGATGATGCTTTGCCTTATGCTTAGCAAACAACAAAGCCAACATTCTCCCCATTCTCCTCTGTCTCACTATATAGATAACCAGTAGTTGGGTGAAGCTGAACCCAAGCAGGACGGGCAATTTACAACTTCTAGTGCACCCTCCACTACTAGCAAGTGTTTACTCAGATATAACATTTGTTCAATGCTTCAAGCTCTTTGCAGATTCCATGTTGGCATCAGATGGTCAAACAGATATGGCACACATCTACCTCTGCTTGGACAAGAAATCATGTTTCAGCCTATTGCTCCTTGCAGTGCCCCCGAGATTCCTAGGCAACTTTAATGCTGTGAGCTCTAGCAAGGGATAACACCGAAAATTCTGGAAAAAATCCATTCAATGTGAACAGAAATAGCCCATCTGCTCAGTGGCACAATTTTGCTGTAAACAATTAAAAAATCCTGCCATTCTCCACCTCCTACTCTCACCAAACACTTTAAGGTCTTTCTTACACTATTCCAAGTCCTCCATGACATTGACCTAGGCTAACAAGAAGAAGCTTTTAGAAACATGACCTCTTGTGATAACTGTGCTTGACCAGAATAATTTAATTGTTAAGCAACATGGAAGACTCATTAGCACGAGAAACATACAACATTCCCAGGAAATGGATCCAAATCTCAGCAACCACTTCTGCAAGAGATGATAATGATACCTAATTCATGCTAGGGCCTGAACTAAATGCAAAGCCCATTTTTTAACTTAGCTTTCCTCTGGTAATTTCTTGACAGTGATAGTAATGATGATAGTCTGTAGTGAAAACAAGCATATTACTCCTACACAATAGCAGCACAATTAGGAGAGATGGTGGTTTTGTTTTTATATGCACCTGGGAAGCACTCAGCACGGTAATGGGTGTAGCATAGGAGCTGAGAGACAGTAAGTGCCCATGAAAATCAGGATTTGTTTCTTGGAACTGGGAGCTGTGTGGCTTGCTTAGTTCAGTGCTTCACCTGAGCTGATTCACTTTCTGCACCTGTGTCCAGCTGAAGAGAAGAGTCAAACCACTCAGGGTTTTACCCCTGCTGAACTGGTACATCTGCTGTCTTTTCCATCAGCAGCAGAATGCTCTGGACTTACTTAAAGGTGCATGTAATTGCTGATATTTATTGTCAAACTCTGTTACAGTACACTTAGCTCCCTTTCCTAAACTCCAACTCTGCCTTTAAAATGGTGACTGTCACTTCAGGGTCTGCAATGAATGAAGTGTAAGGTGAGATATTCAAAGACTGAGAAAAGGTTTAAGAATATATGACATGACTGTAAAAGTGACTGAGGCACTTAAGCTCAGGCCAGTAAAGACAGGCATTTAATCCCAACTCATTTTGAACATTTCATATCAAGAAGCTGAACTCCTTTGAGGTCTCTGGCACTTTTGGAAGTGCTTTTTACAGTTAGTCATTCTGTGAACTCTTGAGTAC